>VDFB02000017.1:87796445-87926283 GCA_007258455.2 Sequoia sempervirens | reverse complement strand
GTGATTTTCTAAAGAGATTTTGTTGATAGTCTATGCAGTAAAGGCAAGAAGAAATAATTCAAAGCTTGGTGTATCACTGTTTTCCTTTATTTTAAGCATCCTCTTTCTCCCTTTTCCTCCTACAATTAATAGTTTATGTTTAGTGTAGATATTTAGAACATTGGGTTGGACCAACCTATGCTACACCTAGTTTTGAAAGGAAGTCGACCTTCTCTGGAGATCTAATTGTAGACACTGAAAAATTTCCTAAGTTTGCGAGTGTTATTTTTCTTGGTCGTCATCTTTTGATAATTAAATAATTTTAATTATTTGATTATTCTTGATCATATTCCTCTATTAATTAAATAATTTTTAATTGTTTAATTAATTTACTTTCTAATCTTTATTCTATCCTGATCAATTAAATAAATTAATTGTGTTGCTAATATCCCTCTTCCTCCAATAATTAAATGAATTATCATTTATTTAATTATTTTTCTTATCACCTTTCTTCTATAGTTAAATAATTATTAATTACTTAACTATTCACTCCCTCTTTTAATTCATCCATTGTTAAATAATTGACAAAATTATTTTATTGTCCTCCATGTGTCTCTTGTATTAAATAATTAAATCTATTTAATTATTTAATGCCTCTTTTCACATTTCCTCTCATTTAATTAAAATAATTATGAAAATTATTTTAATTAAATATCCACTTGTCCTTTTTCTCAAATAAATAATTTGAATGAATTATTTATCCTCCACTTGGCCAAATATTCCTTTCTCATGAATTAATTATTATTCAATTTTTAACTCATCCATTATCCTCCCACTTGCTCATTAATCTCTGTCATAGTCGTCGATATCATAGCCATCCATAGCCCACCACTTTTGGTGCATCAATCCTCCACCATTGATCTTGGCATCTTTCTAGAAGCTCGATCTTGACCATCCATTTTATAAGCTCCCTCTCATGAATCCTCATCCGTCGTGTTGGATCTCAAAAATGTAGGTTGCAAGTCCTAAGAGGGTGCCAGGTTCTATGATTAGACTTGTAACATTTTTGAACCAATGAGTGGAGCTAACCAATGTGGTTGAAGAATCCCTACACTTCAAGCTCTGCTAAACCTAGGCAGGTAGACCTTGACTACTATAGCAGATTTAAAATTGTATGACTTAGTTGGGTTTATGAGTTTGTTTTTAGTGGCACAAATTGTGAAATAGTTGGGGCTTGTTACTTATTCTACTCCTAAAATGATAATTGGAAATTTGTAATATGAAATTGGATAAGTAATGTATGAATGAGGTGGACCAATGCTCTGTTGGGTGGGCAGAGTCAATGAAATTTTTTAACAAGTGGCTGGTAATGGTTATAACTCTGATTGTTTGACACTTAAGTTTTGTTTATACCTTGTATAAACATGCAAGGATGTGATTGAAAAACTCTTCTTATTGATCCAATTGATCCTACCAGGTTACTATGATTTATTAAAAGGATTTTAATCCTTCCTTGAAGGAACCAATTAACAACACCACACAATGACAACAAATGTGTATTGAAAAAATAAAGTAAACCCTTGATTTGAATAACAAGATAACATTAATGTGGAGACAGTATGCCAATCATATAAATCACCTAACTCTTCTTATTGATCCAATTGTTACCCCCAAGCTACTGTAATCAATTAAAAGAATTTTAATTCTTTGACAAAAACCAATTAACTTGACTACACAACAACAACAAATGTGTTTTGATGAAATTGAAATATCAACTTGGATATGCAACTTCAAATAACAGAGAAGCAACAATGTGGAAAAAACCAGATAATTGCTTTTGAATTAACAAAAATTTGACACCAATATTGAGCCACAAAATTAAAGATCTTCCATTGATCTCAGCCAAAATTTATGCATGCATCATGGTCCATATAGTAGAGTTTATATGATAAACATTTTGAAAGTATTTTTTGTATATCTCCTACCTAACTCCTAATTCTAATCATTCTCTCCTTTGATTTCATTTGGCATATATACATTATTTTATGGTTATGATCCCTCATATCTATTTGTTGCAACTCTTCAGCATTTTTTAGCGAAAATAAAATATTTAATTAATTTCCTTTGGAAAATTAAATATTTTAATCTTTATCATCTTTGTTTTGCAATAATTATTTTTCTAGAAACCTCACATCCATTTTCACCCACTAAATATATAATTTGGGTAAAAATAATTACCCACCTTTTAACTCCCTTTGCTTTTGCTTCATTGCACATGAAATTTAATTTTGATTGATTATCTCTAACACTTGTATTTTCCCTTGATAAATGCCTTTACCCACTCTTGTAACTCCTTTGGTGGAAAATATTTAACTTCCAAGTGCAAATATTTTATAATTTTTACCCCTTAGGTAAAATTATCATCCACCTTATAATTCCTTCAGCAAAAATGTGAAGCATATATTTCTCAAAGTAATATTGTTCTCCATCATATTTTATTCAATCTTTGTTTGCAATTTAACCATATGCATTCATGTATCGGTGTGACCTGAAGCATCGAGAAGATTGATATTTTCCCCATTGATTTCATATCTCTCACCAATGAAGTTCCATTATTTGGCTATTGGTGAAACTCTTCCTGAAAACTCCTCATCGTCAAGACCCTCAAATTTAGAGAAACCTGAGGAACCTGCTTCTATAGTACATGTCATTCTGATATGTTGAGTGTTTTTCACCTGACATAATGACTTTAGGGTTTTCTCTCTTGTTCATGCCTTGATATGTCTCTCTGCTAGGGATTTTCTTCATCCATGTTAGGTCTATCTTCATTTCTTTCTCAAGTTTATTTAAAGGTTTTTGTGAGTTTCCCTTGCTTCGATGGGCAGTTATATATTGGCTTATGACCTCCTTTCATGCATGAGATTTGCTTGGAATAGCATTCAATGAAAAATCTGTTTGGATGCTTCCATTATTTGTATACATATTTCCAAGAGTGTTGTTTGTAAAGAATCTGTATACATATTTACCATGGCAACAACATGTCTTCAGGTCATTTCTCCATTTAATTTGAATGCCTTGTTTTTATTTTTCAAACATGTCTACCAAGACATTTGGTTGAGCGAACCATATGCCTTTCTTTTTGTATGTACGTTACTAGGGAAATTGCAACTATAGTATCTAATAAACTCCTTTGTCCTTCAATTTTTATGACCTCCACACCCTACCACCAGCATTTGTATGAATGCATATGAGATTTTTGACAAATCATTTGATATATATCTATACACATTGCTTTCCTTTTCTTTGAGGCATTCTTTGAGCAGTCTAGAAATTGTCTTGTATATGCTTCGATATTCCATGTGTATGGTAGTTGCACAAATGTATTGGACCACAGGTACAATCAAGATTTGCATATGTCTCACAAATGTTGGTTGCCTTCAGAAGTCCACCAATGTATTCATTGTAACCCTTTGCATTCAATAATAATCACTATACATGTTTTGTGCATAGGACACTTCTATATCACTACCTCTGAAATTTTATATTTCTATGATTGTTGAGTGTGCACAACATGCTTCATTGAAGGGCCATAGAAACCTTCAAGTAAACATAATTGTATGCGCAAAAATATTCTTCAACATTTGAATCTTTGGGTCTAGGTTGAAAAATATGTAGGTGAATTGAGGGGATGTTTGTTATAGCATTAATAGTCAACCTTTTATTGTCAAATTTTAAAACCCTTTTTAGATGTTACTCTTGCCAAGCTCTTCAAGAGGTATCACTGATGCATTAAGATCTAACTCCATCATGGAAGCCTCATTAGTTTTAAGATCAAATAGCAATTTCACAAGATCTATTTTTCCTTTTGTAACCATTATAGCAACCACATTTTTTATTCCTTTTAATGACATGAAGAGTGATTTTGTACTGTGATAAAAACAAACCCAGTAGCTTCTGGAATTGCTTTAGAAAAATGATCAAAACCTCTCCTTGAGCAATGAAAATGCAACAGTATGTTGACTTATGATAGGAGAGTATAGTTACCAGGTGGATTTGTATAAAGCCATTAGGATTGCAAAATATCAATGTTCAATGTTTCCCATTTAGCATTTTCTAAAACTTTCATCTGTCAAGAATCATCTGAAAACTCACCAACTTGGTATCTTGAAAAAATATCAAATCTTCGTCTGGGAAGCTATAAATTTGGAAATTAGTTCATTTAAGTCAAATGAACATTTAGGAAAAATGGTTTTTCTTCATTCGTCTTCATTCAAAAAATATCAAGCATCAAACATGACCCCTATGTAGCTATCCTAGAAATGCAGTGTTCAAATTGGGTAAAATCCATTTGGATTTGATTTTGAAAAAATACCAAATGATGTCTCGGAGCTCTGAAAATTGACATGGATGCACATTGAGATGGGGAGAATCAAGAGCACCAATTGGTTTGTCATAAAACCCTTTTAGTTGCTTAATATTGTCCTCTAAAGTTGAAAAACTTACCAGATTTAACACTATGTAAACAACAAATCTTCCTAAAACCCTTCAATTCGCCCTTTTGGAACTTTGGAAAATCAGATCATAAAGAGCTGAAATTTGGCATGCACATTCAAATATGTCAGATAAACATTCCTACAAGGTGATTTTGTGTGAAATTGCACTGGCTTCACTTTGTGATTTTTCAAAGTGAGCCACTTGAGTAGATTTTTCAACTGAACTTTTGAGTGCTTAAATCAACTATTTCATTATGTGAGCCTTAAATCCTGCCAAAATTTGCATGAAATTTTAGGCTCCAACACGTCAATCTAGGAATATTTCTAGAGGATTAATCTTGTCCGTCCATTCAAATGGTTGTCTATAAAAGAAGCCATTCTCCTCCATTTTTTCCTCAACAACCATTATCTCCAAATTTCTACTTACTATTTGCAGGTTATTGCACAAGTTCTACTTCAAATATGAGGGAAAAGTTTGCAAAAGGAGAAATAGGAGAGACAAAAGAAGTGAAGCAACTTCAATGAGGAGTGTTTTAATTGAATTCTTTTAGTGTATTCTCCATGTGTGATTATTTTCTCTTGTTTAGATTGGGGTCTTAGCTTAGATTTATGTTGTGACTGTCACTTAGTCTTTGCTAATCTAGTTTTCCCCCATCTTACATTGGTGAACCTGACGTGAAAGAATATTTTTTTAGAAATCATATGGATTTTATGTGTTTTTGCAAGTTTTCAGTACATAATGACACAACTGAGGAAAATAATGACACAACTACCAAGAAGTGACACATTTGATAGGAGAAACGACACATCTATTTAGAGGGTATTCATATTTAAAAACATGACGGATTCGTGAGAAACAATGAAACATTCAGGGGCAAAAAAAATTTGAATTAAAAATCATGACACAACTGCTTTGGTGTGACATGACACAACAATGCATCTGCAGTTCTGAATGACGCAGTTGCTTGTCTAGTATAAAATTTTCATTTTTCTATTTTCTTTTAGTTTTCTTTTTGGGTTCTTCGAGTAGAGTAGGGTTTTTGGTTGCGAAATTTCTATTTTTAGTGTGTGGCTTTGGAGTGGAGTTCCCAAAATTGTTTCTTTAGAAACAACAAAAAAAATTGAGCTCTTTCATTTCTGTTTTAAGCAATTTTTCTTTTGTTTGTTTTCCAACTACAAATTGCATCAGGATCATAAGGGTAAAAAGAACTTGCATATTTCATTCATAAGGATTTAAAAAGAACAATCTGCATATTTCACTTATGGGAATTAAAATGAACATGCATAAAATGTCACTGGTTTAAAATTTACATGTGTCTTCAAATAATAAGCACACGTTAAAATTTACAAGTGTCTTTCATGTTTGGTGGTTTACAAACTGTCTTAAATTGTGTATGCTCTCCTCTTGCACCATTCGGTGATCTTGAGTGATCAAAAGAAACTCTTTGGAATTTGTATAATCGCACCACACATTTGGATTTGGTGCTTAAAATGAACCCCATGTGAGTGTGAGGAAAAGGCACTAAGTATGCTCTCTCCTTACGCTTCGTGCAATCTGTGATGATCAGAAATAAGTGTACTTCCTTTCCATTTTTTACCTTTTATTAGAGGGCCTTCCACCCCACTTCGAAAGGTGGGAATGACCCAAGTGGTAATAAAGCTAAGGCCAAGCTCTTCCAAGCCACTATAAAAAAATGTGCTTCTTGATGAAAGTTAGTTAGCAATAGGTGTGGATGTGTCATACTGACAAGTGCCACCCTCAGTAGCCCTGTGAGCTACGTGAAAATACTTCCTTAGGGAAAGGACTAGGAGGCCTCTTGACTTACCATAGTCTTGAGTTAATATTTCTACATATATGGCCACTTTGAATAGATGCCCTTACTAAAGGAAAATTTGTGTTAGTTGCAAAAAACCCTTTTATATGCTCGTTGATCACAGGAGGTCGGACCTCTGAAGGCATCCCATGTCTTCACTGAGCATGTGTAGAGACAAGAATTCCTCCTTGGGGGAATGAGACTTAGTGAGCTTGACAAGTGAGTGTCATGGAGGGGAGCTAATGCCACCAAGTCTCTAGCTGTCTGCCTTGCTCAAGTGGTTGGAGAGATCCAAGTGGGGATACCAACCGATGGTTTCCTTGCCAACCATAGGGCTTGTGCATTGTTGTCTATGTGTGTTTTATTTTGAAATCAAACATTTTCATATCCAAAACTAGACCAAAAACAAGTGCTTGATATTGTATTCTATGTTTTGAAATCAGATTTCATGAAAAATAGTGAAAAATTCATTCAAAACCAGGTCAAAAACATCAAACTATCAAAGGAAACATTCTGTGAACTGTAATTGTAAAAAACAAAGCCACAATTGATATTTTGCAATGCAGCTAATCATTGGAAAACCACAACTATCATCCTGAACCACACTTGGAGAAAATAGAGCTGCAACTGTAATCCTGAACCACAACTGTGCTCTAGAAACTCACAACCTAGAACGATGCATTCACAAAAAATAGAGCCATAATTGTCTGATAAACAAAAACTATCAAAATCCTTGTTCAAAATTTGATCAAATCATTTTCATAGTGACCTTGCTTGCTGAACCAGAGACTTGCAAGCCTTTACCAGTCATTTCTAGCATTTCCATTTAGGGTTTCCTCATATTTTAGGTTGCATCCTTACGTTGCATAATCAATATTAAACCTTAGGTTGCATCTCCCTTTTAAAATCTCAGACTTTGGAAGACCATTAAGCTTTTGGAAAATCCTTGGTTGCACATCCTATTTGTCATTGACCTTAATCCTTCATATTATCAACCTTTGTCATTATCACCTTTATCAAATTTGAGTCTTAAGCTCTTGTCCTAGCCTTGACTCAAAATTTTCAAAATAATCCTCTCAATTATCATAAAGGTCAATGACACTTGGGATTGTTACCTTGGGTTCACATTAGCTTGATTTCCATCCTTTGTTTGAAATTTTAGGATTTCTTTTGAATTAACTTGACCTCATTTAGATCCATATAACATCCCTTTGGACATAACTTTTATCATCATCTTTCTTATCTTTGATCTTTAAACTAGATTGCACTTTGCACCTTTATCCCAAAAATACAAAAACATAGTTCATTTTCACCTTATCCTTAGTATCATATCATCTTTCCTTAATTTATCAATTAGTAAACCTTTGATATCCTTTTGCATCCATTGGTATCATTATCCTTGCATCCTTATATTCAAGAAAATCCAAAAATATAGTTTAGTTTCATCACCATCTTGCATTATCCTCCAACTTGCAAAAGTCTCACATGGTTGAAACAAGGTCATGAACCAAGAAAAAGGACATGGATTTTTCAAGTGACCCTTTCATGACACTACCCTTGGAACAAATTAAAATCACTCCACACCTCAAAGGGAGACACCACAAAGAGACCAAACCAACACATGGGACAACCTAAGCTTAGAAGAATTAAAAAAAAATTGACTCCTCAAAAAATTGAAAGAGCTTATCAAGATCCTAGAGTTTTGAGCATGGTTTTTCAACTTGTTGGTATTGACCCTAATAGATTCTTCTATGCACTAGATAAAAAGGGTGCCAAAATACCCCAAGGATTTGATATCTCAACCATTATAGAAGAAGAAACCCAAAATCCATTTGCATTTGGCATGCCCTCATCACAAAAAATGACAACCATACCACTTGGGACAACTTCACACACAAAAACCACCGCTACCACACACATACCAATCATATCAACATTTGGAAACAAGGTAACCCATACTAATACACAAGGACAAAATTTTACATTTGGAAGTTCCTCAAATTCCATGAGTAAACCTTTAAAATCCCCTTTTCAAAAACATGAATCAAGGTTCTATGTCACAATTTCCCACACCTTTGCTCCAAAATGTGAATCAAGTTCCTATACCCACACTTCAAAACACAAATTAAGGTCCTTTATTCCAATTTCAAAGCAAAACCTCCTCAAGTCAACATCCACCAAATAAATCTAGAAAGGTTCACATTGCCTCACGAAGGATCCCAAATCAAAACACTAATCAAGGGTCTATTCCATCACTCCAAAATGTTAATCAAGGGTCCATTCCATCATTCCAAAACTTTACTCAAGGAACCATTCCTTCATTTCAAAACACAAACCAAGGGCCTACACCTTTATCTCAAAAGATCAATCAAGGGAACACACCCTCATTTCAAAATACCAATCAAGGGCCCACACCTTCATGTCAAACATCAATAAAGGACCTACACCTCCATGTCAAAATTATAAAAAAGGGCCAAGTTTTAAAAACCAAGGGATGAACCAAGGGTCTACACTTTAATTCCAAAACACTATACCAAATGCAAACATGACCTTTTGAACAAATCTAAATGCCAATTTTATCCCAAACCAAAACAACACACATCAATATGGACCCATGCCACAAAGCATCAATCCCAATTCAAATATGACATGTGACCTTAATACCAACATCATGATACCAAACCAAAAAATGTAACACCATCTCTTGCAGATACATTGATGCAACAAATATAGGCCCTCCAACAAAAAATGACAAACATACACTTGGGGACTAACAAGAAGACCTATTTCTTGGAGGAATTGTGCCCCTTTCCATTTGATAGAAATTTGTACATGCCACCCTTCCCCCTTGATTTCACAACACCACCTTTTCCTAAATATAAGGGGACAAGGGATCCAATAAAACACATTTGAGAATTCAACACATCATGTATGGAAGTCTCATATGATCCTACCTAATTAATGAGGCTATTCCCACGAAGCCTTATGGGGACAACTCTAGATTGGTTTGCACACTTCCTCCAGGAATTAGAACATGGGGTGAAATGGCTGAAAAATTCGTCAATCCTTTTGCCTTCAACATTAAAAATGATGTCACCCTTGCAACATTGAGCACAACCAAACAAGAATGGGAATCACTTACCTCATTTTACCAGAGATGGTGAGGTTTGGTTAGCAAATTCCCTTGTCACATTCTTGAGAAACGATTGGTCACCATGTTTGTGGAAAACCTTAACGGTGAATTGATGAGTCAAATTCAAATCCAATGTTGCACGACCTTTGAGGAGATCCTTGAGAAAGGTGTCCTTATTAAGAAAGGCCTTATCACAAAAGGACTAGTCAAGGTACACAAGGAGAACCTAAAAAAAGCAATGACAAGAGCAAGTACTATTATAGAAAAAAAATGTCACAAATGATGGAGTTATTGATGCCAAACTAATAACCAAAGGTACAACCATTCAACTTAAAGGTCCTTCCTCATCAAATACATCCAATGCACCAAACACAAAAAACATAAGGTAAAAAATGAACGCTAAATGCAGTCCAAAATAATCAACAATGAAGAGGTCCTCCTTGTCCTAAAAGAAAATACACTCAGTTGGGTGAACCTATCAAATCAGTCCTCAAAAATATTTTTTAGTCTAATTTCATCACACTACCAAGCGCTAAAAACTATGATCCCTCATTAATCAAGCTTGATTAGTGGAAAGAAGATGAATGCTATAAATATCACCATGGAAAAGGACACAAAACAACTAAATGTTGGACACTAAAGAAAATTATCCAAGACCTCATTAAAAATGGGACCATATCAGTAGGAGATTCATAAGGAAAAACCAATGTTGATCATACCATATTCAAGACTCCCTTGCAAGTCCATGATAAAGGAAAAGCCTCCAGTTTAGGGAACAACAATAATGCCAATTATGCCACCGTCAAACATGATTACAACACTATCATCCTTAATGTGAGACCAATTGATGATTGCATTACTACTATTACCATAAACAAGCCAAGTTCAAAATGTGTTGTCACTGCCCGCTAAACCAATATAACTATTCTAGGACCTCCTAATTCACAACTAAAAAGCCAATATAATCTCCTAGATTAGTTGGGAAAAACCCCTGCACAAATTTCTATCTTGGAACTCCTTTGCATATTCCCATAGCACAGAGCCATCCTTGATAAAGCATTTCAAGAAGCATCCATGCCTACTAACCTATATGTCAATGAATTTTAGGCCATGGTTGGATACCTAACTATGCAACACCATGTCACCTTCTCTGAGCAAGACTTTTCCGCACCAAAATTTGATCATAACGATCCCCTACATCTTGAAGTCTACGTTAACAAACACAAGATCAAACAAGTCCTAGTAGATAGTGGAATAGGTCTAAATATTTTTTCACTAAACTTGGTGAAAGCATTGGGATATTCTGGGAATTATATAGACCAAACCAAGAAAAGTGTGATCAAAGCTTATGATGATGTTAATCATTTGTCCGAAGGTGTAATTTCACTTCCTATAAGAGTTGGCCTAGCAATATAGGACACAATATTTCATGTCTTGGATCTATATTTTCATTACAATCTTCTCCTTAGATGCCCATGGATTCATACCATGAGGGATATTCCATCCGCCTACCATCAATGCCTCAATTTTCCATATAATGGCATTGAAATCATTATTCCAGGCCAGCCTGGTCCTTTTCAATATTGCACAAACCTCAAAGAAACTATTGAATGTCAAGTTCCCATAAATTGAGAGGCCTCATATTCCACTCCATCCCACTACATTGACCCATCCACTCTTGTCAAATCATCCACTCCGTTCACCACACCTTCCACACCAATGATCTAGATTCAAGATAGAGGGTGTAGAGAATACAATATGGAGAGTCTCTTTTTCATTGGAAAGTTACCTAAATCGTCGAAGTATTATGATAAAATGCATCTCGTGTGGTCTAAAGTTATCATCCATAATCCCCCTACCACCTTCACTAAATGGGGGGAACTTGCCAAAGAATCTTTAGATGATCACATTCTCACATGGTTGTACAAAGAAGAGGACACTGAAATTAAGAAATTGCCAATTGAGTAGTATCCAAAAGGGTTCCAACTAATGAAATGACACAGATATGATGGACACAGTGATCTTGGCCTAAATAAACAAGGATTTTTGAAACCCTTACAACCTACTAAATTACTAAAAAAATCAAGGGTTAGGGTTTTTACTAGTAAAAGTGACTATTTGGGGTATCAGGTTACGTTCAAGTGAGGTTGTTGATGCTACAGATGAGGTAGAGACATATGAAGACTCTTGGGATTATGATGTCAATTCTAATGAATATGAATGGGATTACATATCCTCCACTATTGTCATGGACCTTGATAAAATATTTGGAGTATTTGACAAGCCTCTCCTTGAAAAACAATTCAGTCAAATGCTTACAATTAATTCCCCGCTAAGCCTGCCAAGTTCCCATCCAAAAGTCCTATTGAAAAGAGAAGAATGGATCAAAAACTTTTGGGAAACCATTGATTCTGCCTCTTGGGAACTTGATGACTCTACTTTTGTCTTTACCCTATTTTCCTACACTATGACCCTTGACAATACTGATGATGGCTTGCCCCTTGCCTACCCTCAACTCATATATTGTGATCAACAAGAACCACCAACTTTGGACACTTTCAAGAACGATGAAGCAATTACTGAGTTTATGGGACTTTGTGAAGGAATACCAAGTGGGGATCACAAGGATGGCTTTTCCATAGAACTCAATTATGCAACATACTTTGGTGAAATCATCCTATCCTCTAGTCATAAAAGTGAAAATGAAAAATGTAAAAACAAAAATAATAGGTCTTTAGGTGAAAACCGAAAGGTTCCTGCTGACTATGGAAAAGTAAAAATAAAGGATGTATCCAAAGGTGAAAACCTCTTTGAGGTTCCCGAGGATGGAGGACTGGAAAATCTCCCTATAGATCGAGAGAGATCACTGTTGTTTATAGAAGAAATAGAAGTAAACATTGGTACTCAAGATAATTCCAGAATTATATAGTTGGCAGCATCATTGAGCATCAAGGAAAAGCCAGAGTTTATAGCATTTTTTTTATAAAGACACATCAATTTCACATAGTCATATATTGATATGCCTGGATTGGATCCCAAACTGGTCTTGAATCATTTTCCACTACTACCAAATCCTAAGACATATAAATAGAAGTTGAGAAAAATGCACCCATAGATTGCACTCTTGGTCAAGGTGGAATTGAAGAAACTCTTAGATGTTGGATTCATTCACTCAGTTGATTATGAATATTGGATATCAAACCTTGTTTCTGTCACCAAACCAAATGGTCAAATCTGAGTATGTATAGACTTCAATGATCTTAACAAAACTTTTCCTAAAGATTATTTTCCTTTACCAAATATTGACATCATAGTAGACCTTACTATTGGGTATGAAATGCTATCACTTATGGATAAATTATTGGGTTATAATAAAATAAGAATTTACCTTGAAGATCAACCAAAGACTGCTTTTACATGCACTTGGGGAGCTTTTTATTGGAATGTCATGTCATTTGGGATTAAAAATGTTGGAGCTACCTATCAGAGAGCCATGACTACTATCTTTCATGATTATATACACGTACTCATGGAAGACTATGTTGATGATCTTCTATCAAAATATTTGGAATGAAGTGGACACAATAGTATTGGACAAGATATTCACATGACTTGAAAATTACCAACTCAGGCTAAATCTAAAGAAATGTGTTTTTGAGGTCCAATCACGAAAACTCCCAGGATATATTGTCTCTCGTAGAAGGATAGAATTTGATCCTGGTAAAGTAAAAGCTATGTTGGACATGCCACCACCAACCAAAATTAGTCAGTTGAGAACATTACAAGGAAGACTACAATTAATCCGTAGGTTCATTGCTCAGCTAGCAAACAAGATCCATCCATTTCAACATCTGTTATGAAAAGGAATTCCCTTTGATTGGACAAAGAAATGTCAAGAATAATTTGATCAAATCAAGAAGTATCCACTGAATCCGCCAATTATTTTTCCTCTGATTGATGGAAGCCATTTGATATTGTATGTGACAACAACTACATCCACACTGGGGGAATGTTTAGCACAAAATGATAATGATGGAAAGGAACAATCAATTTATTATATCAGTTGCACCTTAGTTGGATATGAGTTGAACTATAGCTCGATTGAACGAGCATGCCTATCAATTGTGTTTGCATCCCAGAAGTTGAGACATTATATGTCAAATCACAAGACAAAACTGATTTCCAAAATTGATCTTCTAAAATATCTCCTCAGTAAAGTAGCTTTGACAGGAAGACTAGCTAAGTGGGTTATGATCCTAAGTGAGTATGACATTGAGTACATTGATTGAAAAGCAATAAAGGGAAAAGTGATAGCTGACCAACTCACATATGCACTAGTAAAAGCAGACCATCCTTTGATATCTGATTTCATAGATGAATCAATCTTTGTCATAGAAACACCAACAACATGGAAGCTATATTTTTATGGATCTTACACAAGTCATGGTTTAGGAGCTAGAATTCTATTCATCACACCTCAAGGAGATTCCATTCCCAAGTCATTCCAAATAGCATTTCCATGTACAAACAAAATAGATGAGTATGAAGCACTATTGAGAATACTTCGAATGGCAATAAAATGGAAAATTAAGGATCTTCAGGTCTATGGTGATTCTCAGTTAGTGATTAAGAAAGTTAAGGATGATTATGACACCAAGGATGAGAAATTGATGCCCTACAAGCACATGGTGGACAAATTAAGACTATACTTTGATAATATTTCCTTTGAGAAGATACCGAGAATCCAAAACAAAGAAGCTAATGCAATGTATACAATTGGATCTCTCTTGGACATCCCCAATAATGCCTCAGAATATGAGTTCTTGGTAGAACAACTGTTGGTCCCTGCATTCAATGTCCCTAAAACTAAAATTGTGTGTGAACTTGTTGGTATCGATTCACCTTGGTACAAAGACATCTATGCCTATTTGCATGACCAAATTATCCCTCCTAACTTTTCCCCCAACTAACGTTAAAATTTTATCCGAAAAGCATCTAAATATGCCATCATCAGAGAAATCCTTTATTGTCACAGCCTAGATAGTACCATCCTCTAATGTCTTGAGTCAAATGAAGCACAAGTAGCCTTAAAAGAGGTACATCATGGTGTATCTGGAGCTCACTCTATTGGTCCAACCTTAGCCAAAAAGCTCATGAGGATGGTATATTATTGGCCTACATTGGAATACGATGCCTATCACCTTGTGAAGAAATGTCACTAGTGTCAGATTCATGGAGATATTATACATGCACCAACTCAAGAATTACAACCACTTACTTCACCATGGCCATTTTATCAATGGGGACTTGACCTCGTAGGAAAGATCCATCCCACCTTAGTCAATGGACATACGTTTATCCTTGTTGCTACTTAGTACTTTATAAAATGGATCGAAGCCATCCCACTGACTTATATTACTGGAAAGTAGATATCCAAGTTCATCCTGAATTATATCGTATGCCACTACGGTGTCCCATAGTCCATCATTATAGATAATGGTCATCCTTTCAATAATTAGGATGTCTGTGAACTTTGTGAAAAATTTCATAGCCAACACCACTTTGCTACCTCGTATTACCCCTAGGGTAATGGACATGTTGAGGAATCTAACAAGACTATCCTAAAAAGCTTAAAAAAGACCGTCAATGATGCTGGCCATGACTGGAACCTCCAACTTAACCATACTTTATGGGCCTACCATACCTGTGTCTACAATCCTATAAGATCCACACCATACTCCCTTTTCTATGGATATGAAACCATGCTCCCTATAGAGGTTGAGTTACCATCCCTATGAGTCTCTATGCAAGGATTGATTGATCAAGAAGAACATTGGGTATCCCATCTACAAGAGCTAGAATTATTGGATGAAAAGAGACAAAATGCTTTGACACATTTGTAAGCATATCAGAATCACCTTTGACACAGTTACAATAAGAAAGTATGACCCTTTGGTGTAGTTACAATAAGAAAGTTTGACCTAGAAGCTTTGACATTTGTGACTTAGTCCTAAAAGAAAATATGAAGAATCATGTAGAACGAGAGAAGCTCAGAAAGTTTGAACCTAATTGGTTGGGCCCTTATATTATCACAACATCATATGGATTCAACACTTATTAACTTTCTGCTCCTAAAGGGGAACCATTTTATAAACCTATCAATAGCATGTACCTTCTTAAGTACTACAATTGATTCTTAGAGTATCCCCTTAAAAAGTTAAAAAATAAATAAAAAATCAAAATATCATAAAATAGTCACCTTGATGAAAACCTAGAAAATAGGCATCTTGGTGACAACAATTTTTTTTTTTTTAAAATGGAAGTCCCAAAGTGATAACCACTTCAGTGGCACTTTGGGTAAGTACCATGGTGAAAACCTAGAAAATAGGCTCTATGTGTAGTTGGTCTATGCTCCTCCATCTACTGTCACTCCATCTGGGCTTTTCATCCTTCCGCTCATCCATTCACACGTCACTCACTCATAATAAAGCTTCGTCATCCTTTCCATGGCTTGAGAACCATTGAAATTTAACATCCTTTTCATCGTTTGCATTTTCCACTACCCCTCACGCATAATGAATTGGTCCTGTACCTGACTAGGGGAAATTCCCCAACCTACGTCTTCATGGGAAAATAACACATGGTATTAGCCTCATAAAACATCAAAAATACAAAACAATCATAAAACCATCAAAAATCCAAAAAAATTAGAAAAACATCAAAATCCAAAAAAATCATAAAACCATCAAATATCCAAAAAAATCATAAAAACATCAAAATCCAAAAAAATTAGAAAAACATCAAAAATCCAAAACAATCAGAAAACCATCAAAAATGCAAAAAAATCATAAACCCTCAAAATCCAAAAACATTAGAAATCATCAAAACTTCCAAAAATGGAGTTAGAGTCAGTATGAGTTTGAGTCAGTTTGTGTTAGTAGGGTCAAACTACATTATCTCTATGCATTTTCTTCGTAGGAAAGGCTCATCTTAAATGGGCCCTTGAGAAATTAGGTCAGTCCTTTTAAGTTTGTCCAAATAAAATCATAACTCAGTCTTTTGTCAAATAAAACAAAGTCATGTCAAACTATGAGGTCTCTACGTGTATAACATAGGCAAGGCCATCAATTGATGAGCCCTCAAGGTCACCTAGGTTAGTCCTTTAGGGTTTTTCGAGTCTAGTCTTGTTCCTAGTTTGCAAGAAATCATCATTCAAACCAAATCATGAATCAACAGGTAAACATAACCAACAGACCAAATCAATCAATCATTTGATCATCAATCAATTGATTTTGTCATTGATCTTGTATTGGAATGGGGCATTATGTCATTTGTGTCATTTGGTCCTATCTTTTGTCATTTATAAGGATGCACCCTTCTTGAGATTAGAATTTGTCTTTGATCAATCTGGTCATTCACCTTAAGTAGGATTTATCTTTCTTGGAGTTAGGTGCTTTATCAACAATGGTCACTCGATCAACTTTATCAGATGTGCTCATTTCCTTAAACAAGACATGTATTTCCTAAAAATAGGCATCATCACATCACTTGGTCATATCAATTAATCCTTGTCAACCTTGTCATCTCAATCTTGACTTAATCAAAATGTGTCCTTCCTAAAATCAGGCACAATCCATCAAATCAATTCGTCAACTTATCAATCAATCCTTGTAAACCTATCAATCAAATCAATCAATCAATCCTTGTCAACTTATCAATCAAGTCGGTCATTTTGTTTAACTTAATCAATCATGTTAAACAATACAATCATTATTATTGGTAAACACTATTCTCTTTGGAAAACACTTTTTTGGTCTGGGTTTGTCTTATCTTTTTTGATTGGTTTTGGGTCATGTTACTAGTTACATGAAGGATTTCCTATAAAAAGGGATTTAGAGGGATGATTATGGATCATTACCTCTTTTCTTTGCTTGTTGTCTATGGTTTATCTTGGCAAAAAGACTAGGATAATTGGGTCCTTAGTATGAGCTGAGGCATTCCTTGTCTTTTGACTGCATGTTTCTCACAAATGGTTACCTTACACACCTTGGTGTATGTCATACCATGGTGTTTGTGTTCCCTTTGCAATAATTTTGACACCCGATGATGATAAATATAAAAGCATGAATGTTGGTCCCTTATCATTTCCCATCGAACATACCATCTCCTTTCCCCTCTTTCATGCTAACTTCCATCTCTTCCGCGCTAACATTTCTTTAGTCTACATCTTGATAGAGTCCTATGACACAAAAACATCTTGCATACATAATCATGTTAGACAACATCATAGAAGTCATTTTCATCATAGCCAACATCATCATATTAAGCTACATATATTTGCATAAAAAAACACAAAAAACATAGAGATCATCCATATAGAATTAACATTATATTGCATCATACTATAACAACTCATGACATTACATTGTACATTGCATCATAGTTCATTCATCGCATTGCATAGCATTTGATTTCACATCACATTGCACTACATGATAATAGGTTTTACACATTGCATTTCACATCACATTACATTCCATATAAATTGCATCACATTAATAATACCATAACATAGCATATTGCACATCACATTTTGTATCCATATTAGACATTCTCAATCATCACATTTTGCATTAACATTAAATTACATAAACATTAAGTTGCTTGCATCTACATATTACATCACATTCATAAAATTAGGTCATTTCTATTGCATTCATCATTCATACATATCATGATAATATAAACATCCATAATCATAAATACATCACATCATCATATCACATAGCACCTATCAAATTAGTTCATCTATGTTGTATTTATCATCCACACATATCATAATGGGCATAAGAATTCATAACATAATCATAAAGCATACTAAAACCATCACTCAATATAGAATGCATCAATAAACATCATAATCACAACATAGACATCCATAACATGTCATTATCATAAACATAAAAGCATAATCATTTAACAATGCACATCATCAATCGCTGCCAAAATCATGTCATATATATTGCTCAATAATGTGTCATATCGAATAAAAATGGAGCGTACAGGCTTGATAATAAAAAATGTTAGTGTCCATATAACATAATGCATAAAAAGGAGGCCCTAGCCTAAGCTGCCCTACTCTCCTATCCTTGGAGCATCCTTATCCTCCCTGCATGGTGACTCTCTGGACCTGTGCTCTATGGAAGGAGGCCTATTATATGGTGTAGCCCATCTAGCATCCAAAGTCTCACCCTCAGACCTACTCTATGTGTTGCTGTGAGACCTACCCTATGAGCCACTATAAATCTCTCAAAAGGTGGGCTCCCTCCTCTTTGGCAGTACCACTCTCTCATACATATCTCTATAGTACTGACTGGCTCCGCTTGCTCTGCCATACTCCCATACAACCTCCAAGATGGATCCACTAGCTGTGGCAGTAAAATAAATCATCCTCTAATCCATCTGCTATTGACTGATCATAGCTAGGTCTCTCTCCACCTAAAAACCATCCCTCTCGGACTTAAGGCCATCTCTCTCTATAGTCATAGTCCTTAGCTCTACCTCTAAAGCATGTACATGCACCTGCAGGGAAACTAGCCTATGATCTACATTGCCTTCACCTGCTCACTCCTCCTCTAGCCCCACCTCCTTGATCCCCATGATAATCCTCTCATGGAGGACCCTCTCTACCTCATCCATCTCCTCCTCTCCTGTAGCCTCCTCCTCAACTTGCTCCTCTTGTCTCCCCTCTCCCCTTGCCTCAACCTCCATAGCCTTTGCCTCTGGTTGTGCCACCTCTAGTGCGGACATCTCTATGTGCTATTCCCCCTCCTACACTGCCACCTCTACTGCCATTCTCACCTCTGGATGGTCCTCCTCCATCTCCTCCTCCTCCCTAATCGGTGGTAACTATCACATCACTCATCGCCCTCTGACCATCCTCCCCCTCCATCAGTCTCCTCCTCATCCTCCTTGTCCATCTCCCCCATCTTCTCCTTTCCTCTCCACTCCCAATCCAATGCCTGCAAGGCATCAATCTCCCACTCTACTGTGGTAACAAAAATTTGAGGTCCCCTTGGATGCATCTCTTGGGAGGACAGTGAAAACTCATTCGTACCAACTGGAGTACCCTGCCTTTCCTCAAGCTTCCATTTGACCCTCTCTGGGAGATACATCTCAATGATATGATGGGTATGCACTATGCACTTGATGAGATACCTAGGCTATCGACACCATGGCATGTGATCATCCTCATCAATCCAAAAATCACAAGTCCTGTAAGGCCTCCAAATGAAACTGACCAAGGTATCCAACCTGTGCCTCCAGTGACCAATATCCCCCATATGAGTCTTTGTTAGGGACCCCTGATACATATAAGATTATGGAGCAACAACAACCAACTGTTGTACCACCAGAGATTGAAACACTGATATGTACTCCTAGGCCCATACTGTCAGTAATGTTACCCTATACCTTAGACTCTGACCTCCCTTGTAGGCAATATTGTGCAACTAAAAGTAAAGCATGACCAACATACATGGCCCACACACATACACTGTGCTAAAATGTACCATCAACCCAAGCATCTCCCCCCAACCTACTGGGAAACTGTGACCCCTACGGTCAGGAATCATCATGCCTGCTATCAATATACACAAGACACAATCATATTTGTCATATTGCTTGGCAAGGGTCTCCCACTTGATCTCATACCCCTATATCTCGAGCTCTACATCATCATCATAATCATAATAATCGTACAGTTCCTGCAATCCTTGCATGGGGTCATAGTGTACTCGCTCATTGAAAATTGAAAGCTGTAATATCCTATATACATCCTCAAGGGTGACTGTCGTCTCCCCCGTCAGCAAATGGAAGTTGCTAGTATCAGAATGCCATTACTTTGCCAACACTGCCAACATGCTCCTATTTTGCCTAATCATGGGGATATAGGTAACATAAAACAGACCTAGGTCCAACAATGCTTGTCTCTCCTCATTGCCCAACTAGTCCCGTAGTCAAAAAATATTTGGTCTCGACTCCTATGTATAAAGAGGAGGTAGACACTCCTAAAATCATGAAGCAAACCACCATGTCAATCCAAGACCTCCACTTGACCTATTGATCCTAAGTTAGCCAAGTCCAAATTTCCTAATCTGGGGAAATTTTTAACCAGGCATTTGTGTCACAGTTTTATCAAATGCATCACACAGATTATCCATCAGCTCACAACTCAGTTTTGTCTTCACTGTTGGATTCCTAGCCATCAACTTGTCTTTTCAAGACAATTTTCCAAATTTTTTGAAAGCTTTTGAAAATTTGTAAAATTTTCTCGAGGGGACATACCTATACCCTGACTTCACTGGGGCATCCTTTGACTAAGTTTCTTTGATACAACACAATGAACTGCATTATATCAAAGAGGGGAAAAATATAGACACTGAAAAATGTCCTAAGTCTGTGAGTGTTATTTTTCTTGGTCATTGTCCTTTGATAATTAAATAATTTGAATTATTTGATTATTCTTGATCATATTCCTCTATTAATTAAATAATTTTTAATTATTTAATTAATTCACTTTCTAATCTTTATTCTATCCTAATCAATTAAATAAATTAATTGCATCGCTAATATCCCCCTTCCTCCAATAATTAAATGAATTATCATTTATTTAATTATTTTGCTTATCACCTTTCATCTATAATTAAATAATTATTATTAATTATTTTACTATTCACTCCCTCTTTTAATTTGTCAATTGTTAAATAATTGAAAAATTATTTAATTGTCCTCCATGTGTCTCTTGTATTAAATAATTAAATCTATTTAATTATTTAATGCCTCTTTTCACATTTTCTCTCATTTAATTCAAATAATTATGCAAATTATTTTAATTAAATCTCCACTTGTCCTTTTTCTCAAATAAATAATTTGAATGAATTATTTATCCTCCTCTTGGCCAAATATTCCTTTCTCATGAATTAATTATTTTTCAATTTTTAATTCATCCATTATCCTCCCACTTGCTCATTAATCTCATCATAGTCATGAGCATCATAGTCATCCCTAGCCCACCACTTTTGGTGCATCAATCTTCCTCCATTGATCTTGGCATATTTCTAGAAGCTCGATCTTGACCGTCCATTTTGTAACATCCCTCTCATGAATCCTCATCCATCGATCTAGAAATATTTATAGAGGATTAATCTTGTCTATCCATTCGAATGGTTGTCTATAAAAGAAGCTATTCTCCTCCAGTTTTTCCTTAACAACCATTATCTCCAACTTTCTACTTACTATTTTAAGGTTATTTCACAAGTTCTAATTCAAATTTGAGGGAAAAGTTTGCAAAAGGAGAAATAGGAGAGACAAAAGAAGTGAAGCAACTTCAATGGGGAGTGTTTTATTTGAATGCTTTTAGTTTATTCTCCATTTGTGATTTTTTTCTCTAGTTTGGATTGGGGTCTTAGCTTGTATTTTTTTTATGGTTGTCACTTAGTCTTTGCTAACTTGGTTTTCCCCTGTCTTACACTAACCTTATTCACAAGGTTCCACACCTTGAGGTTAGTTTTATTGTTTCATTGAAATGCCAAAATCCTCATTCAACAAGGTGCAATTCCACATGGCAATAGTTTACTGCATGCCTGGTAGGGTAAGAATAAGTTTCAATTCACCTCATTGAGAGAGTGGTGTTTCTCTCAATGATTTAGCCTTGAAGAGGCACTCAAACACATTGCTTGGTGACTCTGCATTCAAAGGATGACTCTACATCAAAAGTTGGTGACTCTACTACTATCTAGAATCACATGTCAAAGAAAACTTGAAAATTCATGCTAAGAATTCAAATAAGAGCATCTTCTAGAGGTATTTATCAATATACTAAACTACCATTTCCTACTTCTAGAAGAAGAAATAGACAATCTGTATCACATGTTAGGAGAAATAAAAGCACAAGTCCTTATCCTAGGGCTCAATCTACACTGCCATTGGGTAGATTATTTTTGGTTAGAATACTTGCTGCTCAGACACAAAGAAATTTATTCCACATGGCTATAAATTTCCCTTTTGTGCCTTTTAATGGGGGTATACCACTAAATTCACAACAACATGATGACATCCCTATGGCTGCTTTGAAAAGCCTCCTATTTTTTAGTGAAGAAGACCAAGCCACTCCCATTGAACATATCAAAGATGTGGCTTCATTATGTGTAATCCATAACATTGTAGAAGAGATTTTTTCTCTTAGACTCCTAGCTACCTAATTCAGGGGAAAAGCATTACATTGGTCCAAAGGGGTGGTAGTAAATTCTACCACTTCTTGGGATCAACTAGGAGATAGGCTCTATAAGAATTTTGAAGATAAATCAGATCAATTGTCTTTAGTGGAGAAATTAATGACTATCAATAGAGCTCCCCACAAGCACATGAAAAACTTCAATTTTATCTTCCAGAAGACTTGGGATAGAATCCCACTACTAGTAAGACCTCCAGCTCAATATTCTTTCCTATATTTTTTGAGGGCTTTTAATAGTGACATTTTTGTAGTGATTCAATCTATGGGTGCACACACACTTCTTGATGTTTATGAGGTATTTGTAAGAGTCGAGAATAGCCTCATCCAAGTTGGGAAAATTGCCCCAAGACCTCCCATGCAAATTTTTCCAAAAATACCACCAACTATTCCTATCCAAGAGCCAAAAATAGCCCCTCTACTAGCTTCTCTTATACAAGAAAAGGTTGTCCCAACATAGTCTCTTGAGCTACAAGAGATAAAATTCCTTCTCCAAATGTTTGGGAATGATTTAGTAAACATTAAAAAGGAAAAAATTCAAAATTATAGGCCTTACCAACCAAATCAATCAAATAGGCTACATTATCAAGCAAGCAATCAAGGCCAAATGAAATCCCTTAATTCAAGAGCATTTCAAGCATATGACTTGAATACAATAAGCACTTCTAAAGACCTAGTACATGTACAAAACAAACTTGATCAAGAATATGAATGGTGCTTTCCTTTCAATCAACCCCATAACTAGTTTACTTGTTCAAATGGGGTGATTAATCAAGCCTTAATGGTACAAAATGTACCTAGTTTACAACCAAATGCACTAGATGAAACACCCTTATAACAACAAGAGCAGTTCCCAAGTGATGCTACACTTCTAAATTGGAAAGGAGAGAAGTTTTTTGTGGTTAACCAAGATCATAACTCTATAGTAGAAAACACAAGAAGCAAGAAAAGAGCTATGGAAGCAGTGCAACCATCAAGTAAG
Source organism: Sequoia sempervirens (assembly GCA_007258455.2). Classification (NCBI taxonomy): domain Eukaryota; kingdom Viridiplantae; phylum Streptophyta; class Pinopsida; order Cupressales; family Cupressaceae; genus Sequoia; species Sequoia sempervirens. Next base: position 87,902,591 of record VDFB02000017.1, on the reverse strand, counting down.
GAGTCTCATCAAGCTTCTAGAGAAGATCAAGAGGGTGTTGGCCAATCTATACCTCAAGTAGCATGGTCCTGACAAAAGAATCAGTAAGGGACCACTAAAGAGTAGCTTGGAACTTAGTCTTAATCAAGCCACTCGTAAGGAGATACTATTGTTACAAAAACTGAGTAGAAGTTAAACGTTGCCTCTTTCAATATACATGAGAATATGATGAAGGCTAGTGTTAGTATGTCTATGTTGGACTATTTTTCCATTCCAAGCCAAAGGGATTTGTTCCAAGCTACCCTGTAGAATGTAGGTGTATCAAAGGAGCTTCCATGCAACAAAGATAAAGTTGTTCTTACTAACACCCCCAAAATAGAAAGGAGCAACCAAACCAAGAGGTCAAACTACCACCATTTTATGTGACCTTAATCATAGGAGATAATTTGTTCCACAATTATATGATTGAATCAGGGACCATCAATTCCATTATGCCAAAAAAAATTGTAGATAAATTGGGTATTGAGTACTAATCCCTCAAGAAGGGGGTAGTCCAACTTGTTGGGACAACTATCAACACTGTGGGGGTTGTGAAGGATCTAAGCATTACCTTGTATGTATGCCCTAACTTTTCCATTTTGCAAGATGCCTATGTTATTGACTTTCCACCTTACTTTTCTCTTTGTCTTTCAAGATATTTAACCACCAAAATAGGTGGCTATCTATCCTCAAATTGGTCAAATATGCTTTTTAGAATAAGATATGAAACCAAAGTGACCATTAAGTCTAAACCTATAGTGAAGGATCACATAGAACCATATGTATCTTCTCTTTCTATTGCCAACTATGCCATTTTTTACCATGAAGAGCATGTTGTTGTCCAAGAGCCAAGGACCCAAATAGAGGATATCCCAAATATTCTTTTGGATGAGTGGACAACTGAAAACATTGAAACTAGCCCAAATAAAAATTTGGAGGAGGTGGGCCTAGGTGTTTTTCTAGTTCACAAGCCAAATTATTTCATTCCTAATCTTCAAAAGGATGATGCACAACTACATGAACAACAAAAAAATGAGCTTTGGAAAATGGTTTTTGATGGTTCAAGAAGTTGGCATGGAGTTGGTGGGGGTGCCATGCTTGTATCCCCGTAAGGTGAAAAGTATTACTTAGCTTTTCATTTCTCTTTTAGCTATACTAACAACACACTTGAGAATGAAGGTCTTATAAAGGGTTTGGAGTGGGAAAGAAAAAGGGAAATAAGCTATCTACAAGTGTTTGATGATAGTGAGTTGAACGTGAATTAGGTAAGAGGCTTGAATGTGACAAAAAAATGATTTGCTCAAGTCATATAAATATAGGGTATGGGATATGATAAAAGAATTTGATGCTTTTAATCTGTCATCCATACCTAGGAATTAGAATAAACATGCTGATAGGTTAGCTGCTATAGGTTCCAAATTTGACATTACAAATGATGTTAAGAATGATAGGATACAACAACATGTCAAGGTGGTTTTAAGGCCATCTATTCTTGATAACAAAATTCATTGGAAAGTTTTAGAAAGTGATGAGCGAGTGCTCAATTTCTTGCTTGAAGAAGCTAAGTTTGTAGCTGAAAACCAAACAAAGCTACAACAACAATAGATTGACTAGATTATACAACTAAGAAAAAATAGATTACCAAAGGGTTTGGTCACTTTAGATTCCATTTTCATTTTATATGATTACATAAAAAGAGGGAAAACCAACATGCATGTTAAGTAGGAGCATTATGAAGAAGTTGAAATCTTCAAGGGAAAGCTTCTTAAAATTGGTAAACTTTGTTCTTAAGATGATAAAGAAGCTTTTGTTGCACTTTGTCAAGAATTTTGTGACATTTTCACTTGGGACTATTATGATTTAAATGGTTTTTATCCCAAGATAGCCTAACATACCTTTGAGCTTGAGCCAGATGCAAAACTAGTGAGACAAAAACAAATACCTTTAAATCCTAAGCTTGAGCTCATAAGAGATGAATTGAAAAGGTTGATTAAGAGAAACATTATATTTCTGATAGAACACACTTCATGAGTCTCTAATATTGTCCCTATAAGGAAGAAGAGTGGAGAAATAAGATTTTGTGTTGACTTTAGAGACCTGAATAGGGCCTTACTCAAATACCAGTATCACTTGTTCTCTATGGAGAAGATTTTACAAGTTGTGGTAGATTCTAAAAGGTTTTCTTTTTTGGATGGTTATTCTGGGTACAACCAAGTGTTAGTGAAGAGGACCAATATAAGACAACTTTCACCACCAAGTGGAGAAAAATGGCATACAAGAAGATGTCTTTTGGATTATCCAATGTTGGGGAAGCCTTTCAAAGGGAAATGGATATGGCTTTCCAGGGCCTCATGTACAAGATTGTTCTTTTATATTCGGATGATATTACTATTTTCTCCAAGGATGTAACATGAAATTTCACTCACCTAAGGTAGATTTTTGAAAAGTGTAGAGATTTTTGGATATCACTTATGTTAGCTCTCAAAAATGCAAGCTGAACACCTCAAAAGGCTGCCAATCTCTTGATACGTTTTAGGGTAACAAACAAGGTCAACAGAACTCAACCTTCTACTCTTTAGGTGCTGCAAACCTAGGCGGGTGTACCTCTTTGAATGGTGCAGACTCAATTTGTGATTATCTTAAAGCAATTTGTTCACAATGGAAATGGGAGGTGAACAAATGAAATCCAACTTGAAAAATAGTAACAATATTCTGATCTGAATCCTAAAATGAATGCTTGATTAATAGATGTAAAGAAAATTGAATAAGTTCAAATGGTGAAGTGCAAAGACTAGTGCCTTCTTGGGTATGTGGAGTCAAATGAGATCAAAATGAGCAACACTCTTTGGAGAAGACACAAATTATCTGGCATACATTTGTTTACAACTTGTATAAACATGCAAGAATGTGATTACTAACCTCTACTTGAATAATCCAATTGAATCTCTCTGATTACTATGATTAACTAAAAGGATTTAGTCTTTACTTGAAAGAACCAATCAATCGATCACACTAGTACAACAAATGCACACTGATAAATTGAATACAAACTTGTCATATCAATTTGAACAATAAAAAAGAATCCAACTTGGATACAACTTAGTAATTCTCTTATTAAATTCAACAGATAACTGATACTAGACAAGTGCAACAACATCAACTGACATTCATAAATACCTTCATTTTAGAACATGCATCATAGCTTCTGATTTGATAAATTTACTGTTTTGTATCCATACAATTTTCCTACTATAAAAAAATGACTGATAACTGGTCCCTGTTTTACAATTACAAAAATGCCAATTTATACACCAGCATGAGAAAATAACTCATATTGAAATAACATGTCGGCCCTCCATAGAATTTAGGTTCCAATTATGTTGGCCTGCAATGGTCACCAAGCATTTTACATGTCGGCCACAAGATTTGTATTTATGTTATTGATTAGTGAGCAGTCGGTGAGACAAGATGACAGCTATGCTGAAGGCAATTCACTCGTTAATCGCTTCTTATCCCGTGCTCCCCTGTTCTTCATGCTATTCGCCTTCACCAAGACCTTCTTGAGTCAGGGAGATGTCATACAAAAAACACCATGCTTCATCGATATGCCTCATACCACCCGCAGATTGCTATATCATTTTGTTCGTTATACCGAATTCATGGAGTATTCCCATGTTCCTTCGTTGTAACACTGTGATATCGAGGAGACAACTTAGTGAGCTTACTATGTCAGGACGAAGGTCAATTATCATATCCAGGTCATTGTGACAACCCAATTTTTATGCCGACAAAATCATCTCTACATTTCATTTGGCGAGACCCCAGGCACCTCGCCAAGACCACATACCGAAACAAATAAGTCACACCGAGTAGTTATGTTTTGTTCTATTTACTTTTTCCAAGACATTTTTGCTTTCTTACCGACAGAGTCCTCATTGTTTCATCTACTTCATGGTAACATCTTGAAATCGGCAAGATCTCTTGTAGATTACTATGTTTCACCGAAAGACATCATGCCATCCTATGTTGCCGAGACAAGAGAAAAACTCTCACCGAGAAGCATCACCCACATGTATGTCACTATGAATTTTCACCATTGGGGGGACATCTCATAGATTACTTTGTTATACTGAAAGACCTCGAGCTCACACCCATTTGCTGAGACAACATTAAACTCATGCCGAAAGCCATTTGATAAAAACCCTTTAGAAACCCGTCGACAAGACACAAATACTTCGCTATGACCTCCTGCCGCAAGCTTCAACTCATACCAAAAGGTCTATGAGAGGAAATCCATGTGTAAGGTCGGTGAGACCGAAGGTCACTCGCCAAGACCTTACAATGATCGCAATATCTCCCACTAAAATTCATTTGGAAAAATGTTATGTGCTCCATCGGTGAGACAAATGATACTCGCCAAGACCCTCTGCCAATAACATATAGAGTTTTCCGATGAACCACCACAAGCATAGTCGGGGAGACATAGTGAATTCGATGAGATACCACCCTGACAGCCACAACCAATGCTGATAAATGTCTCTGTTGTCGCCAAAACAACATGGATGCTACACCGAAAGCCAACCACGGATGAATGCTAGTCACTGTAACAAAGAACATGTCTTTCCAAAACACTTGCAACAAACGGACGTTAAATCACAAGCAACATGGGTTAGGGAGACAGTAAAGGACCTATGTCGATAGATTCAACAAGATGGGAAATGCACAATCCAATGGGTTCCATAGGGAAATATGAGAAAAATGTAGATGAAAAATGCATACGGTAGGACCAAATTAGGAAATCCATGAGTGAAAGCATATGTAAAGCATCATATTTTTACAGTCCCAACAACTTAATCCCAAAAGTGCTTTTTTGCTTTGTATGAAGGTAGGATACTAGGTCATGTGGTGTCAAAACATGGCGTGACCATTAATCCTAAAAGGGTGAGTCCTATTTTAGCTTTTCCTCAACCTAGCCATAAAAATGGTTTGTAAAGTTTCTTGGGAAGGATAAATTTTGTTAGGAGGTTTATACCTAATATTGTAGATCTATTAAAACCACTAACAACTATTTTGAATAAAAATTTGAGTTTCAGCTGGTTAGGTGAAGCAAGGGAAAGTTTTGAGGCCATCAAAGAATCCATAGAAATGGAATCTACATTGGTAAATCTTAACTTTTCCAAGGATTTTATTCTCTATGCTTATGGGAACATGGATACCATCTCAGCCATGCTAGTACAAAAAAATGAAGAAAATTTGGAGTAGCCAATAACATTCTTTAGTCAAGGCCTAGAGGGTTATGAGAAAAAGGTACTCTTTTTTTGAGAAGCATGTACTTGTTGTAATTAGGAGCCTCAAAAATTTCCACCATTTGGTTTCCAATAACAAGATTCAATTAATGGTTTCTCACCCAAGTGTTAAAGAGATCCTATTGAATAAAGATTTGAGTGACAAAAGGGCTGGGTGGGTCACAAAGTAATGGAGTGTGGCATGGAAATCAAGGTAACAAAGCTTGTAAGAGAATTTTTTTTGTAAAAAACTAGTTGGTGATATGGAAAATAATAATAAATAGGTTGCAAAGGCTATCCTAGCCATCCAAGAGCAACCCCAAACAACTGCACATACTTCTCCCCAGAGTTGGGTATGAGATATGGCTCATTTCCTCCAAATAGGTGAGTTCCTGAAAGGAATGAATAGGGATAAGAGAAGGAATTTCAAGATGCAATGCATCGCTTATTTTCTCCTAAATGGTATAATTTTCAAGAAGGATGTCAATGGGGTGTTGGTTAGATGCATTGATAATGATCAAGTTGGCAAGGTGCTCGAGGAGTTTCATGATGGAGTAGCTAGTGGAAACTTCACACCTAGAACAACTTTGAAGATAATAAGGGTAGGCTATTATTAGCCTAGTTTATTTAAAGATACACATCAATGAGTAAGGAGGTGCAAGCAATATGCCTTTTTCTCTGAAAAGGAAAGCCAGTAGCTCTTCCTTTGCAACTCCACTTCATATGCATTTCCAGAATCAAACTTCTTCAAAATCTTACAAGGTCCAAAATTCTTCATCTTGAGTTTGTTGTATGTTCCAACTGGAAATCTCTCCTTCCTCAAATATACCATCACTTCATCTCCAACTTCAAATTCCTTATGTCTTCTCTTTTCATCTATTTTCTCCTTATACTTCTGATTCATGTCTTCCAATTGCTATTTCACTTAAGTATGTACTTTCTTCATATGCTCTACAAATTCTTCTGCTTTTGCACTCCTCTTATCCTCCTTACTGATGTCTCTCAACTCTGATATACCTCTAGGATGAACTCCAGTAATAATCTCAAAAGGTGTCTTCCCTATACTCCTGTTCACTGAATTATTGTAAGAAAAGTCTGCTTGTGCAAGGACTAAATCCCAACTTCTGGTCTTCTCTCCAACCAAACATCTCAAAAAATTCCCTAAATTCTTGTTTACTACCTCTATCTATCCATCAGTCAATGGATGAAATGTAGAACTTAACTTCAAATCTATCTTCAACTTCTTCCAAAGTGTCTTCCAAAAGCAACCAATAAACTTTACATCTTTGTCTGAAACAATACTTCTAGGTAATGCATGCAATCTGACCACTTCCTTGAAAAACAAGTTTGCTACATGTACTGTATCAGTTGTCTTCTTACAAGGTATGAAATGTGTCATTTTAGAAAATCTATCTACCACCACAAATACATCATTACCTCTTTGTGTTTTCGAAAGACCAAGTATGAAATCCATACTGATATCCTCCCAAGGTCTCTCTGGAACTGTCAAAGGCTTATACGATCCAATATTCTGACTACCTCCTTTTGCAACTTGAAAAACTCTGCAACTTTGCACAAATCTCCAAACATGCCTATGAATCTACAGCCAAAATTAATTCTCGCTTACCTATGCCACTATTTTATCAACTCCAAAGTGTCCTGACAGTCGTCCAATATGCTTCTCCTTCACCAAGTTATCCCTCATTGAACTCTGAGGTATACACAACTGATTGCCTCTGAACAACATATCCTCTTGAATGAAATAATCCAACCACTAGCTTCTATCCTCCAAAACAGGTTCTTTACAAGCTCTCCAAGGTTTGCAAAATCTGGGTCCTCCTCATACAAGTTCTTTAACTCATCGAAGCCTAATACCTCCACTCTCATCTCTGTCAATAAATTCCTTCTCCTACTCAAAGCATCAACAACTCTATTTCACTTTCCACTCCCATGTTTCAAAACAAAAGTATAGCTCTGCAAGAACTCTACCCATCTCATGTGTCTCTAATTCAACTTACCTTGACTATTCAAATATTGCAATGCTTGATGATCCATATACAACAAAAATTCCTTAGGAAACAAATAATGTCTCCACTTCTTCAAGGACCCTAAAATATAGCATAAAACTCCTAATCATACACTGAATATCTTCTCCTAGCATCATTCAACTTCTCACTAAAATAAGCTATAGGTCTCCCTTCTCGACTTAATACTGCTCCAATTGCATTTCCACTTGCATCACAGTCTACTTGAAATACCTTATTGAAATCTAGTAAAGCCAACACAAGTTTCTCAATCAACTTCTACTTCAACAATTCAAAACTATGGTTTTCTCCAGATGTCCATCTAAAATCCTTCTTATCTCCTCTCATTGTTTCTATCATAGGACTACAAATAGAATTGAAATTCCTAATGAAATTTTGGTAGAATCTAGCCAATCCATGAAATGATCTTACCTCTCCAATGCTTTTTGGTGTAGGCCACTTAGCAATTTCTTTTACCTTCTCAGGATCCATCTTTAATCCATCCATAGATATCACAAATCCCATATATACCAATTCCTCCTTCATGAAACTACACTTCTTAATGTTTATCAGCAATTGCTCCTCTCTCAACCTTTGCAAAACTTGTTTGATATGAATTTTTTTTTATTCTCCACTCTTATTGAAAATCAAGATGTCATCCAAGTACACAATCACAAAATTACCCAAGAATTTCTTCAATACTTCGTTCATCAACCTCATGAAAGTACTCGATGCATTTGTCAATCCAAAAGGCATCACCAACCACTCATACAATCCTTCATTTGTCTTGAATGATGTTTTCCTCTCATATCCTCCTCTGATCTTGATCTAATGATATCCACTCTTCAAGTCTATCTTTGTAAAGTATTTAGCTCCACTCAAAAAATCCATTATGTCATCCATCGAGGGAAAAGGAAATCTATACTTCACCGTGATCTTGTTTATGGATCTAGAATCTATACACATCCTCCATTCTCCATCCTTCTTAGGTGCTAACATATTAGGTACTACACATGGACTTAAGCTTTCTCTGATCAAACCCTTCTTCAACAATTCTTGCACTTGTCTATTCAACTCTTTAGTCTCTGTTAGTGTCATCCGGTGTGCTACTTTATTAGGAAAACTAGCTCTAGGAATCAAATCCATGTAATGACTCATACTTCTCACAGGTGGTAATCCATCAGGTACATGATCTGAGATGATCTCCTCATGCTCTATCAGTAACTTTTTTATCTCTTTCAGTTGTTCTTCTACATGATTCAAATATTCAGCCTTCTTAGGCACCAAGGCATAGCATATGTTCTCACGTATGAACCCATCAAGGAATCTCCTTCCATCAACAAAACAAATTCTAGTACTCACACAAACCTCAACTGTAGGGATATCTTCCAAAGGTAACAAAATTCGCTTCATCCCATTAGCAACAATGGTATATATATTCTTCTTTCCATCATGAATAGCCTGTTGCTTATATTGCCAAGGCCTTCCTAAAAAAATATGACATATATCCATAGGAATGATATCACACAGAACTTCATCATGGTAATTTCCTATCTTCAAATTCACCAAACATTGTTCACTTACCAATATCTTATGCCCATCTTGAATCCTAGCTATCTTATAGGGCTTCTGGTGCTCCAACCTTTCCAACTTCAATTTAGTCACTATCTCCTCAGAAACCAAGTTCTCAGAACTTCCACTATTCGCTATCACTTTGCAACATTTACTAGCTAACTTGCATCTAGTTTGAAACAAATTATTTCTCTACAATGGAACCTTTTCCAACTCACTCTGACACAATTCTCTTCTATTCACCAACACTTCTCCCTCTTCCGGTTTATTAGATGATCCAACATGTTCTTCCTCAACAAAGGTTGTCCTAATATTGTTCTCTGTCTTTCTTCTTGTCTCTCCCTAATTACATTCAAAAGCTCTATGTCTTTCTCCACCACACTTAAAGCAAGTTCCCTTGAATACTCTTTTCTCCTTATCATCCTTTCTATATCCTTCATTCAGGTAACTACCATATCCTCCTCTTCTGTAATAGTTTCCATCACCTCTATGATATGAATTATCATTCTTACTGACCTCCTTATCCTTATTATGATCTACAAAAGAGCCTCTTCCTCCGCCAAAAAAAATTCTTACTCTTTGAAATCTTCCACCTCTTCCTCTCTATCTTTGCTCATGTCTTTTATTCAACTTCTCTTCTTCCTTTAGGGCACACTGATATGCCTCTTCTACACTTTGCAACTTAATCAAACTGATCTCATCCTGTATAGATGACCTCAAACCATTCACATACCTAGCTACTTGCTCAATATCAACCTCTGAATGTACATATCTAATATTCAACTTATAGGACTCCTCAATATATTATGTTACACTTGAATCTTTTTGTTTCAAATTTCGTAACTTTCGAAACAAACTAATTTGATAATATGCAGGCATAAACTTTGTATTCAATTTATTTACCATCTGATCCCATGAATTTATCTTCTCTTTTCCTCTTCTCTTCCTATCTATCTGCAAATGTTCCCACCAAAGGGATGCATGTCCTCTCAACTTTGTACAGGAATATTTCACCTTCTTATCTTTAGTAGTACCTTCAAATTCAAAATAATTTTCCATCTTTGTTATCTAATCAAGCAATTCTTTTGAATCCAACTTACCATTATAATCTGGTGGATTGAAATGTGGTCTTGTATTCGCTCTAGTTAAGGCTCTTATGAACCTTTCTTCTCCTTGATCTAGACCAGGTTTCTCTTCTCTTCCTCTTTCATCCTATACTTCTACCTCTTCATCACTTACATCATCAACTGGTCAAACTCTTCTCTAGGCTGTTTCAACTACATCTAATCTTGCAACAATTCCTCTCAACATTTCCACGTGCTCCATTTCCTTTAACATTTCTTCTTCCTGCCATCTTTACACAAGTCCTTTGCAGCTGCAAGTCAGATCCTCAATCTGCCACCCCACAACAAATCTTCTATAGGAATCTATCAATTCTAACAACCTCACACAAATCAAACCTCGCTTTGATACCAATCTGATGCAACCACGGTAGGAGGGTCCTCAAGGTGAACTATTTGAACTATGCAACAAGAGTAACACAATGAAAGTAATACAAAATGTGGAGGAAAATGAAGATGCAAGTATTTTTATTAACAAAAATCTCAGTTACATTCGGCCGACACCATCTGGGCTTACAGTTTCGGCTCACAGGCCTGATATAACATGTTCAATATTACAACATTCCAATATGCTCCTATATGTGAGCTAAGTTCCTACAATTAAGATCAATATTAATCTACTGAATCAATTACTAACTCCACTACCCCCTTATCCTCATGATCTATTACAAGCTTTATACTATATTTTTGATTCTAGAAACATCTGCGTTAGCTAAAGATCATCACATTAACCAAGGAAAATGTAACGTGTGCATGAATAGGTTGGCCTCAAATATGAATTACTCTATCAACAGGTGCATAAAATGAAGTGTGGACCTATAAGGAAGGTTGGGGATACTCCATAGAACATTTAAAATCACACCATTAAGATCTGCAAGTTGTGGGGATGATCCACAATGATCAAATTAACTGATAGGCTTGAAAACTATTCCGGTGTCGGGTTAAGAAACTGCCATGAATTCTGGAAGTGATAAATTGACGGAAAAAGATCCAATCATTCCCAAATCTTGGAATAAGGAAATGAACATGTCGAAAATATGAACAAGGATCTATAGGTTCTAGTGAGAAGCTATGAAGAAATACCGAATTTTCCAACATGAATTGAACAAAGAACAAAAGGAGAACAAAATTGAAAGAAAATTTTTTTTGGTTGATGCAAGATTGCCAAGAACCGAGGATGCTCCTGAATTAGTAACCCTTCAGGAAATGGGGTATTGACATTATTGGAGTCATTAATCCACCTTCTTGTGTAGGTCATAAATGGTTCCTCACCACCATTGATTACTTCACCAGGTGAAATGAAGCTATGGAATTGAAGGAGACTAATGAGACTATTGTCCTAAGCTTTGATGAAGAGTTGGTGACAAGGTTTGTAGTGTCTTATTCCATTATTTTTGATAATGGTTTGGATTTTGTGAGTACAAAATTGAGTGAATGGGATATCAATAATGAAATTTATTTGAGTACTTCATCAAACTATTACCATCAAGGGAATGGTTTGGCTAATTCAATGAACAAGATCTTGATAACAATCAGCAAGAGGACCATGGAAGATAATCAAAGGACTTGGAATACCAAGATAAAGTTTTCCCTATGGGTAGATAGAATCACTCCCAAGAGATCCATTGGTAACTACCCATACATGTTGGTGTATGGAAAAGAAGAAGGTTACCCTTATCAACTGAGCTACTAGCTCTTGAGTTGGCTAATCAGTTGGAAATTCTAGAGGGGGAAGACCCATTGATGATTAGGTATGCACAACTATGGAGTTAGAAGAAACTAGAGATACAAAAGTGAAGACAATGGAGGGGTATCAAAATCAAGTCAAGAGGTCTTTTGAAAAATTGGTAGCCCCTAGAGTCTTTATGGAGGGGGATGTAGTCGTCAAATGAGATGAACTTAAGAGTAGAATTGGAATGAACACAAAATTTTATACCATTTGGAGTGGAACTTACATAATTTTTGGGTGCAAATTGCATAATGCCTTCCAACTATCTAAAATGGATGGAGAGGAAGTACCAATCTCAATTAATGGGATTCACCTCAAATGCCATTTTTGAGGTAATATCAATATTATTTACATATTATATTAGGTTGTTTCTTTTTCAAGAAGTGTGTTTGCACACCCTGCATTCTCTTTAAAGGAATGTGTGTTTTTAGTTTCCTGCTTTCCTCCAAGTGTGGGCCCACACATGTTCTATTTTTCCCTCAAGAGAACCTAGTGTTGTAATGTTTTCCCATAAATCTATGCCCAATAGATTGATAAGGCCCCTTGATTCTATGATTAGTACAAAATCATCCCGCAAAATCACCAAGAATGTTTCCATTTCATGCTATCTTGATGACCCATCATTGAAAACTAGTCTAAGAGATCTCGCATGGGTCATATTGCATGAATCTCCCTTGAAAAAATCATAAAATTGGCTAAGTCCTAAGTTTTTGTGCTTTTGAGTTTTTTCCTACCTCTCTATCAACATGCTTCTACTTATCATCCTCCTTTCCATCTCTTCCACCTTCATCCTCTTTTTCCCCCTAAGTGCTTTAGATGTCAGCCATTAGCCTTACCCTTTAAGCCATACCACTTTCCCTTCATAATCCATAAGACTTCCTCCTACTCTCAAATTCCCAATGGCTTCCTTTGACAATTTTATAAGTGTCAAACTTTTAGAGGTCAAGCATCAGACTTTTCCCTTCACCTTTACCTCCTTCTAATAGGGGGAATTCCTCCCCCTTGACCCCCAATCCCTGATGTCTTCCTTTGGGCATAGGGCATCAGGTTTCCCTCTTTCCTTCTTCTTCTTCCTCAACAAGGCATAATCTTGCTCCCTGACATGTGATCCTTGACCTCACATTTCAAACATCAAACATTAGCCTTTCTATTAATTTCGTTCCATACTTCTTCCACCTGATGCTCACCTAGGCCTTCTAAAGGTTTTATCAACTCTATATCCTTTAGACATTCAAGGTTGGGCTTCCAACTTGCTCCTTACCTCTTTCTTGGTAAGAGGTAGCCTTTCCTCTTTATCACTGACACTTGAGAGGGAGCAAATTTTTGACTTCATAATTTTGGCTTCCCTCATCTGAGTCTTGAACACATGGTATGGGGTAAGCATAGCCTTTGGCCTTCGACAGGTTCTAGTTTTCACAATTCTCAGCATCAATCTTTTTCTTCTTAGCCTACGACAAGAGGTATGAGGGAGGCCTGATGCTCGAACTCCAATAGAGACACATTTTCAAGGATCTTAACCATTTATTTCTTGATAAAAAAAAGTTTTCTTTCATGCCCAATGCCTCAAATTTTTGTGATTTGACATGTTTTTGGCAGTTGATACATTAATGGTTGAGAAATTTTTTCACTAGCCAGCTTGATTTGCTAGGCTTGAGGACAATATTTATTTCTCTTCTTGATGGTTGTTGTTGATCTTAGGGGAACCCATGCTCAATTATTGTAGATTATTGTCCTTCCTTTCTTGCTCCATATCTAGGTCGTTAATTTCATGGGGTATTTTGAAGTTATTTTTGGACAATATTTATTGCAAAGGTATGGCATGTAGGTATTTGCACATCAAGTCTTGTCCTTTAGCACAATTTTCCTTGATCTAGTTGCCTCAACCTTAATTTGGATGGATTTTTGATGTTTGCTAACCTTAGTGAGGCTTAGGTTTTGGTTGGAGTCAACTAAGGTATATTTTTAAAGGGTTCTTCCTTGGATTTTCTCTAATAGGCTTATGCTACTCTAGCATTCTATGACTATAAAATTGGCTTCCACACCTTTGTATCAATAAAAGATCATTTGTGCTACCTTTTCTCTATGCTTGTATCTTTTGTATTGTCTAATACCTCTATAGATGCATCATTTTTATCATTTTCTATAGGTTGTATTATTGTGCTAGCTTGTTGTAAAAGTGCTAATTGTGGGTAACCTCTAATCCTTTTGATATTTTAGACCCTTAGCCTTCACGACCCTATAAATCTTATAAAGTAGAGAACTATGTGAGTTTCTCAAGAGATTTTTTTGATAGTCTGTGCAGTAAAAGCAAGAAGAAACACTTCAAAGCTTTGTGTATAACTGTTTTCCTTTATTTTAAGCTTCCTCCTTCTCCCTTTTCCTCCTATAATTCATAGTTTAGGGTTAGTGTAGAGCTTTACTACATTGGGTTGGACCAGTCTATGATGCACCTAGTTTTGAAAGGAAGCTGAGCTTCTCAAGAGATCTAACCTTATTTACAAGGTACCACACCTTGAGGTTAGTTACTTTGTTTCACTGGAATGTTGAACTCCTCATTCAACAAGGTGCAATTTCACGTGACAAGACAGAAAAAGTAATTTAGTTGCCTTAGAAAATACCTATTGTAATTTATTGAAAAATTTAGCGATTAGCATTTGAGCTATGCTGAGGTATACCAGAATAAACATGGAAGTCTTCAATCCTTTGAGGAAAATTAATGAATGTTTTGTACAAGAATATCCATAGTCTAGAATTGAAGAAATTTTATTGTAGTGCATTCAATCTTGTGATTAGCCTCAACAATAGATTTTATTTCATTTTGAGTTTTATATAAGATTGTATCTTTAAAAATTCCATTACAAAGGACTTTCCAAGAGATGCTTCTATGCTACTTCATTCACAACGAAGGCTTTAAGGAAGTAAGGTCAAATATCTTTGGTTGAGCTTGGTTGTCTATCTGGAGCAAGTCCTTGAAACCTTTTGTCTACCCATTACTTGACTAAGTGTCCCATGCAGTTTGAAGTGATTGAGACTCATCTTTAATGCTTGGTGACTTTTGAAACTTCTTGAAAATTTTCCCTCTTCCATGGTATCCATTTCAAATGAGGTTCTACAACATTTCCTGTCATTTTTGCTTCCTAACTTGTTTTGTTGCCCCATCATGATCTCATAATGTTTATCTATTGACTGTCCTTTCTCATCCTTCACCATTTTAGACTTGATTATTCATGATTTTCCTTTAAATCTTGAGAGCTTGAGGTTTTCCCTTGTGTCCTTATTACAACCTTTTCCTTACGTCTTGACTTTGTATGCATTTATTAAGGACTATCCTCTTTTGATTTGATTATGCATTATAAGGTGACTATCCATCATTCATCTTAGGCATTGAAAATCCTCTGCCTTTAATTATCTAATCTTCAATACGTTTTTATTGTGATCAATGCCACTTCCAATGAGAGGAATAAAAACACTAAGCCTTGCTATCATTCCACCACTATATTTTCCCACTTGATCATCACCAACTCCTCCATTGAAAATATCTACTCTTTTATTTTTTTAGATTCTTCTATAGCACTTTGAAGGGGGGAACCTTTGAGGTTCTCCAACCTACCATAAAATAAAAGATGTTTCCATATGACTAAGTTTAGAACTGGGTAGGTGTTGGTAGCTATTGCTACATTTGAGGCTGTCTTGGTAAAGTGACTATCCTCAACCTAATATGAAGTGTTTTCCTTCTCTCTTTTGCACATGGAACTACCATTTTTAATGGACTGTCATATAGTTACAAAACTACCATTATGCATATTTTTGATCTTGAATCATCATTACAAGCCTTTATCACTAGGCTTTACCCATACTACCCCTATGCATTTCACACTCTCAGGAGGATTTCTTTTACCTTTTTTTAATGGCAGTTTTTATCTTAAGGATCTTTCTCATAATTTTCTCTATTTACTATTCTCTATATGATATTAACATAAGAATTGTCCCTTCTTTGATGCATATCACTTCCTTTCTACTATCTTTTTACCACTACCTTAACTCATGAATGTTCCCTCAATGTCTTCACTTGTCACTGTCCCATCTCTTTGTACAATCACATGCCACAACTATCCTTTGAAGGACTTCCATCAATGACTCAATAGGCTGTCATTTATATTTCTAATTAAAACTCTATCCAACTTGATAAATCCATTCTTATTTGACTATCCATCACCATAAATCACTACCCTCTATGAAAAAACCTCTATATTTGGTTGAATATGAATCTTTGAATGCTGCTCCTTTTCTTGTCCCTTTTCCATCAAAATTTTCTCCTTGAAACTATCCTTAGTGATTTATGGACTATGATGTTCCCTTTGAATAGTATTGTCTCTCACATTTTGATTGTTTTTGTCTTATAAAAAATTAATTCCCTTTCATAAAGTATCATGCTATTGGAATCCTTTAACCTAGTATCATTTAGATCTATTCAATACCACTGTACTCATCAATATATTCATCACGTAGTATTTCTTCACCAAAAAGTGCTTTAGCTCCTGTGTTTCTTCCTTGTTTATGAATATCATTTTATGATATATAGGAAAAACACTTTGAGATTACAATACATGTTCTACATCAACCTTTTTAAACATTTCCAAAGCTTTTTTGTTGTATACATATGCCCCATATAAGCAATTTTTTGGAGAAGGTATGTCATCCACATATACAACTTCTCCTTTACACAAATATTCAACAAGTGACTAGGTAGAAAAACTTTATGATTTTGTAATGTATCTGGATTTTTTCGTGCAACAATTTCATCAAGTGCAAAAGATTTTTTAACATGAAGATCATAAGATTTGCACTACCATTGTTGAGATAATAAAGTTGGTTGGTCATAAAAGGTTAATCTACCCTAAGTTTTCTCACTCACCCATCTTTGGAGAAATAAAAAATTCTTTTGATTTGAGTTGATTTTTCCATGCTATCAACATAACTTAAATTTTACAAAACCCTAATACTCTTAACAAATAGATTATCATGTTCATATACCTCAAAATAATGATTTTAAGGCTCATGAATTGGAATAACAAAGAAAACAACATTCATACCTTAAAGTCTTAAAGATTAGCATGCTTAATAGGGTTCAAACTCCACGTTCTTCTTCAAAAATGGTGCTTGCAACTGCTCTACCACTATGCATATCCCTTGAATTGTTGTGTACATGTCTCTCAAGTAGCTGTAAACCCTAGTTTCTCAACCTCCATTGTGAAAATTAGACATCACTATAGTTTTCCCACGTTTTATTGCACATGAAGCCTTTTCTTTTTTTTCTTTTCACTCTATACTTAATGCCTAAACTTGGAGCCTTTTTTCATTTTGCATGCAAATTCATGTTTTATTTTCCCTATCATGCATGTGAAAACTGGGTTTTACCCTTTTTTTCCTTCTATTGCATGAAATTTTACCATTTAAAAAATTAAAATAATTTAAAATACACAAAAAATTATTAACAATTCCTTGGACGCATCTGTTGAATAGTTCATACAACTTGTCTATGCTTTCAAATTCTTGTCTACATGTCTACCAAAATATTTGCAACTAAAACATTTGCTAAATTTCCTTTACCTTTTATTCTTTGATGGAGGGCTATATATGGTTTCAAAACTCCTATGTTTTGCATGTATGTCTACCAAAGTGTTTGCAACTGCAAAATTTTCCAAGAATCCACTTTTCTATACTTTTATGGATGTTGTACCCTATTCTAGAGCTTTAAGTTTGGATTTTAAACTTGAAAATTACATTTTATTTGAAAGTTTCTAAAGATTCTATGCATACCTATAGTCATATTAATCCATGAAACCATGCTTATTTGAGGAATTATTTAATTGTTCATGTGCTTTTGTATGTTCCCACATTCTGCATGTGCGTGAATACAAATTTTCGATTGAAACATAACTCATACATGAATTTATAAAGCATGTCTAGCATAAATTATGGGAAAATAGAAAATAGAACTCACACACACTTTGCAAAATGTGTTTTATGGTTTATTAATAACACTACCAGTTAAGTGGAGAGTGTAATTGAAATTGGGTTGCGAATATTCACAACCCAATTTTCTAAGTTAAGAATATGGGTTGTGAATTTTCACAACCCAATTTTTGGCTTGACGTGGGTTATGAATTTTTACAACCCCACTTTTTTCCATTTTTCTTTAAGTTGTGAAATTTCACAACCTAATTTATTTAATTTTTATTTTTTCTACCACTTAATTTTATTTCCCACAATAACTACTTATTTTATTTAAAATAAGTAATTTTAAATACTTTGAACTTATTACCAATTTTGAAAATTATTCTACAATGATTACTAGTTGGGCAACATTTCATGGTTTGAGAGATTTTAATTTTCTTACAAAAATGCAGAAAACCATTGATAAATATCTTAGAAGTCTAAATGATCTATGATCTCATTGATGGAAAATTTGTGATAACTTTGGATTGGATCAATATTTTTGGCTAAAAAATTCCCACGTTATTAGAAGCCCTTATACGATGAAACCCAATAAACAATATCTTTGAAAGTCTCTTAAAATTGCAATTTTTATTGTTTGAGTAGTAAATAATGGAATGAGCATTCAAAATATAAAACCTAAATTGATTTACTACTCTAATAAAAGCACATGTATGTTTTTTATAAAGCAAAATATTTCAACTCATGCTTCTTCAAAGGGATTCTCATAAATCAATAGGTGCTTCAATTTTATCTTTATTATATTGAGTTAGGACGGAAGATAAGGTTGTTTTAGAAGTGTAGTGTAGAAAATTGTATACCTTTATAGTTTCACACTATATTTACATCCCCTTAATTAGTTGGACTTAATTAAGCCTCTAATTGACGTAATTATGCATTTCAAAGCCTTATTATTCTTGTTTTATGAAAGGGAAACCTATATTAAACAATTGCTAATTTTAATTAAAACACCTTGGAAATTGAGTGTCTTGGACTTAGGTGCTAAGACCCATTCACCTGGGGAAAATGGGTCCCCTTTAAGTCAATTATCCCAATTTTTAATATGTTTTTGGTGGAATTTTAATGATTCAAATTCAAGTTCCAAATATTGGATTTTGGAATTTAACTTTTGGAAAATTAGATAAACACCTATAAATACATAGTTATTTTATCAATTCAAATCTAAGTTGCATAATCAAGAGATAATAAGAGAAAATATTATTATCAAGAGCATTGAAGAGCAACATTATCAGTCATCTACAATAGAAATCAAGATCATATCATCATATCAAAGTTATGTGTGATCATGTCATGTTTGGAGCTAACATTGTGATGTAGGTTTCAAGCATTCAAGTATCAATCAATCAAGCCAATTCATGCAAGAACCAAGCATTAGAGTGATGTGTTTAATTTCAGTCCTTTAAGGGAAACCATTAAGGGTTTGGTGAGTTGTAACAAGCAAGTGTTCACTCATCATTTCCTTCCATTTTTCATTTTTCATTATTTCATTATCAAGGTTTAATTACCAAACATGGGGTTTGACTAAGGAAAACTCCCTTTCACCCAAAAAAAACATTTTTTCTTCTCTCTTTGTATGTGAATATTTATAGGTGAAGAAGGATTGAAAATAGATCAAAGGAGAAATTTTAAATCGTTGCATTTGTTGCATTCATTTTTTTCAAGCTACAAAAAGTCACTGGCAGGTTTTATTTCTGGATTTTCGACAGTCATACTTGGAGAAATTAGAAGCTTATATCTTGCACTAGAGGACCCTATATGTTGGTTAAAACCCTTTTACAAAGACCTATCACCTAGGGGAAAATGAGTCCTTGAGGACACCTCAAAACCAACTTTTTTGAGCATTTTTGTAGTCCTCTACACTTCCCAAATTCACTGGTAAACCGTCATTTTAGTCTGTCAATTTTTGAGAATTGTTGTTTTATGCATTATGTCTAATCATCCACTTATTTTAGGAATTTTAAATCATTCCAAATTTATCTCAAATCTTTTCTACTGTCCTAAGGAATTGAGATCCAAGGTTGGATTGGATCACCTTAATTTCAAAATTCAATATTAACCCCTTGTGATCTCTTTCCTAATGAAATCTTAGAGAAAGAAACCTAGATCTTATTGTTATAAGTACTTGGGAAATATGATCCCTTTTCTTCATTTCATTTTGGTTAACCTAACATTGTACATCATGTTTTTTGATTTGGAGATCCTTAAAAATCTATATCTAGTTTTTTCATTGCATTAGTTTGCATTTCTTAGTTAGGGTTTCATATTTTCATTCTAAAAAGTCATAAAATTTTAAAAATATTACATTCCAAATTGCATCATAGGTTGCATTAGGGTTTGTTTCAGTCATATTTAGATCAAATTTACATTCATTTTGCATTCATTAAGTGGTTAAAATCTTAAATTGTTCATTGCATCTTTCATTTTAAGCCAAAGTTAAGTAAAAATGACATAATTTTGCTTCAAATTGGCATCAAATCATCATGTTCAAAATTTTATATTTTCAAATTAGTTAAGCATTGCATATTAGATCTAAAAATTGCATTCAATAGTGTCCTTTTTTGTTGCTTTTTTTTGGCATTTAGATCACATTGTCTCAAATTAAAAAATATTGCATTGTTTGATTTCAAGTTGCATAAAAACATCATTTTTAGGTTGTGGCATGTTACAATCAGTCAAATATTCCATTTTACATCTAAATTTTGTATTCAAAATTTTTTAAAACATTTTCACCTTTGTTTTGCACTTCCATCTTGCATTACACTATCTTTTAAATTGAGCAAAAATTGGAAAAAGTCATTGATTAACCTATTTGCAGTCGAAGAAAAAAACATTAAACAACATAAAACTTCAATTTTTCACCTTGTAGAACCCTATCCAAGGACTGATTGCCTTAGGGAAAACATGTTCTGATATAGGTGTCCTAATAAGATTTTCTATGCATTTCTATATTTGTTTTGGCTTCCTGTTTCTACTGGTAAATCCATGATTTAAAATTTTGGAAAATAGTTATTGCGTGTGCAAGAAAAGTATCATTTTTCTTGATTTATTGAAAATTGGGAAAAAAAAATTGCATTTCAAGTTTTTAGGACAATTGTTACACCATGTTCTCATTTCAAAAATATCTTGTTATCATACTTCATGTTCTATTTTTAGATCTTGTTGAGCACTTTAAGAAAATTTTGTTGCAAGCATATGAATATGAAGTTATTTCCCCTTTTTTCTTCTTTTTCATTGATCCCTCTCCCACTATCCCTCCTATGTTTGAGGTTAGCTTGGTGAAAATGAATACAATCCTAGACAATCATCACAATCAAATTTTTTCTTCTCCCAATATCTCTCCTATTTGTGAAGAACCAATCATTAAGTGTTTTGAGAATCCTATTTGTTTCTCTTCCCCTACCTCTCCTACTTGGGAAGATATTATTGGATGCAATGTCCTATTTAGAAGTGTAGAAGTATGTTTAGTGTGTGTATCCCATTCTTTCACTTACATTTTGGCACCCACCGTGGGGCCTAACCCCATATTCTGATTAAATTTTGAAAAAAGTGTCTTACAGGTATCGACGTGATATTTTTCACGGAACCGTCACTTTCTGTAGCGCACCCGTGGTCTATTTCAGCACGCCAGGTTTCTGTTACAGCGCGTTGGGTTTCTGTTACAGCGCACCGTGTCACTGTTTCAGCGTGCCGCGTCACTGTTTCAGTGCGCTACACCATTGTCTTTAAATATCATTTTATTTATCTGGATCCGACGCATCCACGACCAAATCTTGTTTTGTCTATTTTCTTGATTAAAATTTACCAATTCTAAGATAGAAATGGATAAAATTTATCAATCCTAGGATAGAAATGGATAAAAATTGATCAATCCTAGGATAGAAACTTCATCATTTCTTGTGGGATTAAAATTGAACATCATGCTTTTTATGGAGCAATATCTCCATATAGATTAGATCATTTGTCTTTTGGGTTTTAAAAAGAAAAAAAAATGAACAACTTCTTTGTTGTGATTGGGTGATAGGTTTATGCTCTCCCCTTAACTGGGTGCATCAGAATACCAGAATCACTTTTACTTTACACATTTTTCAAGCTTTCATTAAAACCTTTAGACAAGCCTGCCATAGTGGGAAAAAGTACTCACCCTACGGGAACGACCTGAGTGGGGACAGCCAAAAGCCATGGTATTCCAACCCACTTAAAAATTTATGTGAATTTGGGGAAACCCTCTTTCAACGAAAGTGTGTAGGATAACCATCCCCAAAATCTTTGTTCTAAAGATTGGGAGGTCTCTGGAGGGAGTTTATCCATTTGCTGCTCCGAACGGAAATCCTATCTAAGAACCTAGAACTAGAAGCACGCTTGTCAGTTTCTAAACATTGTAATACTCGGCGATGCAGGGGTGGGGAAGAATCTACCCTCAAGCACTCACCATATAATTGCCAAGGAATATTTGCTCAGGGGATCCGGTATCCACTTCAGTCACTCTGAGTACGCACCTGGAAAAGACAAAAACATGGATGTCCTCTAGGGGGTGACATGGCTGTGTGAGTCGACATAATTCCAAGCTGTGGGCCGTTCGAGTATATAACAATGACCTTTTGTCTCTAGGAGTTGGTCTATCTGAAGTGTTTTATCTGTTATAAACCAATGAAAATAAAAAAGAATCATGCTTGATTCTTAAGAACATACACTATCTGTTTAGATTCTAGATTTTTGTTTTAAGTCAACCATTCTGTTCTTGCTTGCTATGTTTTCTATCATTAAATTCAGATAAGATCATCACAAAAATCTTCAAAATCCAAACACTTGTGGAATTATCATGATTCGAGATTGGGTATCCACCAAGTTTGTCAAGAAATCTCTTGTCAAACGAATTAGAAAACCAAAGAAAACACTTGCATACAAACAACTTCTAAGAAAGCAACGATTTTTGTATCAAAGTAGGAAAGTTCTACTCCAACATAGGAATTTTATTCATAGGTATCATGATTTCTCTAGAGATTATACAGATGACTATGCTATAGCTCCCTTAGATTCACAAGCATTTTATCAAAGAAGGGCTCTTAGGCAACACCACAACCATAGTCAAAGAATTCATCCAGAATACATCCCACAACCAGCCATCCAATACAACACCAGACCAAGTGAGTTTCATAGAATAAGATAGTTCTATCTTAAACACCTCAAGGTTCTATTTTTAGTGCGTCGCTGGTCTGTTTCAATGCATAGGGTTTCTGTTCCAGCACGTAGAGTCTCTATTTCAGCGCGTAGGGTTTCTGTTCCAGCACGTAGAGTCTCTGTTTCAGTGCGTAGGGTTTTTGTTCTAGCACGTCGGGTCTCTATTTCAGCGCGTAGAGTCTCTATTCCAGCGCTTCCGGTCTCTGTTCCAGCGCATACAGTCTCTGTTTTAGCGCTCCAGAAAGTCAGAAAAATAGAGAGTTGGTAGGACAGTCTGTCAGTTTTCCCATA
The DNA here is from genome assembly GCA_007258455.2 of Sequoia sempervirens. Taxonomy (NCBI): domain Eukaryota; kingdom Viridiplantae; phylum Streptophyta; class Pinopsida; order Cupressales; family Cupressaceae; genus Sequoia; species Sequoia sempervirens. The sequence goes on along the minus strand of VDFB02000017.1, from coordinate 87,879,355 downwards.
TCGATAACAAGGTTTTCATCAGTCCAAAACATTTTTTTCACAGTCCAAAACACTTGATCCATACAAAAGGAAAGCTTTACCATTACACCTAGATCCTGAAACATCTTGCAAAGTGTCCTTATCACCAAATCTGAGATTTTCTATCAAAGTTTCCCTATCAAGGATTTTTATCATCCTTCCATCACGAAACTAGACACAATTAAATCATATTTTAAATCAAAAACCTCAACACTTATCCAATCAAAAAAATCCAAGATCAAAGTTTAGAGTAAAACTCTAAACGTTTGTATGCCTATTTTCACACGATCAGCATATCAAAGACAACAACAAGAAGAAAACAAAAGAATAGCAGCCATGGCTGAAGAAAACCCTTGGGGATGATATAGCAACACTGATCCTCTCACTAATTCACAAGAGAAGGAAATAACTGCAGAAGAAATCGAGAAAGTTCAACAAGACCCTCATTTCCATAAATTTATGGAAAAGATGCTAGAGCAAGATATGGAAAAGTATCTTCTATTATTAGCTAACAAAGGTGCTAAGCTTCCTAAAGACTTTTATGTCAATCAACTCAAAGAAACAACCACACCTAACCCAACTAGTAAAGAAAATACAAATCAAATAGATGCTTTGACAAAACAAATCCAACAATTACAATTGCAGTTCCAAAATATCCAACAAGGGCCAACAAAAAGATATTCCTTACAAGACATTTGCCCTTATCCATTCAACCCAAGCATTAACATGATACCATTTCCATGGTATTGTGAGTACCCAACATACAAAAAATACAATGGGAGAACTGATCCATTTGATCACATACGGGAATTTTGAGCCATGAGCATAGAGTTTGCACACGATGACTCTTACTACAATTATTTCCAAGAAGCTTAGGAAACACTTGCATGGAGTGGTTTTCTAAATTGGAACCTGGGATTCAATCTTTTGAAGAACTGATCAATAGGTTCATAACGCACTTCTCATTCAACATCCAACATGGGGTAACCTTAAAAGAACTCTACAACACCAAACAAGCAAAGGGTGAAAAGTTTCTTTCCTTTCTCCAATGATGGAGAAGGCTATTTGCTACATACCCCAGATCTATTCCTGAAGAGAAAATAGAGATGTTCATTGATAACTTAGTGGATGACATGAATTACAGGTTGGACTTACAATGTCCATCTACCTTTGAACAAGTTATCGAAAAAGGGCTCAAAATCAAAGAGGCTCTAATCAAAAGAGGAACAATCAAACACTTCATGGAAGGTTCAAATAATAACAATTCCTCTAACAACAACAACGAAAAGCCAAGATTTTGGCAAAAGAATAAGAATAATGATACCATGATCGATACACACACATCCAAACCAGTATTCACCTTGACGCCAACCACTACAAGCAAACAAAACAATGGCCTTAATGTCAAACAAAGTAGTGATCAAGGAAATAATCAAAACAGTGGAGAAACAAAAACCCAATCATTCCAACGACCATCCAATAAATGAAAAATTCACACCATTAGGGAAATCATTGGAATCAGTCCTCAAAGAACTTTTAGATGAAAAACTCATTCAAGTACAAGAGGCTAGAAATTGGGACCCTCAAGTCAAACCATCATGGTGGAATGACTTGCATTACTGTCACTATCATCAGAACAAAGGCCACATGACTGAAAATTGTTGGCAGTTAAAACATGCGGTACAAGACCTCATAGATCAAAAGAAAGTATTTGTAGAGGGGCATCAAACAAACAAAGATCACACAACATTCAAAAATCCCCTACCCAATTATCAGAAGGGAGAATCCTCTTTTGTAAATACCAAAGGTAAGAATGTTGGTTATGTTTATGACAAAAAAATCCTTTGTTTTTCTGCCACCAAGGAGGATGAGGAGTTATGCAATCAAATCAATCAAAATAATGACATTACATCTACTAATTTGGTAAAACATATAGACAAATCTTAAAACCAAATCAACATAATCACACTCAAAGGGAAACAAGAGTACCAACCCATTAATGCCACAACAAGGGTACAATCCAAAGTTATATTGAAAGGAGCATCATTATCATCCCCATCTATGGATCCTCCCTCTAATCAATATAATCTCATTGATCAATTACAAAAAATACTGGCACAAATATCAATCCTGGAACTTTTAAAGATTTCCCCATCACACAAAGAGGTTCTTGAGCAAGCTCTTGTATCAACCACGGTACCCAATAATTTGGATGTATGTCAGTTCCAAGCTATGGTGGGACAGTTATCTGCACCTCATTGCCTTTCATTTTCTGAACATGATGATGTGTCACTCACCCATCCACATAATTCCGCCCTTCACATTGAAGTCCTCATCCATAAACACCGTGTCAAGCATGTCCTGATAGATGGAGGGGATGGTTTAAATATTTGTACCTTAAAGCTGATTCATGCACTAGGATACTCAGATGAAGCCATTGACACAAGAAGAAAAATCACAATCAAAGCATATGATGAGGAAGAAAGATCCTCCAAAGGGTTGATCATATTACCCATTCAAGTGGGACCTATTGTCCAAAAAGTGGTTTTCCAAGTATTAGATAGGGAACTGACATACAACATACTATTAGGACGCCCTTGGATTCATGATATGCAAGCAGTACCTTCCACCTATCATCAATGCCTAAAATTTCCCGTCAATGGACAAAAGGTAACAATCACAGCAAACTATAACGACACTCAAGCTTGTCATGCATTGAAAACATCTCAAGATACATTGATACCTAACAATAGAGAAGTTAGCACATCAGATGATGAGCAACAACAAAGCTTCATATCCAAGTGGCTTCCAAAACAACAAAAATCACAAGAGATAAGGGTAGCACAATCTAACCCTTCAAATGTTGAAGAACAGTTGGCTCCACTCTCACATCAATGCACCAAGGAAGTACAGATAAGTGATGAAGGAATAAGTGAATATGGTGTTGGGCACTCTTTCCATCTATCACAGATGTTACCCTCCTTACAAACATATGGACAACCATCTACAAACACCCAAATATCAGAACAATCTACAACGGCATTAGATGGTAGATTTGTAAAAGCTGGGAACTTAGAAGAAGAATCAGAAGATAAGGCCATACTAAATTGGCTTTATAGGGATGAGGAAGCTTCCACTTCCACAAGTAATATCATAGAGACAAATCAATACGGAAAAGGAAAAACTATTCTGGAGAAGATGGGATATTCAGGACAGGGACCTCTTGGGTTAAGGAATCAAGGCATAAAAGAACCAATCCAGCCACTCACACTTCAACATAAGGATAAAACTGGACTAGGATATGCAGTAGAACAAGGATCTCTTGACCGAGGGAAATAAAGTGTAATAGAAACAAATCAAGTTCTCACAATTCAGCAAAATGGAAAAATTGGACTAGGATACATAGAAGAAGCAAGAGCAGAACTCACCAATAAAACTGTGGAGCGTATTCTTCAAATAAGAGATAATTCTGAAACAGATTCAAATGAATATGAGTGGGACAATTTATCAGATGTTTCCTATGAAGATATTTAGATTGATGTTATCAAAAAGTATAGCCCCAAACGTGAGGAGGGTCAAAACTCGAGTTTTAATCTTATTGTCTTTGAAACAAAAAATTTTGATGACTCAAGTGAAGATGAACAAACATCAATTGAGATAAATGATGTGGAAGAAAATACCCTCGTAGGCCTCGACATTACCATTAACAACCTGGATGACATTTCCGTTCGAGCTTTCCCAATTGCTGACCTCAACCCGTCTAATGATTCATTGCCTTTACTGCATCCTGAGCTTATCGAATGGGAACCCCAACACCCCATCAATCTCCCTATTTTCGACAATGACTCCGCTATTACTAAATACCTTTGCTATGAGGAATCTGATACTTTTTCTAACAATACTTCTTTTAATGATGCTTTTAGGCAGGAGGGTGCCAAGCCTTTCAGTTGCAAAAATATGGAAATAAAAAATGGATCTAATGGTGAAAACCATTCTATGGCAGTATTTGATCCTAAAATACTAAAAAAAAAGAACACATCCAAGGGTGAAAACCTCATTGAGGCACCAAAGGATGAAAGGCTTGACATCCTCCCACAACATTACCATGAAAGATCATCAATGTTGATAGAACCCACACAGTCTATTGGTATTGGCACAACAGAGAAAGCAAGAATACTCCGCCTAGTAGCATCCCTGACAGATACAGAAAAACCAGATTTCATCAAATTATTTGAAGAAAGATGCATCAATTTTGCTTGGTCATACTCTAACATGCCAGGCTTAGACACAGATCTCATTATGCATCACTTATCATTACCAGCTGGCACAAAACTAGTAAAACAAAAGCTGAGAAAAATGCATCCACATGTTGCATTATTAGTAAAAAATGATTTGAAGAAACTACTAGATGCTGGATTTATCAGGTCTATTGATTATGCAGAATGGATATCCAACATTGTACCTATTTCAAAGCTAGATCACACCATTAGAATATGTACTGATTTCAGGTATTTAAATAGAGCATGTCCAAAGGATGATTTTCCTTTGCCAAACATTGACATGATTGTAGATCTCACAGCTGGCCATCAAATGCTATCACTCATGGATGGATTTTCAGGATACAATCAAATCAAAATAGCTCCTGAAGACTAAGAAAAGACAACATTTACATGTCCATGGGGCACCTTTTGCTGGAACGTCATGCCTTCAGGTTAAAGAATGCAGGAGCTACATACCAACGAGCTATGACAACAATCTTCCATGACATGATGCACACCTTCATGGAGGACTATGTGGATGACATCTTAGCCAAATCTTACACTAGAGAAGGACATCTTGAGATACTAGGAAAAATATTTGACAGATTGGAGAAATTTAAAGTCAGATTAAATCCCAAGAAATGTGCCTTTGGAGTAACATCAACAAAACTCCTTGGATACATAGTTTCTACAAAAGGAATTGAAGTAGATCCAGAAAAAGTTAAAGCCATTATGGAAATGCCACCTCCTAATAATATCAGCACATTGAGATCTCTACAAGGCCGACTACAGTCCATCAGAAGATTCATCTCTCAACTAGCAGGTCAGTGTCATCCATTCAACCATCTTTTACATTAAAATGTGTCTTTTGAATGGGATGAACAATGTGAGAGTACTTTCAATCAAATCAAGCATTATTTGGTGACACCACCAATCTTGGTACCACCCAGTGAAGACAAGTGATTATTGCTATATATTGCAACAACAGATATCTCTTTAGGAGCCTTGCTAGCACAAGAAGATAGAGAAGGGAAGGAAAAGGCAATATACTATATCAGCAGGACACTCAATGGACATGAAGTAAACTACACCTTCATTGAAAAATCATGCTTAGCAGTAGTATTTGCAACACAAAAATTGTGACACTATATGCTCACTCACACTGTCAAGCTCGTTGCAAAAATTGATCCCCTCAAATATTTACTGAGCAAAGCAGCTTTAATAGGAAGGTTGGCAAAGTGGGTCATGCTCCTCAGTGAGTTTGACATTCAATATGTTGAAAGGTGAGCTATCAAAGGACAAGTCATCACCGACCAATTAGCAAAAGCTCCATTATCAGACTATCATCCTATGACCATGGAATTTCCTGATGCAGATATCCTCAATATTACAACACAACCATGACAACTCTACTTCGATGGATCCTACACACAATATGGATCAGGGGCAGGAATTTTATTTGTCACACCTCTTGGGCACACAATTCCATGATCTTATAGGCTTACCTTTCGTTGCACTAACAATGTGGCAGAATATGAAGCTTTGATCCTTGGAATTAAAGTGGCTATTGACGGGAAAATCATAGAACTACATGTGTATGGAGACTCCCAGTTAATCATCTATCAAGTCAATAATGATTACCAAACTAGGGATGACACACTGATTTTATACAAGAGACTGATAGATGATCTAAAGAAATACTTCATAGATATCAAATTTGAGCAGATACAATGATCAGAGAATAAAGTAGCGAATGCCGTGGCCACAATAGCATCTCTTATACAAATGCCTAAAACACAAGATCATTATCGATTTATTGTGGAACAAGTGTCAAATCCCACATACGCAAATCCCAAATCCCAAACCATAAGCCTTTTGGATAGTGCTCCATCTTCCATTTATGGAGACATTTATACTTATCTAAAAGAAAATATCTTACCGCCAGATCTTTCTCGCAACCAAAAGCGCAACTTCATACGCCAATCCGCCAAACATACCATTATTGCCGACACCCTTTACCATCAAGGCCTAGATGGTATGCTTCTGTGTTGTTTAGAACATAACAAATCTACTTTTGCTTTACATGAGGTCCATGAAGGAATTTGTGGTACACATTCAAGCAGATTATCTTTAGCCAAAAAAAATCCTTCGTTTGGGGTATTATTGGCCACACATGGAGCAAGAATCTTACCAGTTTGTTAAGAGATGCCAAAAATGTCAAATTCATGGCAACCTTATACATGCACCAGCACAGGAGCTCCATCCATTTGCAACTACATGGCCTTTCTGTCAGTGGGGATTGGACTTGGTAGGGAAAATAAACCCATCTTCATCTAATGGACACAAGTTCATTATCACAACAACATAATATTTTACAAAATGGGTGGAGGCGGTTCCCTTAACCACAATCACTGGGAAGAAAATTTCATCTTTCATACTTAATTATCTCATTTGTAGATATGGGATACCCCAGTCAATCATCACAGATAATGGCAGGCCTTTTAAGAATCAAGATGTCCAAGAGCTGTGTGAAAAGTTCCACATTCAACATCGCTTTTCAACTCCATATTACCCTCAAGGTAATGGACAGGCTGAAGCTTCAAACAAAACAATTCTCAAGATTCTCAAGAAGACTGTAAATGAGGTAGGGCGTGATTGGAACGTTCAGCTTAACCCTGCTCTTTGGGCTTACAAGACTAGCATCAGAACACCAACAGGAGCTACACCATATGCTCTTGTTTATGGATTAGAAGCAATATTACCTATCGAGGTAGAAATTCCATCCCTTTAAGTTTTACTAAAGGGACTCATTTCAGATGAAGATTATAGGATCTCTAGACTTCAAGAATTAGAACTACTTGATGAACGACGACAACAAGCTGTCAATCATTTGACAGCCTATCAACAAAGAATGTCTCGAAACTATAATCATAGGGTTAAGCCTAGAGTCTTCCAGATCGAAGACTTGGTTCTACGGGAAAACCCTAGAAATCAAGCACACAAAGAAAAGAAGGGAAAGTTTGAACCTAACTGGATAGGACCTTATGTCATCATATCAGCCTATGGATCTGGAGCATACAAGTTGTCTACACCAGAAGGAGACATAATGGAGGAACCCATGAACAACATTCATCTCAGGCAATTCTACCCTTGAGGATATCTAGTGCATGGTCAATAAAGTTGTCTTGATGAAAACCTGGCAAACAGGCGTCATGATGACAAAAAAAAAATACAATAAAAATAAAAATACAAAGAAAAAGAAAAAGAAAGAGGACACAATAAAAACAAGTAATGAAAACTTGGTAAACAGGCGCTACTTGTGATTTTCACCAGCTCTTCTATCTATTTAGATACAATTTTGTCACGATTGTTTCCTTTCATATCATTTCCATCTATCATTTTTGATAATCATTACCACTATCCATGTCATGGCAAGGATATCATGTTTTACCCTGGCTTGGGGGCAACATCCTAGTGTTATTTGGTACAATGGACTTTTAACTTAAATAGAAAGGTAGTCAAACATGACAACACCAAGTGACGATACTTGAAAAATCCAAAAACAATCAGAAAATCCATAAAAATCCAAAACATCAGAAAACCCAAAATCCAAAAAGATCAGAAAATCCATCAAAATCCGAAACATTAGAAAACCCAAAATCCAAAAACATCAGAAAATCCATCAAAATCCAAAACATCAGAAAATCAGAAAATCCATGCAAAAACATTCATAAAATTGAAAACAAAAAAAATAGAGTCTACATCAATTGAAAGTGGAGTCTGTGTCAGTCGAACTACATGGTCTCTACATGTATAACATAGGCAAGACTAATCTTTGATCAGTCCCTGAGACCCTTAGGATAGGTCTTTAGGTTGCATCATTTGGTCAAACATCTGAGAATATCATGCAAACATCAACACACACATTTGAACATCGATGATCTAATCTGAATAATGATTTGAAAATACATTAAGTATAATTTGAATTGTTGTGCTTTTTATTTTTATCATTTTCTTATCATTTCTTTGGAGCTACTTGATGATGTATTAAAACTAGAGAAGCAAGGAAGGAGAATGATACCTTTTCTTTGTTTGCTGTTTGTGAGTTAGTCATTCTTATTCTGTGAATTGTCACAAGAAGTGCTCTACCAAGTATCATGGATGACATTCCAATTCACTTAAGAAAATGATTAATTCTTGTCTGTTTACGCAAGAAATGCTCAGGTCATCATTGGTCTTTCTTATACCTTGATGCTTGTGTTCGCTTGCAATATCAAAAATCATGAAAGAAATACTCAGGTCATCATTGGTATATCTCATATCATTGATGCTTGTATGTGCTTTCAACATTTTAAAAGCTCAGTGATGATACCAAGCAAAATAAAAAGATTGTTGAAATGACACTTAGGTTTGCATTGATAAAATAGGTTTGCATGGTAAACATAGATTGCATTCATAATAATACATCTGTAGAGTATTGGTTGCACAAGTTACAAGGGTTCATTTGCAAATAATGTTATCTTTTCTTATTACAGATTGAGTATACTTGACACATACAATTTTCATAATGACATGCATATAAAATCATTTCTTCATCTCATCATAAATTTCACAATAAACATCTCATTTCGTGGCATCATATACACATTATGTTACATCATGCATTTACGTCTCATCGCATTGACATTATCATGTAGTTGCAAAATCATCATTCATTTACATTTTCATCATACATCATTTCATTTTCATCATTCATTTACATTTTCATCATACATCATTACAATTTCATACATCATCATTACAATTTCATTATACATCATCATTACAATTTCATTCGTACATCATTCATTTACATTTCATTCATACATCATTACATTTCATTCGTTCATCATACATCATTACATTTCATTCGTTCATCATTCATTTACATTTTCATCATACATCATTACAATTTCATACATCATCATTACAATTTCATCATACATCATCATTACAATTTCATTCATACATCATTCATTTACATTTCATTCATACATCATTACATTTCATTCGTACATCATTCATTTACATTTTCATCATACATCATTACATTTCATTCGTACATCATTCATTTACATTTCATTCATACATCATTACATTTCATTCGAACATCATTCATTACATAACATCATTTATCATTACATTTACATCTCACCATTCATTAAACATCATTCATTACATGACATCATATATACATTTCATTTACATCTCATTTTATCTATCACATATCACATATTCATTCATTACATCATCAATATCATATCACATCAACATCAATGCATCCATACAAACTACTATAAAAGATCATCATAAAACATAAAAATTAAAATGCATCCATCACATAAATCATGTAGAGCACATCATAGATCAATCGAACCGTTGCATATATATATCTCATCAAGTATCAAGTATACAATGAAGTCTGAAAAGGATGAAAATAACATCATGTCAAAAATGGATGTATACATCTCTCAAAGGGTATCCAAATAATCTCAAGTGGTGCTCCCACTAGAAGGAGCAGGTCTCGCGCCAGTATCAGTACCACCACCAGATGTCCCAGGATCTCTCGTATCCCTCGGGAGAGGCTGTGTCACACCTCTGCTCACTGTCCTCGAACGAGTCCTCTCTGAGCGAGAATGAGCATAACTAACTCTCTGCTCTGGGGGGCAAAGCTCATGGTAACGGCTCCTATAAAAATTAATCTCGGCACCTGGCCGCATAGCCTCTTGCATGTAGTCTGCCACGGAAGTCCCATCTGCAACTCTCTACAATCTCTCTGCAGTCGCCTGTGCTGTCTCTACTATCTGTCTGACAGTATCTCACTTTGCAGTCAAGGCTATGATCTGTGCCTAGGCAGTGGCCAACTAAGCTCGTACACCTGCTAGCTAAGCATGTGTTGTCGTTGCTGCCTGTAGAGCCCCATCTCTCTCACCAATCAGAGAGGTAATCTGAGTCTGTGCAGTAGCTAGCTGTGCCTGCATCTGAGCCTGTGTCTGTGCTAGTAGTCCTTGCACCTGCACTAGCTGACCCTGTAAGGTCTGAACCTGCACCTGTAGACCTACAACCTCTGATCGCTCTACCGATGAGGAAGCAATAGCCTGCCTCTTACGAGGTGCACTAGTAGATGGATCTGTGGTACCTGCTACGCTCGGTCTCCCCCCATCTCCGCCATCATCATCACTGCTATCATCACTCTCGCTATCATCATCACTACTACTCTCACTGTCATCATCTCTCCACCGTCTCTGACCAACCTAACCACCCCCTGCTGGTACTGCTATTGGTGGTGCTCCTATTAGAGCTGGTACTGACTCATCTGGAATAGTAATACGTGTAGGAGGGTGCAGAGCCAGATACTGTCCATACTCTGGAGTAATAGGTGCCTCAACAATGTCCCATCGCATATCCCAGGCTGATGGCTGTAGAGCACGATAACCCTCAACAAGTGCCCCATAAGGCAGACTAGAACCCAAATCACTGACATCTATCCATCGACGTTCGTAATGCCCTACTCCCCGTGGCATGCACTGCACAATACCATACTGCCTGTACACACGATGAAACAGGAATCGCTCCAAGATCCTGGGGCTCTTTCCGATCAAATACATCGAATCGAACAAGAACCCCAACTCAATATCATCATCATCCCAGTCATCATAGTCTAAATAGGGACACCAGGTCACTGCCTCCACATCATCAATAATCCACCTCCAATAATCTAGCTTACCCATCATATGCTGGGTAGGCCTACCTCTATACCGAAACACATAAGGCCTCATCGATGGGCTCGCTAACACTGGCACAAGACGCGTAACAACAATATGCTCCCATGCCCATACTTGAAGAAGTGTAGCCGCTGCCGATAAACTACTGCCTCCAAGGTACACAATCCAGTGTAAATCATGATATAACTGGGCAAGCATACACATGCCCCAAGCATATCTCATCCTATGGGCCGCCAGACCCTCTAATACTCGACCCCATCCAAGAGATAGACCCTTTGACCTCTTATTAGGGCAAAGGAATCCACCAATAAAGCCGGCCAAAACAAAAGGAAGGGGAGCATATGAATCATGCATCTCTACCCATGGAATCCACTCTCCTGCAATATGGGGATCCTGAAAGACTCTCCGCATGGCCTCTACCCCACCAACCTCCTCTGAATCATGCACGAAAATCTCCCCAATAAAGGGAATGCGAAGAATACGCCATACATCCTCTGACATCACGGTCATCTCGCTCGTAGGTAAGTGAAAGGTGTTGTGGTCACTATGCCACCGCTCTGCTAAAGCTGTCAATAGACCCCTATTAAGTCTAATATGGGGCATATCCAATAATGTCGCTAAGCCACAATTAGTAATATGCTGTCTCTCATCTTGTGTAAGTCGTGGTATCATATCAAAGGGCCAAGGGAACTACTCTCGCACCTGAATAACATCTAAATGCTCCTGTTATCATACAAAAAGAACATTTTATAGATCAATACGTTATCAATCAGCATATCCAACATCACAAGGTTATCAATTACTAAAAATTGTGCTTTTACCTATCAAATGATCAATTTATCAAGAAGGAACCCTCATCTATCAATCAGGTTCATTCTTTCAGACATTCTAAATTATTCCTCACCTATCATGAGGGTAATAATTATCAAATCAATGGATCTCGCTCATCATGAGATCGTTTACCATTTATTTAGTTAAATCAAACTACAATGAATGAAGTCAACAACAAATCGACGAAAAAAAAAAAAAGTGCACAATTTTTCATCAATCTATACCTCCAAGCGCTACAAAATCAACCTAAAGAGCTAAAAAGTCTGACGCGCTACAAAATCTTATGGACGTGCTACAAAAATAGCCCAAGACACTAAAAATTCTGGCACGCTATAAAATTCCACTGACGTGCTACCCTAATGCACGGACGCACTACAAAACTCTATCGGCGCGCTAAAACCATGGCGCACTACAACAGATCAGTGACGCGCTAAACTACGTCTGTCGCGTGCTAAAAACATAAAAAACATGCAAAAGACATCAAAAGTACGGGTGCGAATTACGAGGAAGGTTTGGAGTACATACTAGAGGTCCATAGTCGGCCGGACGCTGGTGATGTCACACGTGCTTGAGTCGGTGGGTGTGGTAAGGGATCGGCATCCTGAAGCTCTAGCACTCTGAGGGTCTCTATCACAAGATTGTCAAAGTCAAATGCACAAATGACTTTTGAAAATGACCTTTTGAGCATTTATAGGTTATTTTTGTGGGATTTTCATGGGATTTATTTATTTTTCCTTCTGAGGAATTAATTCTTATCTATCATAGGGGCATTTTTGGACAATTTTGTCGGGAGATAAATTATTTCTTCACCAATTCATCATCAAATCATCATAAAAATTCAATTTTTTTGAAAAATCATAAAAATCCAAAATTCATCAATTTATCTCCCGTGGGGGCATATATCGCTATCATCATTTCGAAATTCAACATCTGGGGCAAATCTGGGGCATATTTCAAACTTTTCATCAATACTGGCAGCTGAGGCAAAATTTTCTTTGAAGCAATGTGTAAACCCATCACTTCAAAGAGGGGCAAAATGTAGACACCTAAAAATGGTCTGGAGAATCTGATTAGTTAAATACGACTTATTTGATTAATTAATCTTAAATTCATCTACATAATAAATAAATAAAAATATTTATTTATATTAAGTTCACTATTAATTCTTCTATTTTCTCTCCTAATTAAATAAACAAAATTAAAAACCTTGTTTTATTTAATTATTATCATTATTGCTTCTTTTATATTTATATCTTGAAAATTAAATACACAACTTAAATAATTTGTGTTATTTAATTACCTCATCACATTTCTTCTTAATTAAATAAAGATATTCTAAAAATCTTTTATTTAATTATCACTTTCCAAATATTTTAATTTAATAAACAAATCCTATAGTTTGATTTATTAAATTATTTATTCCTCTTTTGCTAAAATTAAATAAACTAAAAATATTTAATTTATGCATAAATCATTTACACTATTCACTCACCAATAAAATTAGATTTTTTTAAATCTAATTAATGCAACTTCCATTCACAGGAAGAGCTTCGGGGACAAACTTGCAGGAAGTCCTCTCAATCTTCTTCCATCAATCCTCCCTCTCTTCTTGCCTGGTGTTTTCATGGGGAGGAACAATCCTCCATGATTAGCTCCATCTTCTCATCCCATGCCATTCAATTCTTCAGATTGAATCACAGCCCCTTATCCCGTATCCATGTACAAATGTGTTGTCGTGAAAGTTATAAATACAACTCTTTGGCTACAGGAAATGGATCCCAACTTGTGTAATCTTACTCTGCAGGTTTTCCAAGCATCCAAGCATCCAAGCAATCAAGCATTCAAGCATTCATCCAGCATCCATCAAGCAGCAATCAAGCATCCAACATTTGTAGTCATGGCTGCCATTACAATAGATTTGCATATTTAATCAGATAGGAAATAGAATTAGTTCATTTCTCATTCTCTAAATGTCATTTCAATAGTTTAATTAGCTTCTAAATCTGAGAGCAAAGTAAATTAGAGAGATCCTTTAGAGTTAGAGAGAAATAGGATAAATTTCTGAAGATTTCTAGTTTAAATTAGTTTAATTTCTTCAAATCTTAGATGCAATGTCCTATTTAGAAGTGTAGAAGTATGTTTAGTGTGTGTATCCCATTCTTCCACTTACAATGAGAAACCACCTTCTTCAAAAGAAATGAAAGCACTTTATGGAAGGGGTTATGAAATTTAAATAAATTGGCTATAATAGAAAAGGGTTTGGGATAAAATAACAAAGTATCCATGTCCCTATCGAGCCTATAATGCAGGAAAACACAAGAGTTCTTGGTTATTTTCCTTCAGAAGAAATGAAAGCATCAAAGAAAGCTTCGCTTAATATCAATATCATCACACAAAAAAACTGTAGGAAAAATATATAACATGGTCATCATCATGCTTCATCTTGAAACACATGTTTTAATGATGATTGGAGTTCATTATATTTTACACCTTCCTTTAAGGGAGAGTAACAAATCTTACAATATAAACTTAAAGAGTCTTATGTATGTATGACACCTTGTAGTAAGAAAGAAACATATCTTTCACAAAAGAAAGGAATATATTATACTATTGATCAAGAGAGTACATTGTTGAGGCTTCTCCAATCCCACTTGATATCTCTCCCTTCAAGAACATGAAATAAATTCTACAAAAAAATCTCATTTTATGCATAGCATCAAAAGCATGGTCATTCTACCAATGAATGAAAGGCTTTGGGTAATAAAATCCAACATCTTAAGGATCATGGTGCTCTTCCTTGTGTTGATGCACCTACTTCCTCTAATTGATAACGATTTTAATCCTATCATGTTGCTCATCACTATGTGGCATTGGTAGCTTTATGTGTCTTTCCCATTTCCATTCATGGTGTACAATCTTAAGTTTAACCATATTTATCTTGGTAGTAACATGATATTCCTTGATTTTTTAATTTTTCTTTATGTTTTGGGGAGGGGAAAGGATAACTAGTTGTTGGAGGTGTGCATTCTTTTCAAGGATCCCCTCTTCCCTCAACCCTTAAACCCTTAAACCCACTTAGTAAACTATCTACCCTAATCCCTCAACCCTCTTGACCCTTAATCCCTCAACCCTCAACCCTTAAACCCTAATCCCTCAACCCCTATATCCTCTACCTCATACATTGGAACCTCAACCCTAATACCTCAACCCTATACCCTCAATCCTCTACCCTCAACCTTAAAACTTAAACCCTCAACCCTTAAACCCTCTACCCTCTAGCCTATACATTAAACCCTCAATCCTCAATTCTCAACCCTCAACCTTTAATCCTTCAATCCTCAATGCTCAAACCCTAAACCCTCAACTCCAATACCCTCTACCCAATACATTGGACTCTCAACCATAATCCTTAAACCATATGTACCCTCAACCCAATAACCTAAACCCTAAACCCTATAGGTCATCAACCCTATACACTCAATTTTCAACCCTCTACCATATACATTGGATCCTCAACCCTCATATATCTTTTCCCCTCCCTCCTCTTCTCTCCTCTCTATCTCACTTCTCCCTCCATCTCTCTATCCATCCATCCCTCCCTTTCTACCATAATCCCTCAACCCTAAACCCTAAACCCTTAAACCCTTAAAAAATCAATCCTAATACCCCAATTCTCAACCCTCAACCCTTAAACCCTAAACCCTTAAATCCTCTACCCTCTACCCTCTACCCAATACCCTCTACCCTCAACCCTAATCGCTCAACCCTTAAACCCTTAAACCGACTTATTAAAATCTGACCCCAATCCCTCAACCCTCTTCACCCTTAATCACTCAAACCTCAACCCTTAAAATCTAATCCCTCAACCACTATACCCTCTACCCTATACATTGGACCCTCAACGCTAATCCCCAAACCCTATATCCTCAATCCTCTCCCTCAACCTTAAAAAATATACTCTCAATCCAATACCCTAAACCCTAAACCCTATACCCTCAATCCTCTACACTCTACCCTCTACCCTAATCCCTCAACCCTTAAACCCTTAAACCAACTTAGTAAACTCTCTACCCTAGTCCCTTAACCCTCTTGACCCTTAATCCCTCAACCCTCAACCCTAAACCCTTAAACCCTAATCCCTCAACCCCTATATACTCTACCCAATACATTGGACCCTCAACCCTAATCCCCCAACCCTATACCCTCAATCCTCTACCCTCAACCTTAAACCATCAATCCTCAACCCTTAAACCATCTAACCTCTACCCTCTACCCTATATATTAAACCCTCAACCCTTAATCCCTTAATCATCAACCCTCAAACCCTAAGCCCTCAACCTCAATACCCTCTACCCTATAAATTGGACTCTCAACCCTAATCCTTCAGCCATATGTACCCTCAACCCTAATCCCTCAACCATATACCATCAACCCAATACCCTAAACCATAAACCCTATAAGTCATCAACCCTATACCCTTAATTCTCAATCCATCCATCCCTCCCTCTCTACCCTAATCCCTCAACCCTAAAACTTCAACCCTTAAACCCTTAAACACTCAATCCTAATCCACCAACCCTCAACCCTCAACCCTTAAACCCTATACCCTCTACCCTCAACCCTTAAACCCTTAAACCCACTTATTAAAATTATTACCCTAATCCA
Source organism: Sequoia sempervirens (assembly GCA_007258455.2). Classification (NCBI taxonomy): domain Eukaryota; kingdom Viridiplantae; phylum Streptophyta; class Pinopsida; order Cupressales; family Cupressaceae; genus Sequoia; species Sequoia sempervirens. The sequence goes on along the minus strand of VDFB02000017.1, from coordinate 87,862,818 downwards.
TCAAACCTCTTGACCCTTAATCCCTCAACCCTCAACAATTAAACCCTACTCCCTCAACCACTATACCCTCTACCCTATACAATGGACCCTCAACCGTAATCCCCCAACCCTATACCCTCAATCCTCTATGCTAATACATTGGACCCTCAACCTTAATCCCCCAACCCTCAACCTTTAAACCATACTCCCTCAACCACTATACCCTCTACCCTATACATTGGACCCTCAACTCTATACCCTAAATCCTCTCTCTCAACCTTAAACCCTATACCATCAAACCAACCCTAAAACTTATACCCTCAATCCTCTAGCCTCTACCCTCAACCCTAATCCCTCAACCCTTAAACCCTTAAACCCACTTCATAAACTCTCTACCCTAATCCATCAACCCTATTTACCCTTAATCCATCAACCCCAATCCCCCAACCCTATACCCTCAATCCTCTACCCTTAACCTTAAACCCTCAACCATCAATCCTTAAACCATCTACCCTCTACCCTTTACCCTCTACCCTATACATTAAACCCTCAACCCTCAATTATCAACCCTCAACCCTTAATTCCTCAATCCTCAACCCTCAAACCCTAAACCCTAAACCATCAACCCTAATACCCTCTACCCTATACATTAGACTCTCAACCCTAATACTTTAACTATATGTACCCTCAACCCTTATCACTCAACCCTATACCTTCAACCCAATACCCTAAACCCTAAACCCTATGGTCGTAAACCCTATGCCCTCAATTCTCAACCATCTATCCTATACATTGGATCCTCAACCCTCATATATCTCTATCCCTCCCTCCTCTTCTCTTCTTCTCTCTATCTCACTTCTCCCTCCATCTCTCTATCCATCCATCCCTCCCTCTCCACCCTAATCCCTCAACCCTAATCCGTCAACCCTTAAACCCTTAAAAAATCAACCCTAATCCCCCAACCCTCAACCCTCAACCCTCAACCTTTAAACTAAAAACCCTTAAACCCTCTACCATCAACCTTAAACCCTTAAAACCACTTATTAAACTCTCTACCCTAATCCTCAACCCTCTTGACCCTTATCCTCAACCCTCAACCCCAAACCCTACTCCCTCAACCGAAATACCTCTACCCTACATGGAACCTCAACCCTAATCCCCAAACCCATACCCTCAAACCAACACCCTAAAAATCTAAAACCTAAACCCTAAACCTCTACCCTATACATCGGACCCAAACCCTAATCCCAACCCCATACCCTAATCTCTACCCCAATACATTGAACCTCAACTAATCCCAACCCTAACCCTTAAACCCTCTACCCTCTACCCTCAACCTAATACCCTCTACCCTCAACCCTAATCCCTCAACCTAATACCCTCTACCCTCAACCCTAATCCATCAAAGCTTAAACCCTTAATAAAAATTATTAAACTCTCTACCCTAATCCCTCAACCCTCAAGCCTTAAACCCTACTACCTCAACCACTATACCCTCTACCCTATACATTGGACCCTCAACGCTAATCCCCAAACCATATACCCTCAATGCTCTCCCTCAAAATTAAACCCTACACCCTCAACCCAACCCTAAACCCTACACCCTATACCCTCAATCCTCTACCCTCTACCCTAAACCCTAATCCCTCAACCCTTAAACCCACTTAGTAAACTGCCTACGCTAATCCCTCAACCCTATTGACACTTAATACCTCAACCCTCAACCCTCAACCCTTAAAACCTAATCCCTCAACCCCTATATCCTCTACCCTATATATTGGAACCTCAACCCTAATCCCCCAACCCTATACCCTCAATCCTCTACTCTCAACCTTAAACCCTCAACCCTCAACCCTTAAACCCTCTACCCTCTACCCTATACAGTAAACCCTCAACCCTTAACCCTTAATCCCTCAATCCTCAACCCTCAAACCCTAAACCCTCAACCTTGATACCCTCTAACCTATACATTGGACTCTCAACCCTAATACTTCAACCATATGCACCCTCAATCCTAATCCCTCAACCCTATACCCTCAACCCAATACTCTAAACCCTATAGGTCACCAACCCTATGCCCTTAATTATCAACCATCTACCCTATACATTGGATCCTCAACCATCATATATCTTTGTCCCTCCCTCCTCTACTCTCCTCTCTATCTTAGTTCTCCATATCTCTATCGATCCATCCCTCCCACTCTACCCTAATCCCTCAACCCTTAAGCACTCAAACCTAATCCCCCAACTTTCAAACCTCAACCATTAAACCCTAAACCCTTAAACCCTCTACCCTTTACCCTCAACACTAATCCATCAACCTTAAATCCTTAATCCCACTTATTAAACTCTCTACCCTAATCTCTCAACCTTCTTGACCCTTATCCCTCAACCCTCAACCCTTAAACCATACTCCCTCAACTACTATACCCTCTACCCTATAGATTGGACCCTCAATCCCTTACCCTAAACCTTATACCCTCAACCAAATCTCTAAAACCATCAACCCTTAATCCATCAATCCTCAACCCTCAAACCCTAAACTCTCAACCTTGATATCCTCTATGGTATACATTAGAATCTCAATGCAAATACTTCAACCATATGTACCCTATACCCTCAACCGTAAACTCTAAACCCTAAAACCTTATACCCTCAACCCAATTATCAACCCTCAACCCTTAATACCTTAATCCTCAACCCTCAAACCTTAAAACCTCAACCTCAATACCCTCTACCCTATACATTAGACTCTCAACCCAAATCCTTCAACCATATGTGCCCTCTACCCTAAACCCTAAATCATAAACCCTCAACCCTTATACCCTAAACCCTATACCCTCAATTCTTAACCCTCTACCCTAGGCATTAGATCCTCAACCCTCATATATCTCGATCCCTCCCTCCTCTTCTCTCCTTCTCTCTATCTCACCTCTCCTTCCATATCTCTATCCATACATCCCTCCCTCTCTACCCTAGTCCCTTAACCCTAAACCCTTAACACTTAAACCCTTAAACACTCAACCCTAAACCCTAAACCCTTTATCCTCTACCCTCAACCAAATACCCTCTACCCTCAATCCTAATACCTCAACCCTTAAACCCTTAAATCCAAGGAAAATCTCTACCCTAATCCCTAGACCCTCAACCCTTAATCCCTCTACCCTCAACCCTCAACCCTTAAACCCTAATCCCTCAACCCCTATTTCATCTACCCTATACATTGGAACCTCAACCCTATACCTCAATCATATACCTCAACCTAAACCCTCAACCCTCAACCTCAACCCCAAACCCTAAACCCTTAAACCCTCTACCTCTACCCTACCCTATACATTAAACCTCAACCCTCAACCCTTAACCGAACCTCAACCCCAAACCCTAAACCTCCACCCCTATACCCTCTCCCCTTTAAATTGGACCCTCAACCTTATCCTTCAACCATATACCCTCAAACCTATACCCTAAACCCTCTACCTTCAACCATTAAACCTCAACTGTAAACCATTTAACCATGAACCCTTAAACCTTCAACCCTATACCCTCAACCCTTAAACCCTAATACTCCTAAACCATGAACCCTAGAGTAGGTCCTCCACTTAACCTCAACCCATGCTCAAACCCTATCCTTTCCTCATCTATACATCTCACCTCTCTCCATCCCTCTCCTGTACCCTCTAATTGTCCCTATCTACCTCTCCTCTTCTAATATGTTCCTCTCACCCAATCAATCCTCACCACCCTCGCCGCCTCCCCCATCTCCTTCCACCTCTCCCACCCTCTCTCTCCCTCTCTACGCCTCCTCCCAACCTCTTTCTTAGGTCTCTCCTCTAGAAACCTGCACGTAGGTAACCTCTCTCATCTATCTATCCTCCCATCCTACCTAGAATCTCTCTCTCATCTATCCCTCCCACCCTACCCAGATAGTCCTCTCACTCAATGCCTCATCCATTCTCCCTCTCAGGTCACTCCCTCCCACACCCTCTCCCTCTCTTAGGTATCACTCTCACACTCCCTCTCTCTCCTACTCCCTCTCTCTCGCACTCCCTTTCACTACCCATCTCTCAAGTCTCTCCCTCTCACCCCCTCAAACTCTCAAGTCTCTCCCTTTTGCACCATACCTACATAACTCTCTCTTTCTCCCCTCTCTCACTCTCCTCTCTCTCCCTCTCTCTCTCTCCCTCTCTCAATTCTCTCTCTCTCTATTATTCCCACCCTACCGAGCTAAGTCCCTCTCACTCCAAACCCTTCTCTCCACTCCCGCTCTCTTAAACTCTCACTTCCACCCCCTCTCCTTCTCTTCAAACTCTCTCTCTCTTAAAATTCTCCCTCTCTCTAAAGACATACATAAACACATACATACTTACATACATACAAGCATACATGTACATGTGTAGATACAATCTTACATACATATAGGCATACATATAATATACATGCATTGATACATACATGTGCATACAAACATTCATACATACATACATAAAAGCATACATACATACATACATGCATGACATATAAGCATACATGTACATACAAACATAAAAATATATAAACATATATTCAATAGAGTAGAATTTAAGATAAAGCAAAACATAATGTGAGCACATTATACCACGCTCGTGTTATGTATTGCTAGACATGTCCCTCACAAACGCAAAAACATGTCAAAACAAAGATATAATGTGAGTGCATTATAACATTCGTGTATTATATCTTTCTTTGGGAATCCCCAAACCTTGGGCTTGGTATTTTCCTTGGAATACCAACCCAAAGGCTTAGAGGGCATTCCCAATGGCCAAAGACATATTTTTGCAACTTATACAATATTTCACATAATCAAGTTCGTGCTCACCGTCAGGATTGCACATGGTTCAATGTCAAACAAATCAAACGCCTAGGTAATGTTAGGTTCTCTCTTAGCTATCCAACGATGTAATTTTTTCACTTTCTGACAATGTTAAGCCTTTCATCTATAATTTGTTTTGTTTATGTGTCTCTTTTTTTGAAAAAAGTAGTGTTTGGTGTTTTTTTGGCTATAAATTAACCGTTCATCCAAATTTAAAATAAATTAAGTTTTTAGAAACTATACTCCATTCTACAATTTTTTATTTTTTTAAAAATTCAATTAGCTTCCAAAACTTGTAGGGGTAGCATGGCCAAAATTTTGTTTTTCAAGAAGTGTCCACTTAGAAAATTAGTAAAAAATCAAATATTCATTAAAAAATTATTAGAAAAATTGTGCATCAACTACATACTGTTAGCTAATTTCTCACTCTAGTGAATTTAAAAATACTAAAAAAAAATTCACTGTGCTAGGGACGTACAAGAGTTTCTATGTTATGTTTTTTTCTAAAAAAAACAACACCAATTTATGTACGTCCCTCTGTTGAAACTCTTAATATCAACCATTTAAAAAATAAATTAGTAGTTTAGAAAGTAGACTCGGAGTACTTCGATCCTTGTTTTTGTTCCATCTCAAAATTTTAAGTATAACAATCCTCAATTTCACATCCAAGGTAAGTATTTCCTGATTTTAGAAAAAAAGAGGCCACTTAAGCCCCATTTTTGGGACCCATATTTTTGCACATACCCAAGGAATCCCTCTGCTCTTGGCTCTCTGTGACCTAGAGTCTTGACATGGTTGGTCCCCCTCTCTTACAAAATCTTTGTGCATTTTTCTAACTGTTGACGACGATGTTAGTCACACACCAACAGTGCAAATAAATCCTCACAAACAAACCACAAAAACCTAAATCTTAGGCCAACTAAGCTTAATCCTAAGGCTCGTTTATGTTAGGCCTTGATTGTACTAGGTTCACATCAAGGTTTGTTGTGATAATTTTGTTAATCACAATGGGTAAATAGTTATTCGGTCTCAAGTTCTCAAAGGAATCATAAAGATAAGCAAAAGATGATCTTGGTCCAGTCATTTAACAACTTCATGAAATCGACAAATCTGCAATAACATTTCATGAACTTCAAATAAATTGCATTAATCCAAGTATATTTATCTTTAAGAATTCAAGAATATCATGGAATCAAAAAATTTGTAATAAAAATCTATGCATTCATCTCTTTTTTTGGAACATTTTCTGAAATTTAAACATCTATTGTAAAATAAAGCATAACAAATTACTGAAAAAGTAAAATTTCTCCTAGGTTTATCCATGCATGCCTCAAGAAATAACCAAACAAGAGAAAACCATTTCATATGTCACCAAAATTTTTCATAGCTAGAAACAAAATGATACGATATTTTAAAGAGAGTGGGATTATTTTCCACTAGATAGTGTTAGTATATACCCTTAAATAGCAGAGCACATAATCTTGTCCAATAGGGACAAACAATCAGCTATGTAATATTTCATATAAGGAAATAACTTTCAAATTGGCTCTGATATTGATTAACTTCTAATGAAACATAGAAAAATTACAAAAATTGAAAAAAAATTGGTTCTCCGACATCCACAAATTTTGAACTTCAAATAAAAAATAATGTAGTAAATGGCCATTTATAGGAACAAAGCCACAAAAATTTTGAACTTAGGTCCATCAAAGAAAATCATAAAAATTAAATTGAAATGAAGCATGTGGCAAGTGATAGTTTCCATGAAATATTTTGGGCAAAGTAAAAATTGTGACTTCTTCATCAACAACAATCTTCAACTCTAGGCTCTAGTTTGCAAGAATTTTGCTTAAAAAATATCATCGATATTCTTCACACTTTGGAATGAGCCACCTTCACTGGGACCAGGAATAAACTTGTAAATTCACTTCAAAACCCTATCGATGCACTTAAACCTTTAGCACCCACTTTCTGGTTATTTGTCCTTCTTCATTAACCTCTAAGTTCAAAGACTCTTCTCCACCTTTCTTCTATTGATACTCTCCAAAAGAAAATAGTACTTGATGCATAAATTCCTTTGAAACTCCTTGAAGCACTTTCTAGCTATACTTAAGCCTAGTACAATCTTCTAATACTTGAATGATACTTTCATTCCTCTGCACTTTCTCTGTTTCATATTTGACCATGGAATTCTTTCACTTTATAATATCATCAATTACTTCCTAATTTAATGAATGAAAAAGGTCCTTATTTACTCTTTCAAGCCACTCCTTGATAGATTTTACCTCCTTATCACCCTACCCTAAAGTCTAGGGATCACAACACTATAGTGCCAACATTTCAATATAATCTCCATCTCTATTAATCAATTTCTTATATCTTTCAGTGACCTTTTCAAATCCTTCTACACATTGAAAAGTGTCACTCTCCCAATTCACTTATTTCTTAAACTTTTCAAACATTAAAATCTCCTATTATGTGGTTATCTTCTCACTTACCAACTCTCAGAAATTTTCCTAAATAAGAGCTTTTAAAATTTTCCTCTCTACATCAGTCTGTTCTTGGTGAAACCTACATTCTCCTTCTAGTTTCGTAGACTTTTCACACCAATGGTATGCCTCATATTTCCCAATTGCATCTATGATTAACTCTTCTCCTTGCCTCACCAATTACTGCATCCATTCTTTGAATATACTTAGCTTATGGTGGAGCATTGCAATGGCATCCACTTGCTCCTTAGACATAAGTATTGGATTTTGAGGCAATTCAATTTGTGCTTGATCAGATTGGGATAATGACTTGATAAAACCTTCTTAGTAGGCAATCCACTCCTTTAGCTCTCTTTTCTTTTGTTTAATTTTCTATACCCTTGCGATAGTTGTTTCTGAATTCATTTTCATTTCTTCTAATTCCTTTCCCTAGGATGAATGTCCAACACTAATGGTAGTTACCCTATAATCCCTAGGTGTCATCTCATGCTTACTTTTATCTCCCACCGAAGTGGATATATGGAGTGTTCTCCCTCCATCTACATTCTTCTTGATAGCATGCCTTGTCTTTGCTCTACATCTAGGTTTAGGGGTTTCCACTTCTTGCATTAAACTTCTAAGATATAGAGGCCCTAGTTTTGCCTCCAATGGCATAGCCATTTCCTTGACTAACCAGTCAGGTGATTCTTCATTTTTTTGTACCTCTTAAATATTTCTTTGTTCCTAATTATCTTCATTTTCAAGAACTCCTCCTTTTAAACCATCAACATTTCCTGTCACACCTCCCAAAACTTGAACATTTTCTATCTTTGTTGGATTGGACTCTAGATTGTTTTGATTAGTCACCATCTCTTCCTTCTCAAGACCTGTATTCTTAGGGTTTCCCACCTTTGGGGTAAGTGTTCCTCTTATAAAATATTCTTCTTCTACATCTATAGCAATTGACCCTGTATCTGGCACTTCTTCTACTACTGGACGCACCATGGTTTTCTCCTTAGATTTTTTTTCTTCAACTTGTTTCATCATGGTCGTCTACTTCTCCCACTACTCTCTAATTTTTTCTTCATTTAGCTCAAAATTCTCCTCTTGAATCACAAGATTCTTTCCCAGTGTTTTTTTCCTTGTAGCCATATTAAGTGAAGGGGGAGAGGTGAATAATTATGCAATGCTTTGAGATGTATCGCTTGTTTGAGCATGAATGTGTTTCTTCATTCTCAACTCTTCATCAGTCATAGGTTGACCTTTGAGGTTTGCCATGGAAGAAAAGTCTTCCTTAGTCTTTACTATTTCCTTTGCCTTATTGGCAACAACTTCTTTACGTTGGATAGCTGGTGTCATTAAGATTTTCTGGCTTGGAGCATCAGGAGTTCCCTCCTCAGCATGTCCAAATTCCTTTGCTTTATTGAATTTTCTCTTCATTTTAGTAGGCTCCTCATACTTGGATCCCTTCTCTACCTTTTGTTTCTTCTTTATATTGATCAATTATGTGAGCTTTATCTTAGCTTGTCTTAATGATTTCTTATAATTATCAATCCATTGTTGAGTATATGTCAACACTTTCTCATAAATTTATTCAATAGTTACTATTTCTTCCTCTCCATAGTCTGGATTTGGGATAGGTTTATCATAAATCTTTTTTGAATTATAAATTGGATTCAACATCTCTCCATCATTTGTATCCAACTACTTCAGAATATCATGGAATCCTATAATCCTTATTGATTGTAATGACAACCTTTTGTATGATCAATACCTAGTGCTCATCATCACAATTAAGACAAAAATCTTCTAAATCATACACATGAGCATAGATATTGCCTATTTTTTGGCATGGTTTCTTTATGGATCATAATTACTTCTTTGGAGTGTAAATAACTCCATATTATACATATTCAATTCTTGTTTGCACATATCAACCTATTTAGTTGCATTGCATTTGTAATTCTCGATTGTGATGGGGAATTTGATAGAAAATTTCGTGTGTGCTACTGAGAAAAGAGCATGGGAAGGCTTCATCTATCTCACTAGTTCCAATAATAGCATTTTTCCCATTGGATACCTAGGTAACATGAAATGGTATCATTCTAATCCTTCCACCCTGATGTAGGTGACAGTGGGAAATTGAATGTACCAACCCCCTACTGACTCAATGACACTCTATGCTTCCAGGGACAAGCTTTTAGCTTTGTCACCCTCCATTATTCTCACTAACTTCATAATAAAAACCTTGTAATTAGCTTCATTTTCTTAGTAATTTTGACTTGAAACCACTTTGCATTCATATATCTTCTATTATGTTCTTCTACACTCAGATATGTTTTGGCCAAGGTTTTCATATCCAACGGATTCATCTGGTGAGATGTGAGGAGCTCAAATGTGTATATAATTCCTTTTACAGAGAGGTCTACATAGGATCTCTCTTCTTTCTCAATGACCCTCTTGTTTGGGCCATACCAATTAATACATTCCATTACCAACAGAAACCCTCCTTCCAAATGCAACCCACTTGTTATAAGATTCCTTGAACACTAAGGAGAATTTTCTCATTGAACCTATGTAATGAATTTAGTATCACAAAACCATCCTAGATGAGTGTTAGTAATTTTCCCACCAACTGGTGCAACTTATGAAGCAAAGTATTCAAATTCCTTATCTAGCTTCCTTCTGGAAATGCTCATATTTTCTTGGGTTTCCTGCATTATTAGTAGATGTGTGCCTTGTGTGTAAGTTAGGGTTAGATTTAACCATTCATTTTTCAATAATTTATAAAACTTTTAGTCTATATTTAGGTTAAATTTACTTCAAAATAATCAACATTTTAATTACCAGACCAAGGGAAACACCATTTATCCCAATACATGCATGCATAGAATAACTAACATAATTTTAGTTATTCAAAACATACTTGGTTTTACTGGTGATACAGTTTTCTTTTAGAATGCAACCTCAAAACCCTTGGTAGTTGTGTTCTTTGGCTTCTCAAGGTTTACATTTCTTTGCATGCCACAATATTGATTTTAATTCTTCAATGTACTTAAAGTTGAGTTATATGGTGGAAGGTAGAGTGTTATTAAAGCAACTGCATGCTCAAGGTGGCGCTAAGTACATGTGTCATCCTCCACCTTCATTAATTACTTGTTACAATGCATTAATTTTCCTAAATAAAGGTGCAATCATGGTAGATTAGGGTTCAAATCATAAACACCTTGGTTTATGTGCAAGGCCCACCATTAGAGAAGAAGATGATGCAAAAGGCTTACATAACACACTTATGTGTCACTTTAATTATTACAAGGAAAAGGCTTTATAAGCAAAGCCACTTTGGATACTTAAAAATTTTGATCAAAAGAGGATTGAAACCCCTAGCACCAGACCTTGAAAAAGTTAACTGGAACCGGGACTTGACTTATTGATGTGTAAGGGGGAAATCATTCAGATGTAATAGATCAAATTGAATGAGTAGAAACTAATATAAACAAATAAAAAGATGATTCATGCCCATTAATCACAAAATGAAACTAAAAAACAAATGAATTCAAGAACATAATTGAAATAAAAAAAATAACAATGGACTCAAAATAAAGTAGCTTTACCATCTAGTGTCAGATTGTGTTCATGAAAATGTTGGGTTGTTCCTATCAATGTGAAGCCTCGATTGTGTGTGCAAAAGATTGAAGAATGTGCAATGTTGTTGATCGAAGATGTGTGTTGAAGCTTCAACATTTTGATTAAGATTTTGGCACTACTTCATTGTGCAAATGATATTGATTCTTCGATCATTTTTGAGAAGAAAGATGGTTTTTATATATAATTTGTGTTTCAAAATGAACGCTCAAGATCATGTACTAGAATATCATGATCAATGGTTGAAAACCATTGAGAGGATTTAGATGGGAATAATCAGTACAAATTGATTACATAATTGATGTGATTGAAGAAATCATTTTGAGTGTTCAGCGGGATTGGGGAAATTGATTGCATAATTTATGGAATTGAAGAATAGATTGATCTATTAGGAAATAGATGGATCATTCAACCAATAGAGTGAGCAATCGTGGGATCATAATTTGATCAATCATGAAAGTGGGTAAGGATAATTAATTAATTAATTTAGTTAATTAATATTTTTGATTTGAACATGCAAATCATGTTTGAATTTTGCAAACAAAGTTGTATTTGTTTGTTTTGACCTTTTAATGATATTTGAATAATTTATTTATTTATACAAATCTAGGGGAAAGTGACAGTTAAATTATTATGTTTTAATAATTTAATTAAATTAGGGGATTAAGGTAAATTAGCGACATAATTAAATAATTGACATTATTAAATTAATCATATGGAATAAAGTTAGATTAGGACTTTATTAAATAAATAAAATTTATTTAATTAGTTGAAAATTGTGAAAATGTGAATTGATTAAATAATGTAATATTATTCAATTAATAGAGGAAATTAGGGTTTTTGATGTTTTTGATGTGAAATGTAGTGATATTTAGAGATAATGATGTCAATGCTGTGAGAAATGTCATTTAGGATGTGTGATAAGTGTTAGGTCATTTTTACATGTCTATACTTTCCCTCTCTTTGATACAAAGTACTGGTTGCTTTGTTTCAAAGATTTTGATGTTAAGATGAAGATTTGAAAAAAAATTATATGCCCCCCTATTCCTCAAAAGTCAGTGGAATGATGGTAGGACTTTGGGCTGCCCCCTCGAGAGGTTGGTTGAAAATATCAATTTTTGAGGTTGAGCTCATGACACTATTTCATTTTAGTTTAGATGCATAGAGGATGAGAAATTAAGCTTATAGGTCTCTTGTTGATAGTTTATATGTTCCTAGGAGGTCCTAATTTCAACCTAACAGTGTTTCATAGGTAAAAAATTAGGGTTTTGGGGGTCAAAATAGGTAATTAGGGTTCAGATTACCTCATTTGCACTTTGAGCCTATAGAAAATTTTTGCCTCTGGATTTCTTTTTTTTTTATTGTCAAGGAGCTATGGTGAGGATTCAAGGATCCCCTCATTGCACATATGTGGTTCATCAATTTGGATGGCCTATAGGCATCGGTGCCCTGGTATGCACCCTTTTGTTTCTCATTTTCATCTTTCTATGTTTGCATAATTGATGCCTAAATTCAAAGTAGTTGAATGTGTTAGGTTTAGGAATTTTTCTCTTTTGCATCATTTTTATTGCTTTTGATGTTTATGATTGGTTCGCTTTTGAAATTTTCGCTCTCACCTACTCAAAATGTGTGTATTTGATATTAATTTTTTCTTTTTCCTTTTTCCTTTTCCTAAATTTTTTGTTTTTGGTTTTTTGTCTTCATTTTATTCACATTCGTGATAAAATTTCACTTTTGATATACATATGCAATTTTGAAATTTTTGCTATTGCCTTTATTTTTCACTTTAGACAACAAATTTATCACTTTCACCTATCTTTAACACTTTTGCAAAAATATGTATACTTTTGACAAAAAGGTTTCGCTTTTGATTGTTTTGGAATTTTAAGTCAATTTGTTTGCCAGTTGAGATGCATTTTGCGTTTTCGTAGAAAATCTTTAACATCATGGGTTGAATGGTTGTAGGTGGTTCTTAATCTGATCTAGTCAAGGGAGTGATGACTACATGGTACGCTTGATTTGATCACTAGGTTTCAAGAGTTAGAGCAAGATGTTTTAGATGTTGTCGATTTGCGACATATTTACTATATGTTGACCATTAGATGCCATAAAGGGATGATGACTACTATCATGGAGAGGTGGCACTTAGAGACCTCATCCTTTCATTTACCTACTAGGGAGGCCAACATCACTCTAGACGATGTGCAGAGGATCCTCCGTATATCCATTAATGGAGAGCTTGTTACATATTCTATTCAATGGGGTACCCACGTACTTGGCGTGAGGCATCTTGAGGTTCATAGGGTAGAGGTAGATTTATCTGATTTTGTTGGTAGTGTTGATCCTATTCCTTTGGTTCTCTATGGGTTGGTCATGGGGCTAGTTGTTCTTGGTAGGAGAGGTAGGTAGTTTCTCATTGGTTAGGGTGTGTGTATCGAGCAGATGTTCGAGCATGGGACTAGATACGCATGGGCCCATGTATCCTTGCACACTTATATCAAGATATTTGTGAGGTCACCTACCTATGCGGGAGATCTATTTTTGATGGTGTCTCTCTACTGCATGTATGGGTTTGGGAGCACATCCTAGTTGCTCATCCTAATGGTATTTTGGATCAGACTTCAGGGGATCCATATTCTTATCGTTATGGAGATTTTCTTCACTATAGCTGGCTTGGATAGCTTCCCTACTGGCCATGTGTTTTTGATGATATGATAATTTTTGTATGGAGACCATATTGGATTACAAGGCATGGCCTGATGACCAAGAGTAGTTAGTATTTTTCAGATAGACTTGGTCACTCTTTACTTGAGAGATATCTACCTGATAGGGATTGTTGTCAATTTGGAGAGAGATAGGGCCATTTCCCAGATGTTTATGAGGCTCATTTTGGTTAGACTACTAGAGAGATCTATGTATGGGGTCTACAGGACAATTTTGATGTAGCTTTGATAGATTTCAGAGCTCTTTCCCCATTCGAGTATGATTGGATGATCAATTTAACAGATATTGGGACTTAACCCAAATTTTGATCAGTGGTGGGAACAGTGCATTCCATTGAGATTTAGAGATTCTACCAGCGTTCCTATAGTAGGTAGATCTAACATTATTGGTCTCTAAGGAGAGATGCAACATTTTGAGATCATTGTTGAGCAGCTTCCCAAGGCCTGATAGGATGGTGGATAGGGCAGACAGAATGATACGATGAAAAAGGATCAGGGATAGGTTTTGGGTCTCCTCCACCTAGAGATGGAGTATTGTAGCTAGAATAGATGACAACCATGAGGGACACAAAGGTAGTGTGGTGATAGGTCACAGAGGCTCAAATTGCTATTGTGATAGCAGAGAGGGACCGCTTGAGGACAATGCGAGATAGTGAAAGCAGGTGACATCATGATAAAGAGGCCTAGGTATAGGTGAATATGATAGAGAGAGATACTCTTAGAGTAGACCATGATTCACTCTGTGCAGAGCAAGATTAGTTGTTATAGAGGGCGACATACTATCAAAATATCTATGATGGCTTTGTTCTTAGAGCACAATGATGACAATGGTTTGGAGAGCCTAGTACTGCTATGGAGGCCGCATTGTGTGGACATTTCATTAGATAGTCTGATCCACAACCTGATCCTTAGAGTCCTCCTCCTTCGATCGAGCAATAATTTATTTATACACATAGAGGCTCATAGTTTGCTTGGTTTGATGTGAAAATGTTTTTGATCTTTTCTATTTTTTGAATGTTTTTTATTTTGTGTTTTTTGTGATTGTTTTTAGATTTTGCATTTTTGTGAATATTTTTGGATTTTTTATTTTTTGACTAAGTTGAAATAAAGCATGATAGACACCTAAGTGGACTGACCTATGGCTTCGAGGGCTGATAAGCCTTGCCTACATTGTACATGCAGAAACAACATAGTTCAACTAGTTTTGAATCAAAAAAGCATAACATGTTTTGGAATTTAAAACATTGATAACTTAGATTGATATTTCAATTCTTTTTCTAGAGGATATGCTGTAGGGAATCCACTTGAACTAGTCTTGAGGTTCAAGCAAATGTTGATATCTTAGACTTTTGAGTGAAGGAATAATCCAAAGTTGTTTTGATTTTGATTTTTTTCTAGATGTTTTTGATTTTGGATATTTGTGACCATGATGGGACGCTCAAGGATCTAATCCATGACCAGTTTTGAGAAATTTCCCCCAATTCGAGATAAGACTACCATCTCTAAGAAAGATGAATGTTGATGGTGCAATAATGTTTAACACATAATCAATCATCAAGCCATGGTTGGATACATGTTTTATTATGGGGAAAATGGGTGGATGGTTTAGAAAGTATCAATAGATAATGATGAAATTCTTATTCAAGCATCTCACCTATTTGCCAGGTTTTCATTATGGTACATGTTCTAGAAGTGTCACAATGTGGTTTTCACTTAAAGAATGTTTTATTTCTCTTTACTGTTTTCTTCCTTTTTTATTTTAATTTTAATTTTTAACTTTAAAAAAAATATATATTTTTACCCTTTTGCTTGGGGTATTCTGATGTGCTTCAAGTATAAAAATTCTTGAGGTGGTTTCTATTCAATGGTTTGGCTAAAGGTTCTCCTTTAGGAGTAGCCAATTGATAAGCTCAGAGCCATAGCTTGCTATGATAACTAATTGGCCTAACCAGTTGAGTTCAAAATTACCTTTGCCATCTTGATTAACCTATACCTTCTAATTCTCTTTGAGTACCAAGTCACCAACCTGAAAGTCTCTATATTTGATCCTTTTATCATAGTTTTATTTGAGTTGATTCTGATAAACTCAAAGATGGGTTAATGCACTCAAATTCCTTTTTCCTTAGAGTTCCAACTCATTTAATTTGGATACCCAATACTCTTCATTACTAACCATTCCTTTTAGTGAGATTCATAGTGAAGGGATTTCCACTTTGATAGGTAAGACAACTTTTGATCCATAGACCAAGGAGAAGGGTTTGGCATGACTTTTAGGTTTTCTGATACTAGTTTGATAAGACCATAGGGTTGGGTTCAATTGCAAATTCCAATCATGGTTGGCTTCATTAACAGTCTTCTTTAGTATCTTTAGGATGGTTTTGTTAGACACTTTCCTTGACTATTTCCTTGGGGGTAGTAGGGTGTGGAGAATCTTTGTTGGATAGAGAACTTGGAACAAAGTTCTTGGACATCTTTATTCTTGAATGGGGTTCCGTTATCCATTATGATGGTTTGGGGAATTCCATACCCACAAATCAAATAATTCAGAATGAACTTTGATATCTATTTTCCAATGATGTAGGTCAATGGAACTATTTCTATCCATTTGGTGAAATATTTTGTTGTGGTAATAATAAACTTATGTTTGTTAGAGGAAGAAAGATAAATCTTACCTACCAAGTCTAATCCCCATTGTGAAAAAGGCTATGGTGAGGTGATAGGTCTCAAATCTCGTGTTGGTGCATGAACAAGGTCATTGTGTTCCTGACACTAATAGCATTTTTTGGAATATTGAATACACTCTTGTTCCATGGAGGTCCAATAGTATCTTGTTCTCAAAAAATTTTGTACTAGGTTAGGTCTACTAGAGTGGGACCCACAAACACCTTCGTGTACCTATTGTAAGGAAATTTTTGCTTGTTTTGTTTTAAGACATCAGAGTAACATACCATCTAAACTTCTACGATATAATTTATCTCGTAGGATGTGAATCGGGAAGTGCTATGGGTAAAGGTCTTCAATTTGGGTGGTTGTTAGGTTGAGTGGCATAATACCATGTTGGATGTAGTCAAATGTGTCTTGGTACCATGGTGAATTAGGACCAACAACAACACACACTAATTTTGATTTTGAGATATCAAACATCAGTATTAGTAATTGCTCTACAAGGAACTCATACTTAGGAATGTTCTGCAGAATATCGAGAAGTGAACCTATAGCTGTCATGGCATGAACTACTCTGTTGTTGATCTAAGGAATTTTTTCAAAGGTGATGGTGACAAAATATTCCTTGAAGCTATCTACCATCCTTTTATATGGCATCAACTTGTCATATTTTGTTTGATACTCATCATTCAATTGTTTGATTACTAGCTAAGAGTCTTTGTAGACCTACAATTCTTTTATCCTCCATTCAATATCCAACTTGAGTCCTATGATTAGGGCTTCATATTATAAGATATTTTTTTGTATATGGGAAAAATATTATATATGCCTTGGGTATACTATCTCCCTTTGGTGTGAGAAATAGGATACCTGCTCCAGAGCCGTGTTGAGTGTGGGACCTATCAAAATACAAGGTCCAATGGCTTGTCTATTCTGTTAGCAATATACTTTCATCTAGGAAGTCTACTATGAGAGGCTAGTGATCTTCCATCAGTGCTTCAACTAGCTGGTCTTCTATGATTTTTCTTTTGATGGATCTCCTATCTACATATTATATGTCGAACTCACTCAGAATCATTAACCATTTAGCAATTCTACTTGTTAGATTTGCTTTTTCTAATAGGCACTTTAATGGATCTACCTTTGAAATCAACATTGCTTATCTATTTAAGATATAGTGTCTTAGATTCTGTGTCACAAATATGACATAGATATATTTTCTTTCTATGGATGAGTAGTTCAACTCGTAGCCCACCAGTGTTCAGATGATGTAGTAGACTACTCTTTCTTTGTTATTATCATCTAGTTGTGCTAAGAGAGCTCCCAATGTTGCTCGTGTTGTAGATGCATAGAGTATCATTTCTATGTCTAGAATAGAAAAAATCAACATCGGAGGAGTAAGTACGTACTCTTTGAATTGCTAGAATGCTTGGTCACATCTCCCATCCCACTTGAATGTGATGTCTTTGTGTAGGAGATGGGTAAAATGGTGACACTTTTCTGCCAGTTGTGTAATGAATCACTTGATAGATTGTAACTTCCCTTGTAAACTTCTTAGTTGCTTCAATGTCTTTGATGGATGCATTTCTAATATGGCCTTTACTTTCATAGGATCTACTTCAATTCCCCTTCTTGATACTATGTACCCTAGTATCTTTCTAGATGTTACTACAAATACACACTTTTTTGAGTTGAGTCTCAAATTATACTGTTCTAGCCTATCAAACACTTTTACAAGATTGGTCAAGTGGCCTTCCCTTTTGATAGACTTCACTAGAATTTCATCCAAATAGTCTTCCATAATTGTATGTAGCATATCATGGAATATTGTCATTTCTTGTTGATAGGTCACCCCTACATTCTTTAGAACAAATGGCATGAAATTCCAGAAGAACTCCCCCATGCACAAGTGAATGTCATTTTTTGTTGATCATCAAGGGATATTTTTATCTGATTATACCCAAAGAAACCATCCATTAATGATAGTATCTCATGTCCTATTGTTAGATCCATGATCATGTCAATACTTGGAAGAGGGAAGTCATCTTTTGGGAAATATTTTTGTAGGTCTCAAAAGTCCATGTAGATCCTAATGCCCCCATTTGGCTTTGACACTGGTAGTAGATTTGATATCAATTCTGGATAATTGATTGGTCTGATGAAATCTACATCTAGTAACTTCTTCAGTTCTACCTTTACCAATAGTGCTATTTGAGGATACATTTTCCTTAGTTTTTGCTTGATAGGTTTAGCTCCTAGAAATACGACCACATGTTGAACAAATAATGTTGGACCTAGTCCTGGCATGTCTGCATATGTCCACAAAAAGTTATCTTTATGTCATTGATGAATGTTGTGAAGTTCCCTTTCTCTTTAGGATCAAGTCACATCGAATGGTATATCATATTTGCATTCTTTATAGTGCCAACATTGGTGGATTCTACTTCTTCCACTAGGAGTGTTGAATTTTATTTATATTCAAATATAGGGAGATAGAATCCTCCATCCTCAAGTGCCTCTAGGAGGTTTTCACCTTTAGATTCATCTTTTATTTTCTTCTTTTCAGAATCTAATAGAGCTACATTATGGTTTTCCCTAGGGGATCTTATTTTCATTTTGATATTATCTTTTTCACTTTTATGACTAGAGGACACAATCTCCCCATTGAAATATGATTCCTATTCGAGTTCCATGATGAACCTTACTTTATGATCTCTTGTTGGTATGTCAATTCAAAGTCCCATAAACTCTATGATTGCTTCATCATTCTGGAATTGATCCAAAACAGGTGTATATTGTTGTTGGTCCCAATATATCAACTATGGGTAGCAAAGGGGTAGGATACCATCATTATTTGAAAAGCTTACAAAGGTTGTAAAAATGGTTAGTAGACTCTAGTATCATTCTTCCATTGGGTGTCTAGGTCATCATCGCTAGAGGTGACAAAGGAAGGTGAATGCCATTCATACTCATTAGGGTCTATTCTAGAATAATAAGTCAATAGGAATGGTTTTGATAGGTTGGATAGGGACTCTACCAATGCTAAAGTTTTCAAATAAGTCCTCCATGGGTAAATTGTAGTCTATATGATGGTAGATATCCAATGTTTTAACACTAGTAGAAGGTGCTCATTTCTTAAAGGAGGTATGTCTAGTTTTTGGAGTCACCACTTCTTTTGAATCATAACCTAGTCCCATGTTCTTTTTTCTTTGATCTACTATAATGGTCTCCCATCTTCCTTGTTTGTGTAGTCCAAGGCCAGCTATTCCACTGTATCCCATTTTTTTGGATAACTTATAGTTTTTACTACTAGGATCGATTAGAAGGGGTTGTGATTGTTCTGGTTTCTCTTGTTCCTCTTTATAGATCATGGATGACAAGTTCTTCTTTGAATATCTCATCATCCTTCATATCTCCCCACTTTGTGAAAATTGTGCATTTGGCTATCATTTTTACTATTTGAATAGATTTGATCTCCTTACATCCTCCATAAACCTTGGGTGTTGGTGGAAGCATTCTAATGCAAAATGCTTGATTGAAGTGATAATTTCCATCACTTTTTTCAAATACTTGAACCTTGGTTTCAGTTTTTGGCTGCTCAATTATTGTGGTCTTAGTTGAAGTTGATGGTAGTGTGAAAGGGTCAACATATGAGAATGAATGAAATGATATGTCATTTTTGGGTATACGCTGAATTTTAAATTATATTTCTCTTCCAATTTTGCACAAAAGTGGAAGGGTTCAGGATCAACATATAATGTCACCTCCTTTCCTTCATGAGGAAACCTTAAAAACTAGTGAAAGGTTGAGGGAACTACTTGTAATGCATGAATCCAAGGGCTTCCTAGGAGGAGGTTGTATGGTAACTCAAGGTCAAGTACTTGACATGTGGTTTCTATTGTGGTTGGTCCTATTTGCACTGGTAGCCTGATTGTCCCTTTTGAATTCCTTTTGAGGTCATCATAGGCCCTTATAGTAATGATCTTTCCTTTGTCTATCACATCATTAGAATACCCCAACTATTTCATGGATTTCAAATTATAGATGTTTAGACTTGCACCGTTATCTATGAACATTCCTTTAACCATGTTTTTGTGGAAATCAACCTCTATGTAGATATCTTGGTTGTGGAATGACTTCTATGGAAGGTATTTCTCGATTAAGACTAAATGGTGATTGGCCATGATTTTTCCAACCATGGATTGGAACTAATTAGGATCAAGGTCGTGAGGGACCAATGCTTCCATGATTTTTTCAGTATCTCCCCATGTGTGGGTGATAATTTTAGCAATTCTAGGATTGAGATCAAAGCAAGAGTCTTCTGCAGCTATTCCATAATACTATAGTCATTTGATGACTTAGCTATGGGTTTAGGTGGGGATCCTTGAATTGTGACTTTCCCTCGGTGGGTAGTTGCACTACATTTGGTGTCTCTACCTCTTAGAGTCAATACATTTACCCTAGTTTCATCTACTAGAGAGAGGGCACCCAAAACTGTGTCACCATAAGTGTAGTTAGCATTGTGATAGTCTTGGTCCTTTCCTTTGTCATTCTTCTTGGCATGGTTTGGAATGGGGTTTGTGTATATTTGGAGGTCTTTGTTTCCGGGATGATGTTCGATATCCACTTCTCCCTTGTCAATAAAATCTTGTATTATGTGCTTGAGTCTCATGTAGTTGTTTGTTGTATGTCCTTTGATTTTGTGGAACTCGCATAAGTCCTTCTCATTGTATGATAGTGTTTTGAAGCTTGGCTCCTTATAGTTTGGGTGATCATTGACCTTGATGAGGTTTTTTTGCACTAGTTTGTGCATGATCATCTCAAGGGGTTCTCCTAATGTAATGAACTTCCTTCTTGGTTGATCGTATTACCTTTGTTACCCTCCCTAATTTATTTGTTGGTTGACCACTTGATTGATTTGGGGATAGGTAAGTAGATTGTTTTGTGCATTATTAGGAGAATAGCTTGTTTGTGCAACTTGAGGTTTGTTTTGTGGTGTGCTAGGATTTTGAACATTCCACATGACTCTAGCATCAACTACCCCATCGTTGGTGACATTTTTTTTCTTGGCCCAAATCTTAGGTTTCTCTTTTTAATTAGAAGAATTTTCTCTTGGATTGTTTAGCTTAATCACTCCCCTTGCTACGAGGGCCCTTTCTATGTGTAGTCCCCTCTCAATGGCCTCTTCAAAGTTTTTGGAACACAAAATAGTGAGTTGGTAGTTGAATTTTGCTTGGACATTGGAAACAAATATCTCTACCATTTCCTTGTCAGGAATATGCCACTTGCATTGACTAGCTTTATGTCCATCATTGTAGGCAGGAGGTAAAGATTGTCCTTGACTCAGTTTAATCTTGTATAGGCCTGTGTTGTGGCATCGTGTTCTATATTGAATGAGAAGTGATTTATGAATCTGGTAGTCAGTTCATCAAAACTTTTAAGTCTTGGTGGTAGATGGGTGAACCATTCCATGGTGTGACCAATAAAACTACGTGGAAAGAGCCTCATCAAGTAGGATTCATTTTTTTGGACTATGATGCATGATATTGATAAATCTCGTACATGTTCTAAAAATTTCCCCTTTCATTTGTACTTGTCAAACTTTGGTATTTCAAACTTTTTGGTAATTGAAGCATAGTAATGGAACAATCAAAAGGAAATGGACATATATTCTAAAGGGTATAAGTCTTCTTTGGTTTCCCTATCTACATGTCTAATATTCTTTGATTCATGGCTTGTAGTTGCATGTCCACCTCTATTTTTGGTACATTCATTTGTGGATCCTGTGTGTAGTAACCTTATTTTCCTACCATGTTTTTGTCATAGGTTGGGTATTGTGGAGGTACGGGACCTTGGTAACCATGTTGGGTGGAAGGAGAGTTAAATCCTTGTTGTACAAAAGGAGGGTTAGGTCCTTTTTTAATGTAAGGAGGGTGAGCTCCTTGTTGAATAGAAGGAGGGTTAGCTCCTTGTTGACTGTAAGGGGGGTTATCCCCTTGTTGGACATAAGGAGGGTTAGATCCTTGTTGTATGGAAGGGGGGTTAGTTCTTTATTGTGTGTAAGGAGGGTTAGCTCCTTGTTGGTTGTAAGGAGGGCTAGCTTCTTGTTGTATGGAAGGATGGTTAGGTCCTTCTTGTTGTTGTTGAGGAGGTGTAGCTTGATAGTGCATTGGTGGTAAACCTTGTTGTTGGGATGAACTATATTGAAGGTTACCCTAGTGGTGCATTTTTGGGATACCTTGTTGATGGGTTGAATTGGGAAGGGAACCCTATGGCACACCTTGTTGTTGGGGAATTTTTTTTTGAAGGCTACCCTGATAGTGCGTTGGTGGGAAACCTTGTTGATAGGATGAATTGGGAAGGGTACCATGTGGTACACCTTTTTGTTAGTACTTTTGATTGGGAAGGGGACGATGCGGCCCACCTTGTTGACTAGAAAGGGTACCCTATGGCACACCTTCTTGTTGGTACTACTGATTGGGAAGGGGAACATGTGGCCCACCTTGTTGATGGTATTATTGATTAGGAAGGGGACCATGTGGCCCACCTTGTTGATTGGAAAGAGTACCCTATGGCACAACTTGTTGTTGGTACTATGGATTGGGAAGGGGACCATATGACCCACCTTGTTGATGGTACTATTGATTGGGAAGGGGACCATGTGACCCACCTTGTTGATGGTACTATTGTGGAAATTGCCCTTGTTAATTTTGTATTATTTTGGAGAGTCAATATATGAAGTGTTTTGAGGCATGTATTGTCTTATTGGTGGGTTGTTACCTTGTGGCACATATTGAGATGGAGCTCCCTAATATTATTGGGCCACTGCCACTTGTTTGATTTGAGATGGTTTCCTAAAGAATACTAGTGGTATGTTTGGGATCTCCAATGGTTTGGGTATTTCTCTCACAACCGAGTTATCTCCTAAGGGAATGATATGAGGATATTTAAGAAATTCTACATTGAAGTCTCTAGGAAACTTAGCACCACTATGTGCTAACTTGAAGAAGTAAGTGTTTGGATCCTTTCTTACGAGTTTTTCTATTAGTTTGAGCACCTTTGGATTGTTAGAATGTTGGAAGAATTCTTCATCATTTATTTCCTTCTCACTATCCACCTCCTCTATGACCATATCCTTGGGATTTTAGTTCAATCTATCCATCACTTCTTATTGTCTATGGATTACCTCTACCTCACTTGGTGATTGGTTAAATGTTGCTTTGAATTTTGGTTCCTTTTGAGGAGTTACAAGGTCACTTGGTCTATGCCCCCATGGGTCACTTTCGTTGTTTATGGTGTTTTTTGTGGCATGCTAGCACTAATTTTGTTGGCCTCCATGTTTTTTCTTAATTTGATCTTGTAATTTTCATAAACAAGTACCAAGATTTTGTGACCGTTTTAGTGATTTCAAAATGTGAATAAAAGAATGCCTTGTTTTTGGGATTTTTTGTTTTAAGGAAATTAAATTGTTTTTTTTTTTGGATTTTATGTTTTTTTGAAGGATGGTGTCTATTGCCAAGTGGGAGGTGGTAATAAGGGCCTTTCGGCTATAAGATCTGCTCTTCAATTCTATTTATCTAGGATGTTAGCTATGTTTCTCCATTGGTTTGTTGTTTCATTTTTCTCAAATATGAAACTCCTCAAACTACTGATTAATTCTATTTTTTCTCCTTCAAACAACTCAAAGTTTGGTTGTATGATAACTATAATAAGGTTTTTTTGTTGAACTAGAGCAATTGAATGCCAAATGTTCATAAGGTGAAATGGTGAAAACATTGGTGTTTTGATATGGTTTTTATGATTCTCAAGATCCTAAGGATTGAGTGATGTTTTGGAATGACGCTATTATTGGAACTCAAAATGTTGAAAGGCTTGGATTGATATTTCACATTCTTAACTGTCGGTTCATTTTAGTAAATAATCTAAAAATTGATTATTTATTATCTCACAAAATCCATATTTTGAGTTGATTTAATTCAAATTGGTAACTTTCTTCCAAAAATCAAGTAATTGAGCAAATTATTGATTTTTCAAATCTGATCTTCAGTTCAACTCTTATCTTCTTGATTTTTGAAAATCTTTATTTTTCTAATTAATTATCTCATTTATTCTCCACCGCTGATTTGATTTTCTCAAATGACATCTCGACCACTCACTTAATGATTTTTCCCTAACCCTAATTAGGGATTGTCAAATTATATCTTGTCCTCTGATTTTAGGTCTTTGTCGAAAGTTGATCTCGTCCATCCATTCAAAATGGCATTTTTTATAAAATGCTATTTTTCTCTCATTTTTGGATTACGCACATAGATTATATTATTTTAGCATATTAAGACTTGGAATTCTTTGAGTCATTTGGTCATAGGCATAGGCATAGTTTTTATATTTAAATCCTTCAAAACTTGCATAGGACAATGTCATAGTCGAGATTTTCACACACTCAATCTGAGGGCATCAATCATATGTTGCAAGCTAGGAGGTGCTATGGAGGTAATCATGGAAGAGTAAAGGAACAGGTATAATCGTTCTTGCATTTAATTTCCTTTGTACTTCATAGTTCTTTGGGTAATAGTCTTTTTTGATTTGCTAACATCTAATCTAACCTAAATTTAACCCTTAGATACATTGGTGAACCCGACGTTTCCTATTTTATGTTTTTCGTATGTTCTTTTTTCTATTTTCTATTGTTTTTGTAGGTACAGGTATGTACGTACTACATTTGCATTTTCCCGAGCCGCATCTGATGCGTCATGATGCATTCAAGGGAAAAAATGACGTAATAGCTTTGACATGACACATTTAAGGTACAAAACACTGCATACGACAGAAGTGTGACACATTTTTCTGTCAGACCGTGACATATTCGATATTCTGTGATGCATTTGCCTAGTGAATTTTTTGTTCATTGGCTTTCTAGTTTCTGTCTTTTTTTTTCTTTTTGCTGGCTGTTCTTATTTTCTATTCTTCTATTTTTCATATTACTAATTAGGGTTGGAAACATGTGGTGTTGGAGTTTTTTGTGGGTCAAAGGCATATATTTAAACTACTAACTTTTGGTCTTGTAGGTTCGAATGTCGAAGAATAAACACTAAAACATTGCACCTATCTTTTTCTTAGATTAGTACACATTTCATTTTAGTGCAATTAAAACAAACTTGCGTTTATACTTTTCCTGAATGTGTTTGCAAAATGGTAGGTGATTATGCTCTCACCTTGTGAAAACTTGGTGATTAGAAAACTAGACCCATTCTTAGGTGTTATTACCCTCATGGCTTAGTAATCAAAGTATTCTCTCCCCTTGCACTTTTAGGTGATCCTAGGTGTAAGAGAAATGGTTACTAACTCTAGAACTTGGTCCTGTTCTGGTGGGAAAAATTACTCACCCTAGGGTGACTTAGACCGGTAGCAACCTGAACCCGAGGGACTTCTAGCCGATATATAAAAGTGGATTCTTGGGGAAAGCTCAAGAATCACGTGTATGGTTCCGACGAGATGGATCCGAAAGGGGACTCTTGCTGCATGGATTATGGCCTATGAATAGAATGCCTGTACTAAACACCTTTTGTTTTAGAGTCCAACCATTCTTTGGTCGTTGCTTGGTATAGTGCAGGGTACAGTATCATGCCAGAAGACACTCACAACTGATCTCCTTGAGTAGAGATAGAAATTCTTGGGAAGTCACTACCCAAGAATCTGGATTTGGTGTGCTCGAATGACGTTAATGAGTCGTGGAGGGGAGCCAATGCCACCAAAATTCTAAGCTATCTACTCTCAAGAAGGAAAGGTGTTTAACACCAATCCAGGGTATATAAGTGGGCTATACCAAGTATACAAATCCTTGGCCTATTGGCCTTTTAGAATTGTACTTGTCTTATGTGCGCTTGATTACACCCAAAAAATTGTGCTTGTCAAGTGCTTGATGGATTTCTCAAACATTATTCACCACATCTACATTTCTGGACAAAACATTCAACATTAGACAGATCAAATTTTCTCTCAATAAGTCAAGAAAACAAACTTTGTCACAATTGTTGAAACACATTCACTTTTCTAAAATGCATTTGAAAACTACTAAGACACAATCAAACTAATAAACCAAATTTGATCATCCAAACACCGCATCTGTCTATGCCGCAACGCATCTAAACCTCATAGAGCTACATCTGCAAAAATCAATCAGATTTTCCAGTTCTAAAGCCGCATTCGCTCAAACTAAAATGCATTCACAATATTGCGATGCATTTGCAGTCTCAAACAACACATTTTCTTGACATAAGAAAAATCTTCATACAAATTCAAATCTGGGTCTAAGCTCTATCAATGTTTTGAAGATAGTTTCCAAAAGGATTTTGTCAGAAACCAACTTTGAAATTGCTCAAAATTTTCAACCATTAGTTTTCATTATTGACCATAGGCTTCATCCATCATTTTTTTTTTAGTTGCATACATTAGGCATTAGCTTGACCCTAGGTTTTCATCCTTGCATACTTTGGATTAGGTTAATCTCAGCACAATTTGCAACATCATTGCTCTTGAAACTAGGTTATCGTGGACTTAATCATCATTCCCTTTTTCAGTCATTGTCCCTTTTGTGACATTTTTTCCAACTCAACAGTCTAGTTAGGAAAACTCACTAGTCATTTTGACCTTGTCGTTTTGTCATTTTCAACAAGTCCTTTAGTAACCAAAATTGAAAACAAAGATTGAGCTTAGAAGTGCTTAGGTATCCCTTTTCTCCAAATTGCATTCTAGGTTTAAACATTGCATATTTTATTCCCAAAAATCCAAAAACATTATTCATCCTAGTCGTCATTTTGAACCTTGACCTTGCATAGTGTCATCCTTGCATTTAGTTGTCATTTTCATTTGAGAAATCTCATTTTATGGTGGAAACTAGACTCCAAAAATAGAAACAACAAATGGAAAATTTTGGACAAAACCCCACTTCCAATGTCAACAATCCCACGTATGACCCAAATTGGACATTTGATGATCCATTTTCCAACATGAACAATCAACTTCTCATGACCATACCATCCTCATCAAACAGTCCCTTTGAACCATTCTTACGTAAGGATGAATATAGACAAATACTTGAGGAAAACCTATAGGTAGTAGCATAGGATCCCGAGGCCTCTCAATTTGTGGAACAAATCGTCCTATATGATAGAGAGATATTTTTCCATACTCTTAAGTCAAGGAGCTAAGTTACCCCATGGATTCGATGTTAACACGTTGAGATCAACATCTCCTGACCTTAATTTCAACAATGCGCATAACATGTCAAATAGTGGTCAACCTCTAAACACTACGAGCAATACTTTCTTGGACACTACAACGACCGTGCATGCTACCTCCAACTTTCCAAACACCTCCAACTCAATAAACACTACATCCATTGGAGGATCACAATGTGGGCAAGTTATTCCAATCCTCTCTTTACCACTACGGTAAATGCCACAGGGGCATCATCAAGTCATACAAATCCCCCCTTGACAACTACATCTAGTACCATGAGTACACCTTCGACATATCCTCTCATTGGTATCTCACAAAATCCTTTGGGTGGAGGAAAACAACATCTTTTTATTCAAGGACAACAAAAAAATGTTAACACGTCAACACAGTTCAATACCATCACCTCCCAAGGAAAAAATACAAACATTCCCTTTGTACAAACCCAACAATTTGGACAAGGTAGTCAAAAAACACAACCTATGGCATCGTTAGCACATCACAATGTTCATGGTCACCATATTCCCCAAATATCGACCCAAATGGCTGGGGGACACATACCAACATACTCATCTCATATTCATACTCAGAAACATACCCCCAATCCGAACACATCATACATGCCACAACAATCCATCCCTCCACAATACACCAATATCCATGCACAACAATTAGGGACCTATGGCGTACCCATCAATCCAATGTATGGGACCACAAATGACGTTGTAATAGATTCCTTACAAGAAAAATTGATGGGTCTAGAGAAGACCATAGAAAACATACAAATAACTGGCAAGAAATCATAAGTGTCATATGACCTAAATGTATATCCCTTCGACATGAACTTATACATGCCACCATTTCCTTTGGGATATGTGTCACCTAATTTTACCAAGTATAGAGGAAAGACAAACCCCATCGAACATGTCCATTAATTTGCAACCAATTGTATGGATGTCGCCTACGAACAAACGTACCTAATGAGAATATTTTCTAAAATTCTTGTAGGTCCTGCCTTTGAATGGTTTTCCACTCAAAAGGATATCCAAACATGGGATGAGCTTAAACAAAAATTCATAAAAAATTATGCGTACAACATTGAAATGGACACCTCTATTACTACCTTGTGCAATCTCATGCAAGAGTATGCCGATGAGACATTCATCCCATTCTTTCAAAAATGGAAAAGTCTAGCTAGTCAGTGTCACATTGACATACCTGAAAAAGGAAAAGGTGGACATGTTCATTCAAACACTTCTGGGCCCCGTAAAATATGCATTGCAAGTGCATTGTTGCACAACCTTCACGGACCTCATTGAAAAAGGTGTCTAGATTGAGAAATCCCTTATTGCAAAGGGAGAACTCAGATACGGTCCTAAAAACACAAATGCTAATCCTCCCATTGACAAAAATAAACGTGTTACAAATGACAGTGTTGTTGACGCTAAGGCTACAAACACTGTGGGTCCTGTACTAGCTCTAAAGGGGGTTCAACGACAAAAAAAATCAACAATGATATCAACACCCCCTACCAATGTCCCCTCAAACAACCAAAGCGGCCAAAACAATCAAGGACAATACCGTCAAATGAGACAATTCCCCAGGGGTCGTACATACACTCCCTTGGGTGAACCGATTGAAGAATTCCTCAAGAAATGCCTCCAGAATGGTGTCATGACACTTCAAGAACCAAAACCATATGACCCAGGAAAATTCAAACCAACATGGTGGGACAATAATGCATTTTGTGATTATCATCATGCAAAAGGACATAAAACTTCTACCTATCAACAACTAAAAATTTGGTACAAGATCTTATCGAGAGTTGTATCATTAAGGTAGGTGGATCATAATTTTCCTCCAATTTAGATCATACTATTCATAAGAACCCACTGCAAGACCATGGTTCTAATAATGCTTCCACGTCAGGTCCACAGATAAACAATAACCAAGCCAATTTTGCTTAAGCCAAGTATGATTATTTTGGTGGAACCACTATAAATAATGTCCGAACTGACGATGAATACATGAATACCATTATGGTCAAGAAAACACACCAATGCAATGCTACTACTCGAAGTGGCAAGGTCACCATAGCTAGTCCACCTCCTGCTAGGCAACCCAAAATCACCATACCTGGCTCATCTTCTAAACAGTCACAACTCATCTTGACCACAAAGCAATGGCAACCCAAGAGTCAATTCAACCTTATCGACCAACTTGGAATAACTCCCACACAAATCTCCATTCTCAAGCTGCTTCACATCTCTCCCACACATAAGGATATACTGGATAAAACCTTGTAAGAGTCATAAGTCCCTAAGGATATTGATGTCAACCAGTTTGAGACCATGGTGGGATATCTCACTACACCTCACCATGTCACCTTTTTGATCAAGACTACTCTTCACCTAAGACTAACCATAATGATGCATTACACATTGAAACTTTCATCCATAAGCACAAGGTCAGTAGAGTTTTAGTAGATAGCAGAGCAGGATTGAACATCTGCTCCCTAAAATTGGTTAAGGCTTTAGGATTTTCTAATGCATGCATGGACCCTACAAAGAGTATAGTGATAAAAGCTTATGATGATGAAGAATGCTCTTCACGAGGTGTTATTTCTCTTCTTATCAGAGTAGGACCAGTCATTGTGGATACAACCTACCAAGTCCTGGATCTAGAATTACCTTACAACATCTTGCTCGGTCACCCATGGATTCATGCCTTAAAAGTTGTACCATCCACATATCACCAATGCTTAAAATTTCCATTCGACGACACATAAATCACTTTATATGGAGACCCTGACCCTTTTCAATATTGTACCAACCTAAGGGGTATTTTTTCAGACCGAGTGCCTATTAACCGAGAAGCACTTGGTTCCTCTTCATCCAAATACATTGACCCATCCACACTTGCATCATCTTCCACGTGTACTCCATCCACACTTTCTGCCACACCACCATTATCCACAAACCCTAAGGCTGAGACCACTATCAAGATCCAAGACCTAGGCTATGGAGAATTCAAACTACATCCAAAATATAACATAACAACAATACCCAAGTATCTGAAGGTCTATAGTTGGCCATATTTTAGAATGGAATCCAAAGAAATTTTCAAAGTTCCACCAAAAATGGTTTTCATCAAATAGGGAGACATGAGTAATGAAGACCTTGCTGATATCATAGGATGGCTCTATAAAGATATGGTTGAACTACCCCCATTACTAGTTAAGAAATATGGCAAGGGATATGACATAATGAAGGCTAAAGGCTATGATGGATTTAGTGGCTCAGGAAAAAATAAAATTGGACGAAGAGAGCCAAAAGAACCTTTCAAAATACCAAGGTATCTTGGATTAGGATTTGGATCACCTGACAATGATGATCGACGTACCAATGGAATTTCAAATGAGCAAGTGCATGCTTTAGAAAGTGTCGAGACTATTAAGGAAACCTTCATCTAAACTCACTCCCAAGAGTGGGAATTTGGCTCCGAAAGATCCTTAAGTGACTATTGCCTCGATGATTTGTTTGTCAAAATGGGGGAACTGACCTCTGAAAAAATATTTTGGAAAAAAATTAAAATTGATCAGGCACCCAATAGTCATAGTTACATTTCCCTTCCCCATGAAATACAAACCCCACCATCTGAATCTCTCCAGTCCAATCCATTTGAAGTACCAGAAAACACTAACAACCATGACTCTAAGTCCTTCACCCCGTATTTTGACAACAAATATGAGACTAGTGAAGGAGAATATTGGATAGAGCCCGATGTGGAGTTGGAAAATGATAATCTCATCTACAATATCATTGAATCCATTTGTATGCTCTTTGCATCCACCCCTCAATTCACCAACACTAACGAGGGCATTTCCCTAGTTTATTCCCAACTGGTCGATTGGGACCAACAAGGCCTGCCAGTCCTAGACACCTTTCAGAATGATGAGGAAATTACAGAATTTATGGGATTATGTGAGGGCATACCCAATGGCGATCACAAGGCAAGATTTGCCATTGAGCTAGATTGTGCGGCCTACTTCGGTGAGACTACTCCATCCTCCAGTCGCAAAATTAAAAGTAAAAATAAAATAAAAAATGAAATGTCTTTAGGTGAAAACTGAAAGGCACCTTCTGACGACAAAAAATGAAAAAAAAAGGATGTATCTATGGGTGAAAACCTCTTCAAGGCACCCAAATATGGAGAACTGGACTTTCTTCCCATAACAAAAGAGAAATCAGCTATGCTTATAGAGGACACCATAGAAGACAACATATCAACTGCAGAAGATCCCAAAATGGTCCCCTTCACTGCATCATTGGCTGAAGAAGAGAAACTGGAATTTCACAAATTCTTTGCAAAGCGTAAAGTCAACTTCACATGGTCCTATGCTGACATGCTAGAATTAGACCCAGAACTGGTCCTGCACCATCTGCCACTATTTCCTAATGCCAAACCATTCAAACAGAAGTTATGCAAAATGCATCCTCTGGTCGCTCTATTGGTCAAGGCTGAGTTGAAGAAACTTCTAGATGCTGGATTCATATGGTCTATTGATTATGCTAAATGGATATCTAACCTTGTGTCAGTAACAAAGCCAAATGTAATGATCCAAGTCTGCATAGATTTTAGAGACCTAAATAAGGCATGTCCAAAAGATGACTTTCCTTTACCGAATATTGATATCGTAGTTCACCTCACAATAGGATACAAGATGCTATCCCTCATGGAGGGTTTCTCCAACTATAATCAGATTTGTATTGCCCCCAAAGACCAACATAAAACAACATTCACTTGCCCTTGTGGTACATACTATTGGAACGTCATGCCATTTGGTCTTAAAAATGCAGGCGCCACATATCAGAGGGCTATGACTATAATATTTCATGAAATGATGCATAAAATAATGGAAGATTACATGGATGACCTTTTAGCCAAATCAGTAACAAGAAAGGATCATTTGAAGGTGTTAGACACAATTTTCAAGAGACTAGAAGAATACAAAGTCTGACTAAATCCTAAGAAATGTGTCTTCGGTGTAACATAAGGTAAGCTCTTGGGATACATATTTTATCGAAGAGGCATTGAGGTCGATCCAAAAAAAGTAAAGGCCATCATAGACATTCCTTTTCCTAGAGGAATCAATGAACTTAGAACCCTACAAGGCAGGGTACAATCTATTTGGCACTTCATAGCACAATTGGCTGACAAGTGTCAGCCATTCGAATATCTGTTGCGCAAGGGTATCCCCTTTTTGTGGACAAATAAATGTCAAGAATCTTTTTAGAAAATAAAAGACTACTTACTATCACAACTAGTTCTCATGACACCCATTCATGGAAAGCCTTTGATCCTATACATCTCGGCCAGTAATTCAGCACTAGGGGCATTACTAGCTCAAAAGGACCAAGAAGGAAAAGAAAGAGCTATATATTATATCCGTTGGACATTGGTCAGGTATGAACTAAACTACATATCAATTGAATGGGCTTGTATAGCCGTGGTCTTTGTAGTAAAAAATCTTAGGCATTACATGTTAAGCCACCAGACACAACTAGTAGCAAAGATCGACCACCTCAAATATTTGTTAAGTCAGGCAGCATTAATAGGACGTCTGGAAAAATGGGTCATGATTCTGAGTGAATATGATATTCAATATGTATAAAGGAAGGAAATAAAAGGATAGGTCATATCAGACCAGTTGGCAGATGCACCTTTACAAAGTGATCACCCGTTAGTGGTAGATTTTCCATATGAGATGATATTCCATATGAAACATAAGTCACCTTGGCGACTCTACTTTGATGGATCACACACAAATCATGGGTCGGGGTTAGGAATCTTTTTCATCACCTGTCAAGGAGACCCCATTCCTAAGTCTTTCCACATAGCTTTCCCATGCACGAATAATGTGGTGGAATATGAGGCACTAGTTACAAGACTTAGAATGGAAATAAAATGGAAAATTAGAACACTACATTTCTATGGGGATTCTCAGTTAGTCATCAACCAAGTTAATGATGACTACGACACAAAAGATGAGAAGTTGATGCCCTACAAATGAATGGTTGACAGTTTCCAAATGTACTTTCATATGGTAACTTTTGAACAAGTTCTGAGAACACAGAACAAGGCAGCAGATGCAATGGCTATAATAGGCTCTCTTCTCGACATTCTAAGCAATATGCCTCAGCTAGAATTCCTAATAGAACAATTGTTGGTCCTTGCCTATGACATTTCAGAGTCAAAGATGGTCTGTGAACTTGTTGGTCCCAACTCTCCCTAGTACCAAGATATTTATGACTACCTTAAGTCTCAAACCATTCCACCTAACCTATCCAATAACTAGAGAAAATCCTTTATCTAAAAAGCCACAAGATATTCCATCGTTAGTGACACCCTTTATCGCCGTAGTTTTCACGACACCCTTTTTAGATGTCTCGACACTAACGAAGAAGGTACAACCTTATGAAAAATACATGATGGTATATGCGAGTCTCATTCAAGTGGTCCTACTTTGGCCAAGAAGATAACGAGACTTGGGTACTACTGGCCAACCATTGAAAAGGATGCACTAGAATATGCCAAGACTTGTCGCCAATTCCAGGTTCACAGTGATTTGATCCATGCTCTGGCACAGGAACTTTGGCTGATCACCTCTCCTTGTCCCTTTGCTCAATGGGGACTCGACCTCATGGGTAAGATCCATCCAACCTCGTCCAATGGCCATAAATTCATTATCACTACCACTGAGTATTTTAGAAAGTGGATCGAAGCCATCCCACTGACATACATAACTGGCAAAAAAAATCCAAATTTATTCTTAACTACATCATTTTCCAGTATGGCCTTCCGTAATCCATCATCACTGACAACAGACATCCATTTAAAAATAAAGATGTTCATGAGTTATGTGAGCAATTTCATATCCAACACCATTTTTCATCTCCATATTACCCAGAAGGAAATAGTCAAGCTAAGGTGTCAAATAAAACCATTCTTAAAATCCTCAAAATATTGTCAATGACGCTGGCCTTGACTAGCATATACAACTCAACCTTGCTATGTGGGCTTACCACACTAGCATTCATACGCCTATAGAAGCCACTCCTTTCACCATAGTCTTTGGAGTTGAGGCCATCTTGCCCATTGAGGTTGAAATTCCTTCTTTATGAGTCTCCCTGAAGGGTTTAACTGATGAGGAGGAATACAATCAATCACGCCTACACAAGTTGGAGATGTTAACAGAAAGAAGAAAAAATTCCCTAAACCATCTACAAGTGTATCAGAACCGTCTCTGTCACAATTACAACAAGAAGGTTATGGTCAGGAAGTTTGACATTAGCGACTTAGTCCTCATGCAGAACCCTAAGAACCAGGTTGACAGAGAAATGGCGGGAAAGTTTGAACCTAACTGGCTGGGTCCTTACATCATCATATCTTCTTTTGGTTTTGAAGCCTATCAGTTGGCAACTCCAGATGGAGAACAACTGACATAGCCTATCAATAGTTTACATCTCTGAAATTTCTACGCATAGCATCAAGAGATCAAGCTGAAAACCGTAAAATACAAAAAAATTGAAAAATGATAAAAAATAATTGCCTTGATAAAAACCTGGCAAACAGGCGTCTTGGCAACAACAAAAAAATAAGAAAAATGATAAAAATAGTAAAGAAAAATGATTCATCCAATAGTGAAAACTTGGAAAACAGGCACTTTGGATAGGTACCATGGTGAAAACCTGCCAAACAGGCACCATGTGTAATCAATCATTGCTCGACCATCTAGTGTTACTTCATCTACCTAGGCCTAGGATGGAATGCATTTCCTGACACTATCACGACACTCACTAAGACATCATACCTTTCCTCTCAGGGTTGATAAATGGTTGACATCAATTCCTCTATCCTGTCCATCTAGTACTGTAGGTACATCCCTTTCACATCCTTTAAAATTGGCTAAGTCTTGGACCTAACTGGGGGAAAAAAATTTATCATGTAACTGCAGTGGATGTCACGCATGGTTTTGACAATTACTAAAAAGTCCTGAAAAAATACAAAAAAAAACATTGCAAAAAGTCCTGAAAAAAGAAAAAACATTGCAAAAAGTCCTAAAAAAAAAAGACAGAAAACATTGCAAAAAGTCCTGAAAAAAGACAAAAAACATTGCAAAAAGTTTTGAAAAAAGACAAAAACATTGTAAAATGTCCTTAAAAAAAGACCATAAACATTGCAAAACATCCTGAAGAAAGACCTAAAAAATCCAAAAATGTCCTAAAGAAATCCCCAAAAAGGTCACAATGTCTAGACAACGCAAACATAGAGTCATCTCTTTTCAAGTTTGTCATAACAATCAATCAGTCCATGTCATTGTTCGAACTACATTGTCTCTGCACATTTGCTACGTAGGCAAGACTCATACTTGAGTCCCTGAGACATTAGGTCAGTACTTTTAGGTTGGTCAAAATAAAATCATGGCACAATATTTGGTCATCAAGACAAAGTCATTGGTCGTGTCGAACTATAGGGTCTTTGAGTGTATGACGTAGGCAAGGCCTCTATCGATGAGCCCCCAAGGCCGCACTAGGTCAGTCCATTAGGGTTCATGGCACTACACTAACACACATGTCAAAAGTATTCAAGTCAAGGAAAATCATTTTTCAGATGGGACAACTCCTAAAACAAAGTGAAACAATAATTTATTCCATATGACAATCTCATCAGTACGTCAATCATATCATCAAACAAATCGACATATGGTCAACACAAGTCACACTCAGTCAAAATGAGTCAAATGATCATAACCTGTCAAACTGTCAACTCTTGGTTCACTTTCAGATGTGTCCTTCTGAAAGATAACCTATGTTATTCATGCCTTAGGATGTGTCCTTCCTAGGCATCATCACTATCATTCGACATTTTAAGCGATCCTCTTGACATCTAAGGATCACTCCTCTCGACATTAGTATTCTTTAGATGTGTCCTTCTGAAGAACAAACTTTGTTATTTATGCCTTAGGATGTTTCCTTCCTAGGCATCATCATCATTTTGAGGGATCCTTTTTGAAACTTAAGGATCAATCCTCTCAACATCGACATTATTCAGGATGTGTCCTTCCTGAATTTGACAATTTTTGAGATTCGTCATCTTGGCATCGTCAAAACTCTGACACCCCAGCATCTCATCATCATCAAACATGACATCTTGACATTAAAACAATGTGTATCCAGACGCACTTGGAAAACACTTGGCACTTGTCTTTTAGCTTTTTATCATGTTACTAGTTTTTCAGCAAGATCCCAACAACAGGGTTTAGAGAAACAATGACGTATCATGACATTTGTCTTGACTTTTGACACGCATGATTACTAGTTTCTTAGCAAGATCTCGATTCTAGGTTTTAGAAAAACAATCATGCTAAGGGCTCTTTTTTTTGTATTTTGGAAATCATGCTGCTAGTTTCTCAAGGATGTCCTGGAAATAGGATTTAGAGAAGCAACGACGTTTCATGAATTGTACTTCTTGTCTTTTTCTGCTTGTGGTTGATTATGATAAAAAGACTAGGGAAATTGTGCTCTTAGTATGAGTCATGATCATCCTTGTTTGTGACTACTTGTCTTATGTGATGGTACAACCTTTCACACCTTGATCTATGTTATATCATGGTGTTTGTTGGAAATTACAACAGTCTTCCCAATGATGATTAAGAGCAATAAATATTAAAGTCCTATAGTAAAGTTTTGAAGGATTTGGTCTAGGAACTAACATGCATCTCCTTTGGTCTTCTCATCTTATCTCGTTGGTCTGGTCATTTTCTCTCATCCATCTCACGATGATATCATGTGACATACAAAAATATAAGTGCATACATGATCATATAAAACATTGCATTAGGTCCATACATACGTAATCCATAGCAGTAAATCATACACATTTCATTGCATATCGCATTCACATTATCATAAACATGGCATCCATTCAAATAAATGCATTATGCATATCATTATCATCATCATCATCGACATAACATATAAATAAGCATTGCATCATCATGGCATCATCTCATAAGTAAGAATCATAGGATAGACATGACAAGACATATAGATAATACCATGATCAGTCATAAATCAACATCATCACATCACATATATCATAAAGCATAAATCAAATAGCATCACACAACACACATGTAGGCCACATCAAAACTGCATCATCATATAGAATCATCTCAAAATATACAATGTCATAGGATAGAATCAATAGATATCCCAAAAATGGAGCTTGCAAGCTCAATGGTCTATACATAATGTGTCATAACATAAAAAAAATATAGCAAACATGCTCCTAGAATAGGATCTCATCATCCCCATTGGCGAAGAGTGGGGTGGATGAGGATCTATTATTGGTGCTAAGATAACAGGTGGACCTATGGCAGCCTCTGTTTGTGCAACCAATGGAACTGACACTGATGACATCATCTCCACGGTAATAGACACTTGTGATGTCACTGCAACCTGACTCTGTGATGCTGATGGATCTGTCACTGGTGGCTGCCTCTATGCTAACCTATGCTCTGAACCAGTAGACCCATGAATATGGCTCAAATGATGACTCGAGGCATGTCTATGTGAGTGGTGGAACTTGTGCCCTGAGGAGGTGGATCCTCCTACATCAGTATGGCTCCTGGTGCTGGTCTCACTCCTTGATCTGTGGCCACTACCTGTCCTTGTCTGTGAGTGTGATAGTGTAGGATCTCATCACTCAGGAGGCACTGCCTACCCATATAGAGTCTTGTACTACCCATATCTAGTGCTCACCCTAGCTAGCTCATGAGCTATATCCTCTGAAGGCCCTGAACATAGTGATACAAAATGTACACACCACTGAGCTGAATCCTGCTAACGGATCACTGCCTAATCCTACTCTACCCAAGCCACCTCTAGCTCTGCCTATAGTGACCTGACCCCTGCCACACTCTCATCTAGTCTCCTCTGAAGGTTTGCCACCCTCTGGTCTATCATAGCATCATGGGACAACACCGATCTAGATGGTATCTCCTCATCTCCCACCACCATCCTAAATTTCAGCAGTCTCTTGGCCTCATCTATGGTGTCATCATCATCATCCTTTGCAACATCCTCTCCACTGACTCCCTCATCCCAAGGCATGTCCATGTCCACATCCACATCCTCCTCCCCCTCCTTCCTCGGCTGCTCCTCTTGTCTCTCCTCCTGCCTTGGTTGCTCCTCCTCCTCTCTCTCCCCCTCCTCGGCCACCTCTAGAATAACATCTAGTTCTACTCTCACCACACGTGGGAACACTCTCCTACCCTGTCTCTTACCATCTCTCCTCCATCATCTCCACCCTAGCCTCCGTCACTGCCTCCATCTCACCCTCCATCCTAGCCTCCATCCCAGCCTCCATCTCGGCCTCCATCCCTCCCTCTACCTCTACTTCTATCACTATCTCTGCCTCCTTGCCTAGCCCTCAACACACATGGTATAATTGATCTCTTGTCCACAGGTGCTAGCCCATATGGATCTATCAGTGGCACTGGTCTATGTGCCTGCCACCATAGTTCATAGTTAGCTGTGGTCCCAATATATGCAATCCCACCTCTCCTCCCCCTAGCCCATCGATATGTTGCTCGGTGAATGCTACTGGAATCACTGGCCCCCAAGCTACCTCTCTGGAAGACCGAGCATACTCGGTTGTCCCTACACGTACACCCTGTTGCTCTCTGAACTATCGTAGGACACGTTGTGCTAGATACATCTCAATGATCAGCTGGCTCTGCACTGTCCTGCTAATCAGGTACCGATATTGTTTACATAGGTTGAGATGGTCCACCTCATCATCCCACTGCAGGCAGTCTCTGTATGGTCTCCAAATGAATGACACCATGTTATCAATCTGATGGCGCCACCAACCCATCTCTCCCATCCATGTCTGTTGTAAGGCACCAGCATAGTAATAGGTGTAGGGCATCCCCTCAACCAACTATGGTCTCTGAATAAGCAAATGAAATATAGCTATGTGCTCCCAAGCCCAAATCATCATTAGTGTGGTGCCATATGAGATAATCTCTGCCCTCCGATAGACAACCTCATGCAGCTGGTGGTAGAGTGTGCCCAATAAACATGGGCCCCAGGCATATACTATCCTATCCCACCTCATCCCCACTAGTACATCTTCCCAACCAATAGGAACCCATGTCCACAACGGTTAGGAATCAATATCTCACCAATCAGTGTTGCTAGGAACGCATCAAATTGAGCATAATGCTCCACCATAAACTCCCAACAAATCTTGTATCCCTGGATGTTGATTCCTACGCCCTCATCTTGATAGTAAGCTATGAAGGTCTATTGGCCATGGCAAGAGTCATAAATGATACACTCTCCTTGAATCGACACATGTATGGTCACCTCTGTCATCGACAAGTGGAAGGTGCATGTCTTTGAATGCCACTACTCACATAAGGTAGTCAATAGTTCCCTATTTTCCCGAATAGCACACATATAGGCAACATAAAATAGACCTAGTTGCATCAACTGTCGTCGCTCCCGCAGAGTCAATTGATCAGCAAACTGGAAGGTCGTCGGTCTGCTCTCTCACGTGTAAATAGTGGCTAGTTGTCTTTGCATAAATCCAAGCAACGCATCAGTACCTTCTAGACAATTGTCATTATCATCAAAAGCATTTCAAATTTCAAAGGTGTCAGAACTAGCCCTTGTCAAAGTCAATGTCAAATGCGTCGCGTTGACTGCAATTGCTTCGCAAATCAACGAATGCATCATTTTGTACTTCAAATGTGTCATGACAGGTCAATTACATCATTCAGTCACTCAAATGCGTTGCATTAGAGCACTTGTGTCATGACATATGGCACTTGCATCGTTTCATTAAAATATGTCACTTAAACATGCGATTGCATTGCAAAATGATGATTGTGGCATTCTAACTTTTGAATGCGGCTCAAAAAGGTGAATGCATCACAAACCCTTGGTCTACCTTAAACTACCTTGCACTTGTGTCACAACGCATCATATGCATTGAATGTGATGTCAAATAAGGCTTACGCGCATGCATATGTGTTGCGATGCATTTGTTGTTCACCCTAAAACTTAACTTTTGACATGCAAAATGAGAAAATTACAAAGGGGGTTAAGGGTACATACTGTTGGCTCTGAGCCCTCTAGCCGCGTGTAGGTCCATACGATCTTGCCACGATGCTCTGTCACTGGAATCACAATGCTTACTACAGTCCTTTTTTCTATGAGCTCTCGAGATTTGCAAAGTGAATAGTGGAAATGAATTGACTTTTACCCCTTTGTCTACCTATTTATAAAGTCAATATGGCATTTGTCAACTAGGTTATTATTGGAGACTCATTTGACCAACTTTGACCACCCTGTTGGCTATCTTAAACATGTTAGAATCTGAAACTGTATGTGCCATTATCTTTTTGGTCATCAAATTGACTTATCGGGACCCTTTCCAAATTTTTTCCGCCGCCGACCCAAAATTTGAAAAATTTCCCAAGGGGGCATTGATACTCTATACCTTCACTGGGGTATGGATTTGACTTATTTTCTTTGTCACAAGGTGACATGCTACATTATGACAAAGAGGGGGAAAATGTAGACACTTAAAAATGACGTAGGCCTACAAACTCTATTTTAACCACTTTCGTCGTAGCATAATTATGACATTTAATTATGTTTTTGGTCCACATTTAGCTATTAATTAAATAATTGACAATTATTTAATTAATTCATGTCCTTTTATTCTTCATGATTATTAAATAAATAAATTTTATTTATTTATTAAATATGTCATTAATTGTCTAAGTCTTCCCCTAATTAAATAAATTTCTTAATTTATTTAATTACCCTTCTTCATTCATTTCTTCCTGATTATTAAATAAATAATATTTATTTATTTATTTAATATATTACTAATTGTCATAATTAAATGAATTGATTAATTTATTTAATTATTAATCATATCTACTAAATTAAATAATTATTTTTAATTATTTAATTGTCAAAATTAACATTTCTCTCATTTTAAATAAGTTAATTATTTAAAATAATTTTACATTCTTAACTGTCAGTTCATTTTAGTAAATAATTTGAAAATTGATTATTTATTATCTCACAAAATCCATGGTTTGAGTTGATTTAATTCAAATTGGTAAGTTTCTTCCAAAAATCAAGTAATTGAGCAAATTATTGATTTTTCAAATCTGATCTTCAGTTCAACTCTTATCTTCTTGATTTTTCAAATCTCACAAATCAGGTAGTCTTTATCTTCTTGATTTTTGAAAATCTTTATTTTTCTAATTAATTATCTCATTTATTCTCCACCACTAATTTGATTTTCTCAGATGACATCTCAACCACTCAATGATTTTTCCCTAATCCTGATTAAGGATTGTCAAATTAAATCTTGTCCTTTGATTTTAGGTCTCTATCGAAATTCGATCTTGTCTGTCCATTCAAAATGGCATTTTCTATAAAATTTTGTTTTTCTCTCATTTTTGGATTACACACATAGATTAGATTATTTTAGCATATCAAGACTTAGAATTCTTTGAGTCATTTGGTCATAAGCATTAGCATAGTTTTTATATTTAAATCCTTCAAAACTTGCATAGGACAATGTCATAGTTGAAATGCTCACACACTCAATCTGAGGGCATCAATCATATGCTGCAAGCTAGGAGGTGCTATGGAGGTAATCATGGAAGATTCAAGGAACAGGTATAATTTTTCTTGCATTTAATTTCCTTTGTACTTCATAGTTCTTTGGGTAATAGTCTTTGTTGATTTGCTAACATCTAATCTAACCTAAATTTAACCCTTAGATACAACTTCTATGTTTTAAGTAGAAGTGACTAAAAAAACCAAGTGTGCCTCTTTTATTTTGGAAGAAGTGCAAAAAATATCAGAAGTGACCCAAAAAGAGTCAAGTGTGGTGGAAACGTGAAATTGAACACCAAAAATGCTTGTAGCCTATGCGTGAAAATTTTTCTAGTGCGTCTCCGAAACCTACAACTTCAAATTTTGCTCATAAAAAGATTAGTGCTAAGGACCATGGTCCCACCAGCCATGCCATAATGTGTAAGGGGGAAATCAGTAAGATGCGATAGATCAAATTGAATGAATAGAAACTGATCTAAACAAACAAAAAGATGATTCATGCCCATTACTCATGAGATGAAATGAAAAATAAATGAATTCAAACACATAATTGAAATAAAACAATAAAAATTAACTCAAAATAAAATAGCTTTACCATGTCATGTCAGAGTGTGTTCGCGAAGATGTTGGGTTGTTCATATCAATGTGAAGCCTCCATTGTGCGTGCAAAATCTTGAAGAACATGCTTGATGTTGCTGATCGAAGATGTGTGTTGAAACTTCAAAAGTTTGATTAAGATGTTGGCATTACTTCATTATGCAAATGATGTTGATTCTTCAATTGTTTTTTAGAAGAAAGATGGTTGTTATATATAATTTTTGTTTCAAAATGAACACTCAAGATCGTGTAGTAGAATATCTTGATCAACAGTTGAAAACTTTTGAGAGGATTTAGATGGGGAAAACCAATGCAAATTGATTACGTAATCGATGTGATTGAAGAAATCATTTTGAGTGTTCCATGGGATTGAGGAAATAGATCGAATAATATGTGGAATTGATGAATATATTGATCTATTAGGAAATAGATGGGTTGATCAACCAATAGAGTGAGCAATTGAGGGATCGTAATTTGCTCAATCATGAAAGTGGGTGAGGATAATTAATTAATTGATTTAATTAATTTATCTTTTTGAGTTGAACAAGAAAATCATGTTTTATTTTTGCAAAAAAAGTTGCATTTGCTTGTTTTGACCTTTTTGATGATGTTTAAATAATTTATTTATTTATTCAAATTTAGGAGAAAGTGACATAGTTAAATTATTATGTTTTAATAATTTAATTGACTTACAGGAATAAGGTAAAATAGTGACATAATTAAATAATTGACATTATTTAATTAATCAAGAAGAATAAAGTTAGCTTATGACTTTATTAAATAAATGAAATTTATTTAATTAGTCAAAAATGGTGAAAATTGTAAATTAATTAAATAATATAATATTATTCAATTAATAGAGGAAATTAGGGTTTTTGATGTTGTTTATGTGAAATGTAGTGATATTTAGTGATAATGATGTTGATGCGAGAAATGTCATTTAGGATGTGTGATAAGTGTTACGTCATTTGTGCATGTCTACAACTGGGTTCATGAGAACCGGGTGCAAAAAGAGACCTGAAACTAGGTTCAAATGGGGCCAAATTGATTTAAAACATATTTGCAACATAACCTCTAGTTTCTAGCCTCCAGTTAAAAGAAAAGAAAAATCCAACACTAGGCTAACCAACAAAGAAAAGGGGGATACACACACCGCTATGATTTATCTAGGCGACGACTCACCAGGCTTGACATACCAACCAGGAAAAAAGTGAAAACTTGTTGAAGATACGTTATCCTTAGCGCAACAACATCGACTCTGGGACCTGGGGGTTTGATAAATTGATAAGACTAGGAAAAAGAGCTTGCAACACCTCAAATATGGTAAAGACAAGAACTTAGGCAGGGACCAGGCAAGCTGAGTCAAAGACTTCCATTTTACCAATTCCTCCAAAAGAAGCACACCAAAGCAAGCAAAAGCAAAGGAAGGGAAAGAAACATGGAAGAAAAAATGGGGGTCCACATTTTTCCAAGGAGAAAAATAGGGTGTGTTGTGAGACCACACAACAATTAGCAACCAACAAAACCAAACAAAACAATAGAAAATAAATTTTGGACCTAATAACTATACTTCAACTTTCTATAGTCCTTATATTATAAATGGTAAGACCCTCATTCTAACATTCCATCTTTACTTTAGCAAACATGGAAGATTAAATTTTATTGAGATCATGTGTGTGTAGTTGATTTATTTTGCTACAAGAAATTAGAGCATAGCAAATGTTTACATTGACTTATATAATATGGAATTTTCCTTTTAAGCCAACCTTGGATAGAGCCTTGATGCTAATCAAGCATCCGTAGCTCAAAAAAAGTTATCTTTGTAATTCCCTCAAACATAGCTCTATTACCAGTCAGACATCCATAGCCTCGATAGAGATATTTTGATAGCCTAAAGAGTTGAATTTTCTGTTTTGATATTCATTTTTTTCTTTTGGTATTTCATTGTAATTCCATTTTCTTCAACTTGGAGGTAATGAATCCCGCTATTAGGTTGAGAATTATAGTGGTAGCAAAGGTCACCTTTTGATTTTTTTCACTCAATGC
Organism: Sequoia sempervirens; assembly: GCA_007258455.2. Taxonomy (NCBI): domain Eukaryota; kingdom Viridiplantae; phylum Streptophyta; class Pinopsida; order Cupressales; family Cupressaceae; genus Sequoia; species Sequoia sempervirens. The sequence continues at coordinate 87,817,895 of VDFB02000017.1, read as the reverse complement.
AAACAATTGTTATCCCAAATTTAGTAGAATGATTAAAGTATGGACAATTTTAGCCCATTATCAACTGAATGATTTATGTGAACTAAAGTAAAAATGAACCAAACAATTCCCTAATCATCTATAATTAAAGGAGTATTTTCGGTCAAAGCATGAATCACTTTTCTAGAATTAATGTTCTATTATTTTGACTACCTTCAAGGGTTACTAATTACTGCATATCTCAACAACGCAAAACCTCAAAAATCAAACAAAACAAAAGAAAACACCCAAAACAAACACCCAAAAAAAAAAAACTATTTACAAACTTATAAAACTTTATGAGAATGGGCAACCAACACTAAGCTTGGAAGTAATGCTTCAGGAATTTTCCATTGACAGGCAATGGAACATCCTCTCTGGTTAAAGTTTTAAGCTTGTAAGTGTTGTCACCTAAAATTTTAGATACCTAGTAAGGTCCAACCTATAACTTATCAAACTTACCATGCTCACCTTATGTTCATGGGATTTTTCCCAATATAGGACTAAATAAAATATTCTAAAGGTTTAAATCTATCCCTTTTGTCGAACCACCGCTTTACCATAGATTGATGCCTAGTAAAATGATCTATAGTTCTAGTACATTTTTCATCTAAGTGCATCAATTGCAGCAGTTGAGCTTCAGTCTAATCTTCTAATCCAATATATTATTGGGAAAATTTCCATGTAGATATTTTCAAGTTTATAAGAAATATAGGGTCTACCCTATAGACTAAGTGGTAAGGAGAGTTTCCCAATGCATATTTCATCCTAGTACGATCTACCAAAATGGAGAATTTTGATAAAGAATGCCATTCTCTAGGATTATTTTCAATTAATCTCCTAATTATCTCCAATAGGTACTTGTTAAATGATTATGCTAATCCATTTCCCTAAAATAGTAGTTAGATGAGAACTTCAATGTTATACTGTATTCAAATGCCTAATTAGAAAATTTTAATGAGGAAAAGCAAGGCCATTATCACATATGAAGGCATATGACACTCCAAACCTGGTAATAATGTTTTCCTCTAAGAATTTGATTACCACCTTTGAGATGCATTGCTTACTATGGCATGCTTTAGTCCATCAGGTACAATAATTAGTGGAAGTCATCACAAACCTGTGACCTACAGATGACAGAGGATTGATTGTACAAATGAAGTCTAATCCCCATTGTGAGAAAGGGCTCACCTCCATCACTAGTTGCAATGGTTGAGCATTGGATCTCCCTTTATCCATAGCAGTTTAACATGTATAATAGTGCTTTATGTGCTCAAAGGTATCTTTGAAAATAGTCGGCCAATAATAGTTATCTCTCAAGATGAGGTGTGTAGTAGCCAAAGGTGCTATGTGAGTTGTACCAAATTTATCATGTAGTTCTTGCTACACTTCACTCTCTTTTGTCTTATGCAAACATGTTAAATAAATTCATTCATGATTTTTCTTGAATAAAACCCCTCCTTTAATCATATAACTCTGGGCTTTAATCTTCAGGGCTCTTCTTTGATATCCTTGCATATGATCGGGGCATTTTTTGCTAACCAGATAGTACCATATATCAGAATATCAATCATCTTGGTCTTCTATGTCGAGAGTATATTGTTGGTTGGATATTTTTGGATCAAACTCAGCAATGGGTTTAACTAAGGCTTACTCATGAACCAAATTCATGGGTATAATGTCTAAATCAAATTCTTTCAGAATCGTAACCCATTTAGCTCTCTTTTCTTTGAGCTCACTCTATGATAGTAGCATTTTTATTGCATCATCAGGGACAATATCCTTGACTATACTTCTAAGAATGTAATGTCAAGATTTTTGTACTACTTTGACCAAAGAAAAGGCTTGTTTTTCAATATCCATATATTTGAGCTCTGCCTCTTTAAAGGGAGCACTCATGAAATCTATCAACTTTTCATCTTTGTTCTCACCCCTTTGTGTCAATGCTACTGTACATGTGTGACCAAAAGCAAGAGAGTAAATAAAAAAAGGTTTGATGTAATCCACACTTACTAGAACTAATGCTTCTGCAATTGCAACTTTCATATTTTGAAGGTGAGCTTAGCTTCACTTTTCCACTCAATGTTTGCATCTTTCTTCCACATATCATTGAGTGGTTTCACCATCTCAACAAATTTGATAATAAATTTGTAGATGAAATTGATCTTACCCAAGTATTATTTTAATTCTCTCTTACTTCCTAAGGGCTCTAACTTCAGTAAGGCACTCACTCTATCTAGGTCTATTGAATACCACTTTCAGAAATAATGTGTCCCAACAGTTTTCCTTTAGTAACCCAAAAAATGCATTTCTTAGGATTTAGTGAAACTTCGTAAGTTTCACAGTTTTGCAATATTGATCCAAGATCACGGACATGTTCTCCTCTATTCTTTCAAAATACCATGAGATTGTCCATGTATATAATAATGCACTTGCCTACCAAATCTTGGAAGGCATAATCCATAGCTCTTTGAAATGTGGCTCCTAAATTTATTAATCCAAATGGCATCCTTCTATAAGAAAAAGTTCCCCACTTTGTGGTGAAAGCAATCTTCATATGATCTTCCTTCTCAACCATTACTTGATTGTATCCAAAGAATTAATCCAAGAAGGACATCATCTACAAACCGTCAACAATTTGTAGTACTTCATCCAATGAAGGCAAGGGATAATTAGCTTTTTCAAATGCCTTATAAATATTTCAAAAATCCACACACAACCATATATATCCATTTTTCTTTTTGATAGGTACTAGATTTTCCACCTAGGTAGAATGTCTAATGGGAAAAATTATCCAAGCTAAGAGGAGATTTTGTACTTCCTTTTGAATTAAGGCTCCAAAAATGCATGTATAGGCCATTGTTTCTACCAGAAAGGATTTGCATCAGGCTTTAACAAAATTGTATGAGTAATGATGGAGGTACCATAAGTCTTCAAATCTTCATATGTCCATGCTATAACCTTCCAATAATCTCCAAGTGCTTGAGTAGTATTTCTTTGTTCTTCTTTAGTACAAAACTTCCCTATAAATACATTCTTTGAAGCTTCATCGGTATTCAAATTATATAATTTAGGATGTCCTTCATTAGTTTTAGGCATATCCCTTTTGTGAACTATCTGATCCACATCAAATATTCTTTCCAACTCAATTATTCCTTTCAAAATATTATTGTCTTTTTCTTGAGCTAATTATTCATCTTGAACTTCACCATCCAAGTGATCCATTTCATCAATTATTTGTGCTTCAAAGATATCGGTGTTAGTGATAAATTCCAATATATGATGATCTTTGAACACCTATAAATTTGTAACATTATCCAGAGCTGAGGGAAACTACACTAGCTCAATAGTAAACCTCCTCAAATCAAAAGCATCCAAAGTTTCTAGAGCACTAGCAGCAGTAGCTAGAGTTTCTGCTCTCTAATTAATTTTTTGTGGGATATAAATAATATTAAAGGCATCAAAATATTCTATTAGGTCCCACACTCAGTGTTGATAATTGGACAAGTCCTTGTAATGATAAATGTATTTCTTTCTTACATGCTTGACCACTAGCTCTGAGTCACCAAACACCTTAAGAACCTTAACCTTTTTCTTGATTGTGAGCATCAAACCATGAATGAGAGCTTCATACTCTACCACATTGTTAGTACACTAGAATTGTAACTGATAAGTAGCAAGGAAATACTTACCTTGGGGATTGATGAGATCAAGCCCAACTCAAATTCCTTGTTTCAATTTTGACCCATCAAATTTAAGGGTCCATGTTTGATCCTCAATAGCTTTGAGCTTAGCATTCTTAATAGCTAATAAATTGGTACTTTTGTTCTATCCCACTTGTGTTTGATCTTCAATTATTTTAGGCCCAAACCTATTAAGAATAGTATTTTGTGGACAACACTGACTTTTGATTATGTGAATGATTTCTAAGCACATCATGCAACTATCCTCTAAATGTGCATAATTATGTAACTTGCACCAACTTTGCAACAACAAAATTTTCAGTGAATATTTAATTTTCCTACTCTTTCGAGCTTCTTTAGTAATATTTTTTTTAAATTTATCCAAAAGATTGTCTTCTCCTTTAGAAGAATCATAATATTATTCAACTAGCATGTTTTTTCTGAGAGTTATTTGATTATGATTTTAAGCATTGCACATAAAAACTTCTTCAATTTTCACTTTGGAACTTCAAATTCTAGAAACTCCTGGTTCTACGTCTATCTATAGAACTTCATTTTTTTTATTATAATTGGTGATCATGTGATTCATGCATGGCTCTCTCTAAATCCTAATTTTTTATTAGGGACTCCTTTCCATGTTAACCACATATGTGAGAAGTCTATGGCCTTGTATCCATTCAAAGTATTTGACCAGTCCCTACTCAATAGCATCCTGTAAGTATTAGGTATCTCAACAACCTCAATATCAATATAATACTGAATCTAGGGATCCGATGCTAATTGCATATGAATATTGGTTAATTCTCTAACTACATTTACTTTAGTTTTTTCAAGTTGAGTAAGTTTCTTCAGAGAATTTTCTAGAGTTAAACCTCAAGTATGACATATAAACTAAGTCATCATGATAGTAGATGCTCTAGAATCTACCAAGCAATTATGGAGATTTTTACCAAATAGTCTCAACATGAGCAAAAATGGTGGGGATTCTATCTTTCCTTTGTAAAAAGCTATTTGCACATCTACCATAGAAACTATGGTTTTATCTTTTTCCTTAATGGAGTTATCCTTCACTTGCACTTGTTTGCTAAGCATGGTTTCTTTGGGAAAATCTTCTAAGGTTTTCAAGAAATCTTTTTAATTTCTAATCACAGGTGTTTCGAGCAATTCAAATAAAGAGAGATTGATTTTCATCATTTTAATTTCTTCCACCAAATAATTAGTCAAATTGTTTTGATCGACGGGTTCTACTTTTCCACTTTGTGAAACATTCAACGAGTTATATTGAGGGGTTACCTTAGGTAACCCTAGAGTGTTGCTTAATTTATCATCTGGTGGAGTATTAAATTTGTTAGGTGGAATTGACATGGTCAATGACCCTTTGAATCTATTTTTTCCATTTGTGTTAGTTCTTAGGTTGTAGCTATGTCCTTTTGAATATTCTTAGAAAACGTGAATTTCATCAACCTCATCATGAGGTTCATTTTCATCTTGATATGGAAATGTGTATGTTTCTAAAGTCATGGTTGAACTATCTCCTTGTTCATAATTATGAATCGTGACAATAACATGTGACTTAAAGCATTCATAACTTTCAAGAACTAAAGCAAAGTCATACCATACATAAACTAATCCATTCCCTTGGGGTAGGTGAGAGTCACACCGGTCATTGTAATGCATAGTGGCTAGAAAAATATCTGACATAGTTTTAAACTAAAAACAATCCACTTCAGAATGAGCATTTGTGTTGCAGATTCAACATCAATTGTTCATTGCAAGGTCAACAAAATTCACTTTTGACGTAGGTCTATCATTGGAGGGATTAGTATTATCTAAAGGTGTGGATACTCCTCCATTATTTGGTCATGTGTTCCAAGGTCTAGGTGGTCTAGGAGCATTATATGCTCGACTTTGCAAATTTTTATTATTACTCTAAGAGTAAATTTTTTGATTTCTTAATTATGTAACCTTTATGGTCAATCTTTTAAGTTGAGTTGTGATTTCTTTAATTTCTTCTTTATCTTCTGAAGTTTTGACTCTTTGACTCTCTTGAGTCTGTGAGAGGAAAGAATTTCCATTGGGATGAAGCTATATGATAGTTGGACCAAGGTGTAGGACTAAATTTGACTATTTCTTGGTTGGAAGAAATTATTTTGAGGAAATGTCCCATTCTGTACCACTGAAGGAAAAGAATTAGGATTCATTAGATGATTTAATGGAACGCCATTCACACTCAGAATAGGATAGTTATTTAATCCATTTATACCATTTATAGATTATTTTCTTTCAAGGAATTTCATTTCTATATTTACACTTATAGCTTCAGCATAAGCTTCGGATAAAGTAGTAGGAGGATTTTCCCTTCGCTTCACAAAAAGAGCAGTTATAGGATCTACTGTTGTATAATAAACAATGGTGGAAAAATTATCCACTACATAAGGTGCTTATAACCTAGAATAATCCTTTTCAAACCTATCATTACAAATAGTTATAGGTTCACCATCAAACCTTTTGATTTGAGAGAACTAGTGATATAGCAATCCAAGATCAATCGGTGTTCTAAACCTGGCTAAAAATTGACCTTCCATATCTTGCCATCATCTAACTCAATTATGAGGTAAGTTGATGTACCATTGGTAAAATTCATCACTCAAGGTAAAAGGGAACAACTGGCATACAACATCTTCATGTTGTATCCTTTCTCTAAAACATGTATCCTTAAATATACTAATATGCTCTTCTGCATCGTTGTGAAGATAATACTTAGGACACAATTTATTCAAATTCTTTGGAAGATCATTATACACAACGGTCTAAATCAGTGATTCCACATTAAAGAAAGCCATCATTGTGGGCAAGGGTGGTATAACAATAGTCATATTTTGTGGCATTGCACTTGCGCTTCTAGACCCTTGGGGTCTAGATGATGTTTTACCACTAATTTTGACTAATGCCAGATTAGGATCACTAGACTAGGACCTAGTGACTCTATGAGACTCCAACTTATCTCCTAATGAAAACAAAAGAACTATAGAGGCCCTCCTTCTAGTGTTAGTTCCTATTGATGACAATGTTAGCTACACACCAATAGTGTAGATAAATCCTCACAGACACACCACAAGAACCTATCTTTACTTGAAATATTTCATTGGGAACACCTAAATCTCTGGACAACTCAACTTAATCCTAAGGCTCATTTATGTTAGGTCTTGACTATACTAGGTTCACATCAAGGTTCGTTGTGATAATGCTATTAATCATGATGGGTAAATGATTTTTTGGTCTCAGGTTCTCAAAGGAATCATAAAGATAAGAAAAAGATTATCTCGGTCTGACCATTTAAAAGTTTTATGAAATTCAAATAACTTGCATTAATCCAAGTAGATTTATCTTTAAGCATTCAATAATATCATGGAATCAAAATATTTACAATAAAAATCCATGCATTCATCTCTTTTTTTGGAACATTTTCTAAAATTTAAATATCTATTCTAAAATAAAGCATAACAAATTATTAAAAAAGTAAAATTTCTCCCAAGTATTATCCATGCATGCTTCAAGAAATAGCCAAACTAGAGAAAACCATCCATATGTCACCATATTTCTTCACAACTAGGCATAGAATGATGTAATATTTTAAAGAGGGGGGAGATTATTTGCCACCGAATTGTGTCAGTATGCACCCTTAAATGACACAACACACAGTATTGTCCAATAGGAACAAACAATTAGCTAAGTAATATTTCATATCAGGAAATAGCTTTCAAATTGGCTTTGATATTGATTAAATTCTAATGAAACATACAAGTTTTTAATGTGGAATGGAATAGAAAATAGGAAAAGGAACAAAACTTGAAAAAAAATTGGTTCTCCAACATCCACAAATTATAAACTTAAAATAAAAATAAAGCAATAAACAACCTTTTATAGGAACAAGGCCCCAAAAATTTTAAACTTAGGCCCATCAAAGAAAATCATAAAAAGAAAATTGAAATGTAGCATGTGGCAAGTGACAATTTTCATCGGAATATTCTAGGAAATGTCAAAACTTTGACTTCTTCACCAGCAATAATTTTCAACTCTAGGCTCCGATTCACAAGCATTCTACTTAAAACAATACCATTGATATTATTCACACTCTAGAATGCCACCTTCACCGGGACTGGGAAAAAACCTATAAATTCATTTCAAAACCCTATCGACGCAGTTAAACGTCTGACATCTAGTGTACAGTTATCTATCCTTCTTTATTAACCTCTAGTCCAAAACTCTTCTTGACGTTTCTTCTACTGATCTCTCGAAAAGAAAAAAATACCTGATGCATACATTCCTTCGAAACTCCTTGAATCACCTTCTAGCTATACTTAATCCTAGTATAATCTTTTGATACTTGAATGATATTTTCATTTCTTTCCACTTTCTCTATTTCATATTTGACCATGGAATTCCTATACTTTATAATCTCATCAATAACTTCTCAGTTTAAAAAATGAATAGGGTCCTTATGTACTCTTTCAAACCACTCCTTGAAATATTTTACCTTATTATCACTCTGCCCTAAATTTCAAGGATCACAACTCTGTTGTGCCAACATTTCAATAAAATATCCATCTCTATCAATTAGTTTCTTACATCTTTCATTAACCTTTTCAAATCCTTTTACACATTGTATCAAAGTGTCACTCTCCCAATTCACTTGTTTCTTCCACTTTTCAAACATTGGAACCTCTTGTTCCATGGTTATCTTCTCACTTACCAACTCTCAAACATTTTCTTGAATAAGAGCTTTTAGATTTTTCCTCTCTACATCAGTTTGTTCTTGGAGAAACCTACATTCCCCTTCTAGTTTCTTATAATTTCCACACCAATGGTATGCCTCCTTATATTTCCCAACTACACTTGTGATTAACTCTTCTCATTGCCTCACCAAGTACTCCATCCATTCTTTGAATACACTTAGCTTATGATGGAGCATTGCAATGGAATCCACCTACTCTGTAGACATAAGTACTGGATTTTGAGGCAATTCAGTCTACGCTTGATCAAATTGGGCTAGTGACTTGATAAAACCTTCCAAATAGGCAATCCACTCCTTTAACTCTCTTTTCTTTTCTTTACTTTTCTATACCCTAGTGATAGTTATTTCTAAATTCATTTTCATTTCATCTAAATCTTGTCTCCAAGTTGATTGTCCAACATTAATGGTGGTTGCCCTGTAATCCCTAGGTGTCATCTCATGCTTACTTTTATCTCTCATTGGAGTGGCTATATGGAGTGTTCTCCCTCCATATGCATTCCTTGTCTTTTCTCTATGTATAGTTTTAGGTGTTTCCACTTCTTGCATTAAACTTATAAGATCTAGAGGCACAAGTTCCACCTCCAATGGTGAAGCCATTTCCCTAACTAACCAATTAGATGCTTCTTCAATCTATTCTACCTCTTTAACATTTCTTCATACCCGGATCCATTATTTACTCTTTGTTTCTTCTTTATATTGAGCAAGTGTATGAGCTTTATCCGAAATTGTCTTAATGATTTCTTATAATTATCAATCTAGTGTTGAGTATATGTCAACACTTGCTCATAAATTTCTTCAATAGTTACTATTTCTTCCTTTTCATAGTCTGGATCTGGGATAGGTTCATCATAAATCTTCTATGAATTATAAATTGGATTCAACGCCTCTTCATAATCTATATCCAACTACTTCAAAATATAATGGAATCCTATAATCCTTGTTGATTGTAATGGAAACCTTTGATATGATTGGCTCCTTACCTAGTGCTCATCATCACAATTAAGCCAAAAATATTCTAAATCATACACATGAGCATAATTTCTGCCTATTTTCTTGGTAAGGTTTCCCTCTGGATCATAATTCCTTCTTTGGAATGTAAAGAACTCTAGATTATACATCTTCAATTCTTCTTCACACATCAACCTATTTAGTTGCATTGCATTTGTAATTCCCGATTGTGATGGGGAATTTGACAGAAAATTTCTTGTGTGCTACTAAGAAAAGAGCACAGGAAGGATTCATCTGTCTCACCAATTCCAATAATATATATTTTTCTATTGGATACCTAGGTAACATGAAAGGGTATCCTTCCAATGCTTCCACCTTGATGTAGGTGAAAGTGGGAAATTGAATGTACCAACCCCCAACCGACTAAATGAAACTATGTGCTTCCAGGGACAACCTTTTGGCTTTGTCACCCTCCATTATTCTCACTAACTTCATAGAGATCACATCATTAACCCTTCAATAATCCTCTAGGTATCTATGGATGGCAATCTGGGGTAAATGAGCATATATCAAATTATTCACTGGTTGTATGCCTAGTGTACCAACTCTGTTCAATCCTTGAATTTCTTCAATTAAGGTGCAGGAATAAAAAATATAGGAAGACATAGAAAACCATCGGGACTCCAAGAATTCCTTTATCTTTTCATGCAACTTGTCACTAATGAAAATTTCCCAATGAATTTTAATGGAGCCTTCCATTAGTTTTGCTATGAGTTTGAACATCGATGGTTCAAATTTACTGGCATCTCTAAGTCCAACAATCTTTCTTAATAAGGTTATGATGTCTTGAACATCCTAGTTAAGCACGAACCTTAGAATTGGATTTGTTGGTGTAAATAAAGTCTTCTACCTAGATAATTCATTACTAGGGGACTTATTTACGCATGTTAGGTTTACTTAGGTCCTAGGAAGGAATATTTCTAGAAGGTGTTAATTGTCATTAGTTGTTATCTTATCTTTTGAAAACTACTACATGTGACCTAGGTAGTTGTGATTAGTTATCTCATGTCATATAATTAAGACACTTGTCATAATCCTATGACATCTTGCATCTCACCTTGGCTATATAACCAAGGGGTCTTTCTCATTGTAAATAACAATCATGTCATTGAATCATATTGATAAGAATATAGTTTATTCTTATTACATTCTATTCTCTCTTTCTATGCTTTCCATTTGGTCTCAATATTTTGGCAGCCATAACCAATTCTAACATGGTATTAGAGTAGGTTGGGTGCCATTGGAGAGTTTTTTTTTTCTGAAGAGAGATACCCAATTTGGGAGTGTTCCATTTTTGGCTCTTTATTGCAGGTTTAAATCAAAGCTTGTTGGTGAAAATCTAAGCTCACCATTATGTCCAAAGTGTTCAAGAAAGTCAATTTTTCCTTTTGTTTTGTCCAAATTGGGCATAAGAGGAAAAATCTATGAGGGTTTTAAGCTGAATAGTTGTTGCCAGAACCAGAAGTTAGCTACATTTTTGGAGCATTTTGGGTCAAATTTGATCCCGCCATTGCATTTAGAAGGGCCAAAAACCCTAAGATCGACTACCAATTCATCCAAATCAAAGCAGTTGTCTGATGAGGCAAAAAAAAAAATTCCCAGAGAGTTGTACGACCCCCTAGGTCATCATTATTCTACATTACAGTGCGATACGATTTAAAAAATATTATTTTCTTCAATAAATATTTTTTTAAAAAAAATTGTTTTTTGAAAATGCACAAATTTTTTATTAAACATTGTGAAATTTTTTTATTTAAAAGTCAAAATAAAAACATAAGGGCCAAGGATACAGGTCCGCAGATCTCACCCTGTACCCTACGATACCGCCTTGTACAGCAGCTGCCACATGGCAAGAGCTCGTATGTCGATCGAGCAGTGGACCCGCCATCATTCAAACTAGCAAACTCATAAAAAATCCGGTCCCTACTTCAAACAGTCAGTGGTCAAATAAAAAAATTTGGTAGCTACAATTTAATCAGTGAATATTCTATTGAATATTCGAAAATAATATTTGGTTAAGATTCCTCCCACCACAGAGGTGTGATGGGCAATAGCACATCAAAATTAAATTGGTTAACCTAGAGAATATTATGTTGTATAGGGGGAGTACATTTTTTTTTATGGCAAGAAAACTGTCAAATTTAAGCTCATAAGTTGTTGACGTTAGTACAACATCAACATTTTCAAAAAAAAAATTGCCCCCTCTCCAATGAGTTTTTTAATTTTGCAATTCAAATTCAAAAAGCCATAACTTGCTCATTTTGACTCCTTTTTCAGAGATTTTTTTTTTTTATTTGGGATAATTTTTTGTGCTCTTCGCAATGGTACAATCAGTTTTTTTTATGTATTTTTTTCCATAAATTTTAGATTTTCATAGGTTTTGTTGCTTCATCCTCATTTTGGGAACTTTGGGAGCTTATATCTTGCTCCTATGGTAACATTTTTGCGTGTAGTTTTTGAAAGTGCATGAATTTTTTGTACTTCTCAGTGGTATGATCATATTGATATCATTTTGTACCAAAAAATGTACTTGATTTTGTGCCCTATTTTGGCATATGTAAGCACTAAGACCAAGTCTCTCTTGTTGTTTTTAGCATCTGGAAATTGTAAACACACTAAATATAAAGTTCCAAATTAGATATTGCTTTGGGGGTTCTTGATTGAGTGATTTGGGGGGGTCTCTTGGTGCATTTCCTTGATCTGTTTGCTTGTGTTCTCTCATTTTCATGGATCATTCTAAGGTTCCTTTGCTCACATCATATAATTATTCAACATGGCATCAAAATGTATGGAGTATTCTAATGACAGAAGGTCACACTCTATATGTTGAAGATAAGGTACTTGAACCTACAGATGTAGATAAAAAGTTAAAATGGATGATCAAACATACCAAAGCGCTTGGGTGTCTTTGTAGACAAGTTTCTCAAGATTTTTTTGCTTCAAATTGAATCATATAAAAATTCTCATGAAACTTGAGACAAATTGAAAACATTGTATGGTACTACAAATGAAGTAAGAGGCTATAAAATTGATCATGAACTGATGAGCCTTGATCCTAAGAACTTTGAAAACATCCAAGACTACATCACTAAGGTTAATGATCTAAGAGAGCAATGTAAAGCATGTGGAATTGATAAGGAAATTTAGTTGGTGTACAATACAATGAAAAAACTTGGTCGTAATTATGTTTCTTTTGTTTCTACCTTTCATATTCATAGATTGACTATGGGGTCTGCATATACTACACCATTTGCATCATTTTTTGAGATGTTGATACATGAGCAACAAAAGCTTATCTGAATGTGTCTCATCAAGACTTCTAAATCTTAGGCATTGTTGGTTAGTCAAGCAGAAGAATTAGAATCAGATAAGAAACAAAACAAAGAAAAGAATAATCCACATTCAAATCAAGCAAAGAAAAAATCTTCTTCCAAAGGGGAATCATCTAAGAAGGAGAAGCCTACATGTGCATATTGAAAGAAGGATGGACATGAAGAACACTATTGTTACAAGAAGGATATTGATGAGTTGAAAAATATTCTAAAAAATAATCACTTTGATTTACCTTCTAGAATGTCTGAATCAACTCCTCCTTATTTAAAACAGTCTAAAAAAGAAAAACGTCAAACATCTACATCAGGAAATAAAGTACAAGCTCTTTGTGCTCTTTTAGGTCCAAGATTAGGGAGATGGATTCTAGATTCAGGAGCATCTCATCATATGGCATCTTCACAGTCTATATTCTCTTCATTTCATCCTTGTACTATGTCTCCTATCTTGATGGGAAACAATACATACATGAGTGTAATTGGGAACAAATCTATTAGTTTTGGGGACAACACTTCTTAGGATGGTTTGTGTGTTCCTCATGTGATGAACAATTTTCTTTCCATATATATTAGATTACACATGGTAGAGATGGGAGAACTGTGGAGTTCACACCTGATTCAGTCATCATTCGAGACTTGGAAAGTAGAGAGTTCATCACTACTAGGGTGGTTGATCATTCATCTCAGTTGTATATCTTTGAAAATTTTTCTTTTGATGATGACATTGTTCAGTTGTTGATCATAACTATGATTAAGAGGAGACTTTTGGCTACTTAAACTTGGGAATTCTCACATCAAATCTAGTACTTGATTCATGCATTCTATCTCCTCCACCTACTATTGTAGTTGATGATGCTTGTGATTCCATAGTTTGGGTTCCTTGTGATTTAGTGCAGCAGGACATACATCATCTTCTAGATTTGGATACTTTGGATGAATTCTTGATAGATATTTCAGACTTCTTTGTGGAGTATGATATTGTAGATTTGGGGGACATAATTAAGGACATTCATCTTCTCTTTGATGGAGAAGAACCTTCTTCAGTTGTTGTGAGGGAACACCTTGACCCTCTTGTTCATTCTCTACGTGATCATTCTTTGTAGTTTGACATGACTGTGGATACTTTTGGACAACATTTGGAGGAGGATTTTTTGTCTTTATCGGGTTATCCTTATCTTTGGAATGTTTTCTACATTCATCTCTACAAGATTCTGGATTATCATCTTCAATAGTGTGGCCTAGAATTCTTATTTGGAGTGTGAAAACTTTCAACATCGACATGGAGACACTTGAACATGATTCAGAGACATCATCATACATCATCCATGTTCCTAAAATCCTGCATACATCCTTGGTTTTGTTTCTTCCTAAGGGGAGGAACATTTTTCGACGAGAGTGGATTATCTTTAGCATTCAATGTCGAGCTTCTACCATCATTGTAGGAGACTCAACATTGAGGGTGGGCTTCCTTGTCTCTCTTCTACTTCTCTCTTATGGAGGGGTATTTTTTCTCACATGGGGTTTTGGCCTTCTCATGCATCATTGAGAGCATTTCATTTTTGTATTTTATCTCTCTTTTGAGGAGGAGTTTTGTCCCACTAGGTTTTCTCCTTTTCTCTGTTTGTGAGAGATTTCATTTGCATATGTACATGGGTACCTAACATGGCCTAGTATCTAGGACCCATATTTGTGTCATTTGCATAATAATATGCTACTCCCTAAGTTGCACTTAAGGGGGGATGTTTGTGTAAATAAAGTCTTGTACCTAGTTAATTCATTACTAGGGGACTTATTTACACATGTTAAGTTTACTTAGGTCATAGGAATGAATCTTTCTAGAGGGTTTTAGTTGTCATTAGTTCTTGTATTATCCTTTGAAAACTAATATATGTGACCTAGGTAGTTGTGATTATTTGTCTTATGTCATATGATTAAGACACTTTTCATAATCCTATGACATCTTGCATCTCACCTTGGCTATATAACCAAGGGGTCTCTCTCATTGTACATAACAATCATATCATTGAATCATATTGATAAGAATATAGTTTATTCTTGTCACATTTTGTTCTCTCTTTTTGTGCTTTCCATTTGGTCTCAAGATCTTGGCAGCCATAGCCAATTCTAACAGGCTTCATTTGCTTAGTAATTTCCACCTGGCACCACTTTCCATTCATAGACCTTCTATTATATTCTTCTGCACTCAAATATGTTTTCACTAGGGTTTTCATATCCAATGGATTCATTTGGTGAGATTTAAGGAGCCTGAATCTATATACAATTCCTTTTATAGAGAGGTCTACATAGACTCTCCCTTCTTTCTCAACAACTGTCTTGTTCAGGTCATAACAATTAATACATCCCATTACCAATTTAGGAGCCTCCATTGTCGGCAAAAACCCTCCTACCAAATGCAACCCACTTGCTATAACATTCTTTGAACACTAAGAAGCATTTTCTTGTCAAACCCACGTAATGAATTCATTATCACAAAACCATCCTAGATGAGTTTCAGTAATTGTCCCACCAACTAGTGCAGCTTGTGAAGCAAAGTATTCAAATTCCTCATTCAACTTCATTTTGGAAGTGCACATATTTTCTTGGGTTTCTTGCATTATTAGCAGATGTGTGCCCTGTGTGAGAGCTAGGGTTATATTTAACCATTCATTTTCATAATTCATAAAAATTTCAATCTAAAGTTAGGTTAAATTTACATCAAAATATTCAACATTTTAATTACCAAACTAGGGGAAATGTCATTTATCCCAAAACATGCATGCATAGAACAACTCACAAAATTCCAGTTATTTGAAACATACCTGGTTTTGCTAGTGATACAATTTTCTTTAAGAATGTGACCTCAAAACCCTTAGTAGTTGTGTTCTTTGGATTCTCAAGGTTTACCACAATCTTGATTTTAATTCTTCAATGTACTTGTAGTTGAGTAGTGTTGATGGATGTTTTAGCACTTATCAACATAGAGAATGCACAAGTTTAATGCCTCTCTTGAAAGGTAATTTCTACAACTAAGTTTTAGAAATCACCCCAAGGTCTCTTGGGTTTCAGGTTATGAAAATGCTTGGAATAGTTCAATTGGTTGATGTGATTTTTTGGTAATCAGAGGGTGGCCTTTATGGTTTACAAAGCATGGGAAGTTGGGCCTGCAAAAGAGAGTTTCAAAGTGTTGGAAGTGATTGAACAATGGCTTCCCACTTAAAAAAACAAGTTGAAACTCACTTGAATTGCCAAGTTTGACATTGTTATGGTGCTTGGAATCCTACTCTAACAAAGGAATAAAATAAATAGCAAAAAGAAAGGGTTGAGAGAGCTATTCTAAATCTAAGATATGAATGAACACTAACAATGGAGGGTGCTACAGTAGATAGACTCCCATAAAATTGAATTTTGTTTGACCAAGAGAAACCTACACCTCCACAAAACCAATGCAAGCTTCTAAGGCCTACATATTTTTATATTTTGATTTCACCTCATGAACATACAATTAAACTTACTTGCAGTAGTGTTAAATAGCTCAGAGTAGCTTTGCAAAGTGATTCATCATCAACAAATCAAAAAAATCATGAGTTGGAAGTGCATCCAATACTGTAATAGCAACCACCATTAAATACATTCAAGAAACTAACAAACTAAAACTAACATGGAGGTTGAATCATGCATGCAAAATGAGAAAGCTCAAAGAAAACACCCAAAATAATGCAATGCTTCCTTCTATTGCTGCGAAATGCCTCTTAAAAAAATTTACCACACCCCCAAAAATGAGGATCAATCCCCTATTTATAGTTTCCCAAAAGTTCAATGAATGGCCAAGATTCATTTACAATGGATGGCCTACATTTGTTATAGCTTGGGGTTTCACCTACCCCCAAATTTTCACAATTTAAAATAGACTACATTGTCCTCTTCTTTATTTTTTCTTGTAGTCTATTTTTTTTTTTTCACTGTAGTTATTTTTCTTCTAGTTTCCTTTACATTGTAGTTGGAAACTACTAAAATCTTCCCTTTGCTTGATGTGTTTGCAACATTCTTTCAACCCATCAAGTGCATCCTCTTGCAAATTGGTGTCACTGAGAAGAAAATATTTCTTCCTTGATCTTGGTGGACAACTCCTTTCCATCATCATCTTTTGGTAAAATATAAAGCAGCTCCTTGGATTATCCTATTGAGAATCACTTCTGACTATCCAATATGGACTCATCTTTATCAATGGTTTGAATTGATTTTAGAATTCTTCAGGTAGCGCAATGTTCAGCACGCATCCATGAACATATCACCCTTTGATAATCATTCCCGCAACACCTTGGATCTCTATTGACATGTTTCCATATGTGAAAACACTCCTCCTCCAGAATGAATCCTTGGGCATGGGCACCTTGGGTATCAACTTTATATTTGAATCTCCCTCTTGCAATATTACATCTACAAATAACATTTATGACAAACGATTAAAATGCATACCAAGAAAATAGTGATAAACAATGAAACATTTCCCATAATAATAACCCCTTTTCACCCTCTCCACTAGGCCAAAATCCCATTAAAAGAGAGGTTCAAATCACTTCAAAGTCTATCTTATGTTTTAAGGCATGGAATATTATAACATCCTTTATGATGAATATCCAGGTTTTATTTAAATCCTTCCTTTGCAAATTTTTTTAAATCATTTGTAGCACTGATTCATCAAACACCTCCCTTTATTTCTTTATCACAATTATCATCCCACCTTAAGGAGCATCAAATCCCACATGATATCAAGTCCCAAAGTCCCCAATATAAATGGACCAACATCACTAGCCCTAGTCATTCCACATTTAAATCATATCCCTAGTTCTAACAGCAATGCCCTGGCCTAGCATCCACACCTGTTTTGTGACTACCATAAAAATTCTAAGATTTGACTACCTCTTCTTAATCACCAAGAAGAATCTTACGTCTTGTGGGCTAATAGTGTGGAGACTCTATGTACACATACCATCTTGGACATCACTGGGGACTAGGGCACCTACCATGTGGACCTCCACAAGATGGATGTGGGATACCAAGACTGTGTCTCCATAGAGTAGCCTTCTCACCTCATCCCAATGCAAAACATGAGCCCACTTGAAGGATTCCATTTAATGGCTACAAACCAGCATAAACCAAACAAGTTCAATTGTGCCACTGACATTTAGACTAAGTATGGTCTATGAATTTCTAGTGGGTTTCCATCGACACCTGGACATACACCTAGGAAATATAAAGAGAGATATACGTAGCTGATATGTATAAATTCCACGCCGTGTAACTAGAGGCTTTGTTGGACATTGATGGGTCCTACAAACATGAAAAATCCTATAAGATGAAAGCCTACGAGTATAGGAGGTGGTGTCGCCATTGGTAAACTGTAAAAATATGCCAAAAATGTGGGCCTTCATATGGACAATCCCCACAAGAGCCCAAAAATGGCACCTCCCAACGAACTCAAACCAATGCATCCCTGATGAGTAGTCACCTACACCAAAAGAGTCAATCAACATAGACTTTTCATGAAGTGATGTGATGGATGACCGTAGTGGGAGAGTTCCACTAAAGAGAATCCCAAACCGATTATATCAAAGCATTCGATTGAGTATTGTTACCATAAATTTGGTGAATGTGAAACTTGTCGATCATTCATATAGTGTAGGGAGCATGATTTGACTACATCAAACTCTACCATGCACCCAAAATTCAACTCCTCAATACCATATATTGTGTAATCTTGGGTGAAGAGATAAATATTGTGAGCAAAAAGTTGAGGAGCATCCAATACTAGCATTGCACATGCAAGTTGGTCATACTAGTATCAAGTCATTCATTTATCACATAACCCCACCATTGCTAAAATCATTATACCTTCAAGGAGACTCAAGATGGAAGCTATTAGGGCAATAAAAAAACTAGCATACATAGATTCCACCAAGCTTAATGATCCTCCTATGAGATTTATTGATGAAAACACTACTCACAACTTTGCGAGGAATAGAAGGCCTCATGTTGTTTGCGGGTGTGAGAGTGCAGAGAGCCGTGGTGAGAAGGCCACATGAGATGATAGTGTAAGAGTGGTGACCCACATAATGTTTTCCATCGGCATAAGAAAACAAGGAACCCACAGATGAAAAGGTCATACTATTGGAGCAAAAAATTATTCCTCAGCATCCACCGGCCTTTATTTACCATCCACATTCCACCTACGTCAAAGTACCCATTGTCTCTAGTTTTACTTTGTGTTTGGAATGAAATACAAAACTTTGTGTGACAAGATCCAGAAAATCATTCATATCTCTATTGTATATATCCATTAATCCTTTTAAACAATCATTAATAAAACATTTTATACCTTTGTCATAGTACCACAAGACCAAAATATAGCCTGAATAGGCTGGCAACTCATAACTCATGAAGTGAAGCATCAATTGCCACACCCTTAGAGGGTTATGCATCTAGCATAGTGACGCGGTACCCACCACTATCTCATGAAGAAAAGTTTAAAGAAAAGCGGTAAAGTGGCACTTATCGCTACACCACAAGGAGATTAAGATGACGCGGTGATGTGATACCAACTGCCACCCCCCTAGGAGGAATTCAAGGTGAAGTGGTAGAGTGGTAAGCACTAAAAAGAAGGTAGACACCACAACACCATATGAAGTGGATAGTACAACTATGGTAGGACGATAATCCCACCGTTGTCTCGCAAACATTAGGATAGGAAGCACTGTATGTAAAACAACATGAAACCCAACACCGCCATACTGCAGTGAGTGTAATAAGTGACAGTAGTAGTAAATTAAGACATGTTGTGGTGTCATTATAGACTACGACAATAAATGCATGGATCATGTTAGTCACCTTGACACATGAACCCAATGATGCATAATTAAATTCAAAAGTATGAGCCTATTGCAAAAATATTTGGTAGCAAATTGGCATTAATACTAATATGACTAAATGCATGCCCTTAAAAGCAAGTGAATTTTCCTAAGACTATACTCAATTGCAATACATTATTGTTGAATGAGATAAGGACACCAAGAAAAGGAGCTTTGCAAGTGTCAAGCACCTGGGTAAGTGCACGAATAACCTTCTAAAGAAGCTTGATTGGTGTAGTATTTAGTAGAGCTCTGTCATTTTGAAGTCTTAGCGGAAAAAGTTGAATCGTACCACCTAAAAGGAAGCAGTTAGAGGTCAAGGAAAGTAGAGTTAAAATTAAGGAAGAAGGACCTAGGGAAAAATAGAGACCACTCCACTAGTCTATACTAGATATACTCTCAAGGTCAACCAAGGAGGGTAATAAGAAATTCTTCATAGACACCGCACAATGTTGCAGGGATGCCATCATTCCCAAATCTAGGTGGGATTTATTTTGGTATTTCTATATTAAAAGGAATGGATAAGTTCTAGTATCAAACCCTTGGGTGTTGGACCTGGCCAAATTAATTTTCCTTAATGTATTCATTGATGTGGAGTTTATTAGACTATTATCTAAACATTATCATTTTCCACTAGAAATGTAAGGTTTCTAAATGGAGTGGTACAAAAAAGTGAAGAGGATTATACTAGGTTAAGGAGGACTTATAGGAGTGATGAACTCCCTCTATACACGAAATGAGGAATTGGCAACAGAACAATCCCCATTTCTCCCTCCATCACTGAGCTGATCATTGCGACAAAATTTCAATATTATTTTGTGAATACATATCTAGCTTTGTGCCAGGTGTTAGGGATGGATGCTCAAGAAAAGATGCTAGTAAGTTTAATAATGATGTGCGTGAGAATCCAAAACCCTGAGACCAACATAGAGTATGACTTCGCTTCATACCTATAGAAGGCATTAGATGATGAATTCTAACAAGTGATAGATGACAAGGCACCTATTACATTCATACATTATTATCTTGTGTCATTTGATACTACACTAGAATTGAGACAAATGGACTAAATGAATGAACCTTTCCAGAGTTAATGAGCAAGGGAATCCTACCCCTGTACAAAAATGGAGTTATATTTCAGATAGTCAGTGTAAGAATTATAGCTTTGCAATATTCTATGAAGATTCTATGCATAGAATTATAGGAGTCTTTGGTTATTCAATACCAAGATTACCAACCAAAATGCTACAATTGTTGAGACCTCTAGCTTTGAAATAGGAGTAGGGTCATACTCATAATTTTGGTGATTGGTTCTTCCTCCCTGAAGACACAATAATAAGGCTTTATGGATGCCCTATTGCTCCACATATACTACCAAAATTTGTTCCCCTTACATTAGCATTTTTAGAGTTTATGTGGCAGATGATGTGGATGGAACAAGATGTAATGCACAAGTAGAAGAAGGGCGCATTCCTACCAAACTTAATCAAGTGTGAAGATTGGAGTGTAGGCTTGGATACATTGGAAGAATTGCAATATTATTTAAAGACAATATACTCACTAAACTTTGGAAAAGGAAGGGCTTTTGATCCTAAAAAATCATATGAATGACATAAGGCATAATCTTCTCACCAAAATGATAGTTGCGCATGAAGTGGACTATGAAGAATATGCCATAAGAAATTGCATTACTTATCAAGATGTGTTTAGTA
>VDFB02000017.1:87714133-87796345 GCA_007258455.2 Sequoia sempervirens | reverse complement strand
TCAATTGGTGGCATAAGGACTGGTGGAGTCAATAAATATTTCTTGATTTGATCAAATGCTTCTTGACGCTTATCAGTCCAATTGAAGGGAATTCCTTTTCTTAACAAATATTGGAATTGATTGGTCATGTTTGCTAGTTGAGCAATGAACCTATGGATTGATTGTAATCATCATTGTAATGTCCTTAACTAATTGATATTGTTTGGTGGTTGCATGTCTAAGATAGCTTTTGATTTGGCAGGATTGACTTATATTCCTCTATGAGAGACAATATATCTTAGGAGTTTTCCTGATTGGACCTCAAAAACACATTTCTTTGGATTTAATCTGAGTTGATATTTTTCAAGTCAGGTGAAAATCTCATCCAATACTGCTAAGTTTCCACTTCATTCTAGAGATTTGGAAAGAAGGTCATCAACATAATCTTCCATAAGGGCATGCATATATTCATGAAAGATTGTATTCATGGCTCTCTGATTGTGGCTCTGAAATTTTTCAATCTAAATGGCATAACATTCCAACAGAAAGTTCCCCAAGTGCATGTGAAAGTTGTCTTTGGTTGATCTTCAGTGGAAATTATTATTTGATTGTAACCTAAGAATCCATCCATTAGTGATAGAATTTCATGTCCAACGGTTAAATATATTATGGTGTCAATGTTTGGTAAAGGAAAATAATCTTTGGGACAAGCTTTGTTGAGGTCTCTAAAATTTGCACAAATCTTGATTTGACCATTCGGCATGTTGACAAGAACAAGATTTAATATCCATGATGCATAATTGATAGAGAAAATAAATCCAATATCTAATAGTTTCTTGAGTTCAGCCTTGACAAGAAGTGAAATCTGGGGGTGCATTTTCCTTAGCTTATGTTTGTATGGTTTTGCATTAGGTAGCAGTGATAGATGATGTAGAACAAGTTCATGATTCAATCTAGGCATATCAACATATGACCATGCAATATTGACTTGTCTTTCTAAAAGGAATGTTATGAACTCTGGATTTTCCTTAGTGGTCAAGGATGCTCCTAATTGTATTATTTTGGAGTTATTTGATGTTCCAATGTTGACTTCCTCTGCTTCTTCTATAAGAAACAACGATCTCTCTCAGTCTATTAGGATACAATCTAGTCATCCATCTGTAGGTTCCTCAGAGAGGTTTTCACGCTCAGATACATCCTTTATTTTTTTGTAGTCAACACCTATTCCTTTCGGTTTTCACCTGAAGACCTATTATTTTCATTTTTACTTTTTTTCATTTTCACTTTTGCAACTAAAGGATATGAATGCCTCACCAAAGTATGTTGCATAATTGAGTTCTATGGAAAATCCATCCTTATGATTCCCACTCAATATTGCGTCATGAAGTCCCATGAACTGAACAATGGCTTCATCGTTCTTGAAAGTGTCCAAACTTGGCAATCCTTGTTGGTCCCAATCTATAAGTTGAGGGTAGACAAGAGGTAAGCCACCATTGACATTATCAAGGGTCATTGTGTAGGTAGATAGGGTAAAGATGGAACTGGATTTATCAGGCTCCTAGGAGGTTGGATCAATGGATTGCCAAAAGTAGTGTTGGATCCATTCTTCCTTAGTCAAAGACATTTTCAAATGGGTACTTGGTGAATTTTGTGAGGAATCAATGGTAATCATTTGATCAAATTCCCCAAATATCTTGTCAAGGTCAATGAAAGTAGTAGAGGATAAGGAATCCCATTCATATTCATTGGAATTAGTCTCATAATCCCAAGGGTCCTCATATGTCTTAGTCTCATCTAAAGCATCAATAGACTCACTCGAAGGTAACCTGATACCTTGGATAGTCACTTTTACTGGTACAAACCCTAACCCTTGACTTATTAGCTTAGGAGGTTGTAGAGGTTTTGAAATTCCTTGTTTATTTAGTCCCAGGATGTTGTGTCCATCATATCCATGTCATTTCATTATTTGGAACCCTTTCAGATATTGCTCAATTGGTAGTTTCTTAATTTCAATTTTCTCCTCTTCTTTGTCTAGCCATGTGAGAATATGGTCATCTAGAGATTCTTTAGCAAGTTCCCCCCATCTAGTGAGGTGGTAGGAGGATTGTGGATGACAACTTTAAGCTATATGGAATGCATTTTTCCATATGACTTTCATGATTTTGGTAACTTGCGAATGAAAAAGAGACTCTTCATATCGTATTCTCCACATCCTTTGTCTTGAATATGGATCTTGGGCATGGAGGGTGTTATGAATGAGTTAGATAATTTGACAAGAGTGGATGGATCAATGTAGTGATATGGAGTGGTGGTTGAATTGGAAGGTGAGGCCTCTCGATTGATCGACACTTGGCATTCAAAACTTCCTTTTAAGTTTGAATAGTATTAAAAAGGATCAAGGTCCCCTGGAATAGTGATTTCAGTGTCGTTGTGTGCGAACTTGAGGCATTGATGGTAGGTGGAAGGAATAGCCCTCATGGCATGAATCCATGGGCAGCGAAGGAGGAGATTATAATGTAAATCCAGATCCAAGACATGAAATATTATGTCCTGTATTGCTGGGCCAACCCTCACTGGAAGTGAAATTACACCTTCGGAAGATCGTTCAACATCATCCTAAGCTTTTATTATGATTTTCTTGGTTTGATCAATACAATTCTTAGTGTATCCCAGTTCTTTCACTAATTTTAGTGAGAAAATATTCAGGCATGCTCCACCATCTGCTAGGACTCATCTGATCTTGTGTGTATTAATGCATACTTCTAGGTGTAGAGGACTATTATGATAATATTTTGGTGCCGAAAAGTCTTGTTTGAAGAAGGTGACAAGGTGTGGCATGGCTAGGTATCCAACCATGGCCTGAAATTCATTGACATATAGGTTTGTGGGTACGAAGGCTTCTTGCAAGGCTTTATCAAGGATTGCTCTGTGTTGTGGTGAGATGCGAAGGAGCTCCAAGATACACTAGTACACAAACAAGAATATATGAATAAATAAACTACTAAAAATTGCATATAAATGACTAACTTTAGTCATGTGACTATTAGTGGTTTATTTGTAGTCATTTATAACATCACTAAATTTATGACTAAACAATTTTAGTCATTAATTTGGTCATTGATTTTTTCATTGATTTAGTCATTTATTTAGTCATTAATTTTAGTCACGTGACTATTTTAGTGGTTTATTTGTAGTTATTTATAACACCACCAAATTTATGACTAAACTATTTTAGTCATTTATTTAGTCATTGATTTGGTCATTGATTTAGTGGTTAATTTAGTTATTTATTTAGTCATGGTAGTGATTTTTTTAGTCATATATTTAGTAATTAATTTAGTCATTACTTTAGTCATATATTTAGTCATTAATTTAGTCATTACTTTAATCATATATTTAGTCATTTTTCTTTACTGGTTTCCATTAATCAAAAATATTACTTATCAACTATCTAAAATATGTGCACAATAAAACAACAATGAGAAGGTAAAAATAACTTATTTTATTAATCAAAAAGGTATTACATTTAGCTATGTAAGCTTGAAAATGGAGTTACAGTTTGTTGTCCCAACATAAAATAACTTGAAAAGATTACAATACATTGCTGACAGAGAAAATAACTAGCTGAAATCTGCTCCAAAACCTTGCCTTTATACTGTTCAATAGCTTACAAAAGAATAGGAACATGACTGTTCTTTTATATCATAACCTACAGTCCCTTACCCTTGTAATGCATAAGTACATGATACATCTTTGTAAAGGAATTTTCATTCTATGATTGTGATAAAGCTCCAATCATCTGTAGGCTACCCTCATTCAAACTAACCATGCACAAAGATATTCAAACTCTGTTGCCTAATGTATCTCTTTATAGAAACTCTACCACCACCTCCACCAGCCCATCCCTTACCTCTAGAAGCACTTAATGTAAGCAAAGAAAGTGCATCCATGGTTAGTGTAAACAACAACCTTAAATTTGAAATAATTCAATGGGTCTATAATAAAGTACCAAATCATTAAGGAGATTTTAGATTTTCTACCATGTTCATATCTAGCAAGATTAATGACTTACATCAAAATAATGACTTCCATGGGTCATTATCAATTAAAATTTATTGCATTTGTTAAATATCTATCATGAACATAACATCTTAAAAGAATATTTCCTTGTTATTGAAACAAAAGTGATCAAGGTATCAACTCTAATAAAGAAAATACCATCAATCTAATCCAATATAAATATAAGAAGAAGTGGTGTTTATAGCCAAACAATAACATTAGTTGTTTCTATGTAAGAAAAATATAACAAAACATGCCAAGAGATTGTAGACCAATATCAATGATTGTTTTATTCATTAGGAGTAGTTCTTGTACACAAAATATAAACCAAGAAACATCTATCAAGATTGGAATACTTTCCCAAACTAGGAAAAACATGTATAAAATGCCTGACAGTTGTCAAATATAACACAACCATCAACAATTACCTAAAGCCAAATCATAGCAACTACCCACAAGTCAACAAGGAATTAGCACAAAGTCAGTTTACAAACAAAATACAAAAACTGAACAAGTTAATTTATATTAACTACATCCTCCCCCGCCCCCCATTCAAACTTGCTTTGCAATGCTAGCATCTTCAGCATACACATCTTGAATGTTTTCAGTAAGCCTATGAAGAAAGCTATTTGAAGCTCCTCTTGCAACCACAATAAATGGACCAGTAGCTAGAGTTATAAGGGAAACTTGCCAACTATTTATGAATCCCACAACAAGACCTCCAAAAAATGTTGCCATGTTATGGACATAATTTCCCACCTGGTTCATCAACTAAGTTATGTGCATCCCCAAGGAAATTTGTGAATTTTTGAGTACACAAAGCAATCATGACAAGCTTAGTTTGATGTATTATTAGGAAATGGGGATAGGATCAATATAATAAACAATGGGGTAAGCTTAGTCTGATGCATAATTGCAATGGGGAAAAACTCTACATGAAGGTTGTGATTGCAACAATTAGGAATTGTTGAGAAGATACTTGGAGATGAGTCTTGGTTTTATTTAAGTATTTTAAGCACTTTGGAATTTTATAAAATTTTAACCAATGTCTTCCATCTTTAATATTTTAAAGAATCCATAACCTATAACTCTTTTCAAAACCATTTTCATGGTAAATGAATTAAGATATGTTTTAATACAGGATTATACCCATCAAGTTATAGACAAAGATACAATGCTATCCATTTAGCCAAAAAGATAACCATACTGGACAAAGTCACAACATCTTTGGTCAACAATAATCCTAGATTAGACATGATATCAAGAAAAAACATCTAATATCAAGGTAAAACACCTAATATCAAAAATGGGGATCTAAAGTTGATCACAAATTCTATCTCAATTGAGTTAGTATCATTATAAATAAATTGAAATTTATGCCTTATTGTTGCATTTATATAGGTTAATAGGAAAATGAAACAAAGTACCTTGAGAGCTCTCCCAGAAAGTAGTAGGAGTCCCATGTTGTAGAGTATGAAATACGCAAATTGAAAAGCCCACTTTCTGCCATGAATCTGAAAAACCATCAGAATAGGAAAAAAAGATTGAAATTTTATCACTATAAAACAAAAAATATAAACAATAGCTATGATAACAGCTATCTACTCATATATCTATCTATAAAATGCAAGGCCAAATGATATGAATTACTATTATTAACTGCATTTTGAGGTAAATATACATAAATATTGCTATAGAACCATCAAATTCGGTAGCTATTGTAGTTGTGCTACTTGCATTTCCCATTGCCATGTTTTAGGGAGATCTACAATGGTGTTTGTTAGTGTAGCTTTTCTATGCAAATATTCATTTATAAAAATAAGGGAAAATATGTTATCAGTCAGATATCAATGTCAATGCTCAGGAATAAACCTAAAGATGACTACAAATGAAAGCAAAAAAATAAAGAATAAAACAGTTGTGTGAAAAGTACATTACTAATCTTCACCAATGCATAGGTTTTGGATCATATATGAATATAGGCTGAGTACTTCTAGCAACAATGGTGTTTTAGTTGGATCCTAAAAATACTGCAATTTATGTTCTTCTCTAAAACATTTGTAGAAGGTTTAAATAATAAAGAGATTGATGAAAGATAGAGGAATTAAAAAGATACATGGATGTAGTTGGATTGAAGGCCGTAAACTAGTACATTTTTTTGTCTAGGAGACAAATAACATCCACAAACATGGTAGAGCTATGTAAAGTAAGAGAAATTGGCTTGGCAAATGAAGGCAGCAAGGTATAAAGAATCATGTATCTGTCACCATAGTGAAAATTTAGCAATTGCATTTGGTTTGTTAAACATGGCCCCTGGTACAACTATTAGAGTTGTTAAGAACCTTAAAGTATGTTATGACATCTCCAAGATTGTTGCAAGAGAAATTGTTCTGAGAGATGTGATATGCCCATAAAACATACTTGATATCTCCATAACTCTTGTGACAAATCATGAGTTCCATCTTTAAACCCTTGGATTGCTACATAGCTTAATCCTGCACTCTTTTGCTCAAAATGTGCCCCCAAATTCTTTTACCTCAAAATATGAGCAATCAAGTAGGCATGTTAAGAACTTAATTCATGCAAGCACTTCTAAAAATAAATATACTATAGCATATACATAAGATTACAATATGTGAAATTATCAAGTGTACATTATAACAACAAATTTATGTTTCATCACATTACAACATTCAAATTAAACTATAGCTAGCATCATCAAAAGCCTAACTTCAATTCCATATTTAGTAAACAGTCATAAAAGTACAAAAAAAGGCTCAAAAATCTCAGTGAAATATTTAAATCAAATTTCAATCATTATCGACAATCCAAGCATCACACTCAATATAGCTATATCAATTTTCCCAAGGCTTAGAGAAATGGGTATCTCGACATTGAAGCTTGGACTCATTTTATTTCCATTTGCACTTCCTACATCATAAATCAAGTTTCAGAAGGTCTTCATTAACATTTTCAAAATACTTCATGCAACAAAAATAGAGATGAAAACCTTGAATGCACTATTATGACTCTAAACTTTACATTATAAATGGCTTGGACTTCAACCACACTTACAAGATATAATAGTTGCAGAAACTGAAAGGATGAATTGAACCAACAGGTTGGTAGCCATCAAATTTCAAAACTTGTACAAATAATAAACAACTACCCAGTGTTCATTGTAGGGTCCCTAAACACTATTTCTTGAGAATTTACTAATTTCCCTATTCATTTTCTACCAAATATGTCAATATTTTGTCTCTCATATCAAAATGAATGATACAAAAAGTAGTAATATGATCAAGAGGAAAGTAATTCCAATTACAAATAATAGTGAAATAACCATATCTAGATCTAGATAACTATGGTTATAGCAGCCAATCCATAAACAACTGAGTAGAAGGCCCAAAATTTAAGATAAAGGAAAGAAATAACAACCATAGAACCACATGTAAGAACTAACTCTATGGAGCATGTATAAGAAAAACCAAAGGCTCTATGGCTGAATATGATATCTAAGATTCTAAATTGGTCCCCATAACTTATATGGGAAAATCTAAGGCTTTATGACAAAGCTTTTTTCAGATTCTATGTTAAAAAATTTGGCATCATAAAGTTCACACAAACAACATAATTCATCATACTAAATTGAATTTCCTCATGCTAATGTTTTGGAGCAAAACAAATAGAGCCATGTAGAACATGAGATAAATAATGTTTCCTTTGTAAACTAACATATTATGTTAATCATTGTGGGTATAGGTAGTGTTGTAATGAGTTAAGGTTCAGTTGTTTGCAGTTGTGTTACAAATAATTGTAAGTCTTGTCATTCAAATAGCAAGAATTATGTCAAAGTAGGTGCACTAAGTATTGGGTCCTCCCTATTATGAGTAAATTATATTTTAACATTACCAGTTTATGAAAGATTTGATGATTATATATATTTTTGTTTTACAATTACTTGAGTTATTATTGCAATTCATGTTCTCTAGTAGCATAAAAGATATCAACAAACATTTTGGTGCTATTACATTTGTGCAAATCAGGTCAATTGAAATTGGTTCAAAGGATACATCAATCACCAATACCTATTGAGGACACCACATAAATGATGGAAATATAGGTGGTTTGAACAATTGAAGAAGAGGTCAAAACAAACCAAGAAAGGAAAGATAATCATAAAAGACCCCAAGAATTTGAGGAACCTATCCATACATGAGCACATTAAGGAAGAATCATGTAAAAACCAAGTGCTTCCAAGATCCATCTAGAACAACTTAGTAGTAACCAAATATGTTGATTGACAGCTTGATCATTTACCCAAAATTCTTGCCAAGCACTTAATTGTAGCACAAAACCTTCATGTCAAATGTGACCATGAATTACAATGACAACAAAGACTCAAAGACAGACATTGAACCAAAAAGTGATAATGACATTGATCCCAAACAAAGGTGGGAGAAAGAGAGCCCAATAAGGCCATAGACTAAACAATTAAACAATCTATTAGATTATTGTAACAAGAGTAGAGACAAGGGCTACATGAGGTAACCTCCACTAGAAAACTGAGGAGATAACTTAAAAAATTGCTTAAATTTCACTAAAAATGTATTTTTTTTGCAAAATTCAATGATAAGATGCATCAAATGAGTCAATAAATGAGTACATAAAAGAAACAAGCTTAGTCTAGTTGTATTTTATTTATTTGAAAGAAAATTGGGTGCAAAATGGCATCCTCATTTGGAATGCAATAATGTTGATATTATGAAACAAAATGAAAATAGCAAAAAAAATTTTGTAAAAATGAAGACTTGTAGGAAAACTTGGAAACTTAGACTTGGAGAGTACCTAGAAAATATAATGAATTCAATGGGATTTTGAGGGAAATTCCTCGAATGTGGGTTGAGGGGTAGCGTCCCTGGTGGGGGTCTGGTGGAAACACCCCTAGCGGGGTCAAGGGGCAATGCCCCTCGTGGGGGTCTAGGGGAAACACCCCTAGTGAGGTCAAGGGGAAACACTCCTTGTGGGGGTCTGGGGGCAACATCCCCAGGAGGGTCAAGGGGTAGTGCCCCTCATGGGGGTATGGGGATCGTGCCCTTGGTGGGGTTGATGGGAAATGCCCCTTGCAGGGGTCTAGGGGCAATGACCCTAGTGGGGTCGAGGGGAAATACCCCTTGCGGGGGTTTGGGGGTAGTGCCCCCAATGGGGTCAAGGGGAAATTCCCCTCGTGGGGGTTTGGGGGTAGTGCCCCCAGTAGGGGCGAGGGGTAATGCCCCTTGTGGGAGCCTAGGGGAAATTCCCCCAATAGGGTCAAGGGGTAGCACCCCTCATGAGGGTCTATGGGGCAGCGCCCCCAGTAGGGTTGAGGGGCTACGCCCCTTGCGAGGTCCGAGGATAGTGCCCCTAGCGCGCTCCCTGTCATGGTATAGGGTAGGGTTGAGGGGCAACACCCCCACCACCAACACCAATTTAAGGATTTTGAAACCATAAAAAAACTCCATGGTGCACCTCATTTTCTTGATATTTTTAGTGGCAAAAAATTAGTGGGACGTTGTGTTATTTTCTATCGATATGTTCTAGTGCTACCAATATGCTTTCATTGGTCTATTGGTGGAGCTATGAGGGGAGTTCCCCCGATGTAGTAATGTGAGGCCGATAGTGACACTATCGGCCTCACATTACTACATGAGGCTGATAGTGACACTATCAGCCTCACATTACTACATCGGGGGAACTCCCCTCATAGCTCCACTGATAGACCGATGAAAGCAACTAACTTGTTCATATATCAGTCTATCGGTGGAGCTATGAGGGGAGTTCCCCCGATGTAGTAATGTTATGTTGATAGTGTCACTATCGACGTAACATTACTACATTAGGGGAACTCCCCTCATAGCTCCATTGATAGACTAGTGAAATCAACTCACTTGTTCATCTATCGGTTTATTGGTGGAGCTATGAGGGGAGTTCCCCCGATGTAGTAATGTTATGCCGATAGTGTCACTATCGACCTAACATTACTACATTGGGGGAACTCCCCTCATAGCTCCACAGATAGATTGATGAAAGCATAATGGTAGGGGAATTTTTTTTAGATGTTATAGTTGGATATGCTCTGGTAGACATGTATGCAAGATGTGGAATCATAGAAAAAAATAGCTGAATTTTTTGACAGAATGCCTCAAAGAGATGTCATCTCATGGAATGAAATGATTGATTGTAGAATGTACAGAAAATGTATTTTACAAGGAACCTCTCAAAAATTTTGAATTGATGAAGCACTCTAGAACACATCCTAACATTCTACTTTCAATGGAATCAGAGAGGTTATTTAAACTTTTACACCTTTCTATGTTCAAGTATTATAGCTATGATAAGTTGCCAATGAATCAGTGAGGCTATTTAAATCTATAGACCCAACCATGTTCAAGTGTTGCAGTTGTGACAAGTTTCCAATGGAATCAAGAAGATTATTTAAATGTTCACACCTTTCTATGTTCAAGGTTGCAGTTGTGACAGGTTGCCAATGGAATCAAGGAGGTTATTTAAACCTCTGCAACTTTCTATTTTCAAGTGTTACAGATGTGGCAGGTTTCCAATGGAATCAGGAAGGTTATTTAAACCTCTATAGTCTTATATGTTCAAGTGTTGTAGTTGTGAAAAGTTGCCAATAGAATCAGGAGGTTATTTAAACTTTTACACATTTCTATGTTCAAGTGCTATAGCTGTGATAGGTTGCCAATGGAATGAGGGAGGTTATTTAAATCTATAGAGCCTACCATGTTCAAGTGTTGTAGTTGTGACAAGTTTCCAATGGAATCATAAAGGTTATTTAAACATTCACACCCTTCTATGTTCAAGGTTGTAGCTGTGATAGGTTTCCAATGGAATCAAGGAGATTATTTAAACCATGACAATATTTTAGTTTTCAATGTTGCAGCTGCAATAGATTGTCAATAGAATCAAGGAGGTTATTTAAACCTTTGAAGCTTCCTATTATGTTCAAGTGCTACATTTGTGATAGGTTGACAATGGAATTAGGGAGGTTATTTAAACCTCTACAACTTACTATTTTCAAGTACTATAGATGTGACAAGTTGCCAGTGGAATAAGGAAGGTTATTTAAACCTCTACAATCTTCTATGATTAAGTGTTGCAACTGTGACAGGCTGCTGATAGAATCAAGGAGGTTATTTAAACTTTTACACCCTTCTATGCTCAAGTGTTGTAGCTGTGACAGCTTTCCAATGGAATCAACAAGCTTATTTAAACCTCCACACTCTATTATATTCAAGTGTTGCAGCTATCACAGGTTTTCAATGGAATCAATTTTAGATTGGGTTCTAGGTGCCAAATTGGGAGCCTTGGAACAAGGTATGGACATCCATCAAAGCATAAAGGATAGAGGAATTTTTTCAGATATTGTAGTTGAAGCTGCTCTTGTAGACATGTATGCTAAATGTGGGATCATAGACAAGGCACTTGAATTGTTTGACAAAATTCCTCAAAGAAATGTGGTCTCATGGACTGCAATAATTGCAGGATATACACAAATGGTGTAGGGGCACCCTTGCAACATTATGTCTCCATTTTGGAAATTCTTGAAAAATGCTTAAATTTGGCATCTTTACTTTTTAATAGAGTGGAAAAGATTCATTTTTTACCTCTTTAGGTTATTATAAATTTTATTAGGTCCAAAAAGTGCAAAAAAGTAAAAAGATGTAAAGTTGTCAACAAATATTGATAAAATTGCACAATTATGTAAAAGTTGCATATAGAAGTTTAAGGGTCATAGGTGGTTCTAGGTGTTAGGAAGTAGTTAGAAGTTTGAAAGATAGTTTAAATTCCTTTATAAAGTCTTTGTAAACCATTTACAATTCTAGGGTGATTGTATAGAAGGTTTTGATCAATGAAATAACACAATTTTATGCATTTTCTACATAATTCTTATGTTTTTTGTCATTGTACGGATGTGTACAGATAGACAAGAAAATTTAAGTGGTTATAAGTAATAATCCCTTTGATCACCTTCCTGATGAAGTGAATTTCATGCAATTTGGTTCCTTTTTGAGTAAGTTATTGTGAATTCTCATAAAACTATTGAAAACCTTGATTAGGGTAAACAAAAGTATAAAGAATTGTGGTTTTTCCATTGTATACGATGAGATGCATATATTTTTGGTGAATTGACTCCATATTACATCTATTTTAATATTCTTAAGGTTTCATACCATGGGGTTAGGATTCATGTGTAAAAGATTGAAGTTTTTGACTGTAATTCTATGTACAGTTAGAAGAAAATGGGGTAGTTAAACTAGGGTTCGCAAAAATACGTAAGGGTGTGAACTTTTGATGCATTATTAAGCTTATACATGTCCATTAACAAATTTTCCAAGCATTGGATCAGATTATTTATGTTTGGGGATAGGATATTCAATAACCCATGTTTGGCATGAAGCCCTAATTAGACCTAATATAGACTAAAATAGTTAGTTTTGAGACCCTTGACCCAAAGGACCTAATGTCCAATTCGAGATATGTTCCAAACTAGCTTAATGGGATTTTAAAGATGTGATTTTTTTTGGGTTACAATGAAGGGTTTGTGAGAAAATCTCTGATAGAGACGTTTGCAGACCTAGCATAGAGGTTAGGTTATGAAGAGATGACCAACAATTGGAGGGACAGACCATAATGGAAGTTTGCATGGGTTAATTTTGTCCTTAAAGGGTGAAAAGGATTGTTATGGATTTATCTAAGTTTCTAGAAGATTAAAATCTTATTCGATGCTATGTTGAGGCCATGTGTATAGCGGAGTCCTTTATGAACTTGTAGACTTTAGATTATTTGAAAGGACGGACTTTGCCATTGTTGTTTTTTATTGAATTGAAGATGTTTAAGGTGTCTTGAGGATTCTATTGAAGTTTGGAACTCTAATTGCAAGATTGAATTCTTGGGTGAAGGTTTTGTAAAGGAAATGTAACTTTGAATGAGATGGCTAACAAAGGAGGTTCTTATTTTTTTCAAGTGAAGATTAAGGTGTTTTCTTCCTCTAGATCTATTGAAAAGGCTTTAGAAACTTTCAAGCAAATATAATTTTCAGGTTTAAAGCCAGACTCCGCAACCTTTGCCAACATCCTCTTTTCCTGTTCCAAAATGGAAGCTTTGGAACAGGGTATGGACATCCATCAAAGCATAATAGAAGGGGGATTTTCATCTGATATTATAGTTGGAAATGCTTTGGTTGACATGTATGCAAAATGTGGAAGCATAGAGAAAGCATGTGAAGTTTTTGACATAATGCCTCAAAGAGATGTCATCTCTTGGACTACAATTATTGTTGGATATGCACAAAATGTATTTGTTGAAAATGCTTTAGAAACTTTCAAGCAAATGCAATTGGCAAGTATAAATCCAAATTCCACAACCTTTTCCAGCATCTTTCCTGCCTGTGCCAAAATGGGGGCTTTGGAACAGGGTATGAACATCCATCAAAGCATAAATAATAGAGGAATTTTTGGCAGATGTTGTAGTTGCAATTGCCCTAGTAGACATGTATGCAAAATGTGGAAGCATAGACAAGGCATGTGAACTATTTGACATAATACATGAAAGAGATGCCATCTCATGGAATACGGTGATTGTGGGATATGCACAAAATGGATTTGTTGAAAACGCTTTAGAAACTTTCAATAAAATGAAATTAGTAGGTGTGAAGTCGAATTCCACAACCTATGCTAGCATCCTCCCTGCCTGTGCTAAAATGGGAGCTTTGGAGCAGGGTATGAACACCCATCAGAGGATAATGGATGGGGGATTTTTGTCAAAGATTATGGTTGGAAATGCTCTATTAGACATGTATGCAAAATGTGGAAATGTACACAAGGCACGTGAACTCTTTGATGGAATGCCTCAAAGAGATGTCATCTCATGGAATGCAATAATTGCAGGATATGCACAAAATGGATTTTGCAAGGATGCTCTCAAAATATTTGAATTAATAAAGCACTTTGAAACATATCCTAACATTGTAAGCTTTGTTTGTATTCTTTGTGCATGTAGCCATGGAGGTTTAGTGGATGAGGGTTTTACATAATTCAATCACATGAGTGATGCAAGGGAGGATGGGTTTCACCTATAACAACACAATTCAAGTTAGTGGAAACAACAATCAAATCCACAACTCCTTCCCTTGACTCCTTCTTGATACAACTTTGCCTTTTGCTTGTAGGTCAACAAACCTCTATTTTGCAACTTTTCTCACAATATCCTTAACAAATGCAAAGACTCTTCATAGATTTGAATACCCCTTTTGACCCTCTCTAACATGTCTCAAAAGCAATATGTGTTCCTCTTTAACAATCCACTCAAATTCTTGTAGCCACACTGTCCTAAAGGGTCAAATAGGCCAATTTTTCAAAGTAACTACTCTTGAAACTTAAAATCAGCTCAAGATAACTGCTCAAAGCTCTAAGACATTCTACCAATAGCCATTTTCAAAAAAAATTATGGTCCCAAACTTTCATTCTTTTGTTCTCCCAATAAAACCTTATTTTCACCATTTTTAGGGAGGGTTATTCAAATTCAAGGTTCCACAACTCATACAACCTTAAAAATTCCTCCAAAATATATTTTTATGTCTTCTTTCACTCAAATTACACTCACATAGCCATTACTCACACCCTTCTATCCAAATCTTACTCAAAACCTCATATTTCATGCACTAAATCATTGTTTTTCTTCAAGACAGTCAATTAAATCCCCACAAAAATCTTCATAGAATCCCCTAAAACTAACCTACCATCCTAATAAACCTATGGGGGGGCCATTCCACTTAGAAACAAGAGTAACAGAAGGTGGAATGGGCTTTTATGCCATTAAAGAGACTTCAAACTCTTCACTAATGCCTACAGGCCTGTCAAAAGAAGTTTGTTAATAAATCAACTATAGCTTGATGTACTTCTCTCCAAATGGAACCAAAACCAAGATTGAACCTGTATTCAACTAATTCCAAGGTTATTTTAATAGGATGTGACTGTACAACTTTTTCCAATGACCTGCAAGTTCAGATTTATGAGAAAAATACATAATTTTGAAGCAAATAGGGGTTTATTTATATTGAAACTTCTTCACAAAATGTTCAA
Source organism: Sequoia sempervirens (assembly GCA_007258455.2). Classification (NCBI taxonomy): domain Eukaryota; kingdom Viridiplantae; phylum Streptophyta; class Pinopsida; order Cupressales; family Cupressaceae; genus Sequoia; species Sequoia sempervirens. The sequence continues at coordinate 87,781,166 of VDFB02000017.1, read as the reverse complement.
CAACCATACCAAAAAATTGGTTACATTCATTTATACATTTCCTTCATGAAAATCCCTCCAAAAACTGACCAACTACTTTTCAACTACCACATGACTCTTGAGTTCCCAAAACTTTGCATCTCTTGCAATTATAAGATTGACAACTTTTCTAACTTTAGCAAATTTGTAATTTTGAACCCCTAAACATTTTAAACACCACTAGAGTGACTTAAAAACATTATTTGATGGTCAAGCATGACCTTATTTATCCCGACCTACAACTTGACTCACTATAACCCGAAATAAAACCTATTTACATATCTTGCTCTTTTGAGCATTTTTTACAACATTTCAACATTGTTTCACAAAATGATCTCTAATTTACATGCAAATGGCCAATGAGGCCTAAGTATTGACACCCAAAAAATTACTACAAACACCTAAACCATCCTAGGACTTTCCATTATTGAACAAATTCAGATGAACCTAAATAGGTGCTCCTACACCAATGAGTAAGTAGTATTGCATGACACCTACAGTTGATCATTATATGTGCATGGTTGACCTTCTTGCCTGTGATGGCTATCTTGAGGACACTCTAAACTATATCATTAAGATGCTAGTTAAACTTGTGGTGATTGTCTGGATGTGTTTTCTTTTTCTTGTAGGTTACATATGAATATAGGCTTAGGTTACATATGAATAGTTTTCTTCCCTTAGTTAAATTGTCACGGTGATGATGTCTTCAAGCCAATATGTTTTTCATCTTCTTTCCCATAAGAGTACAACAAGAACTATTGTGTAAAATGAAAATTTTGAGGAGAAGAATACAAATTGAGATTTTGGCATGGGATAAAATGATTTAAAAGAATTAAGATGTTCATTTTAATAACAAATCATGAGTGCTTGTACACAAATACATCCCAAGTGAGTGTATTCATGGTTATCATTAAGGGTGGTACAAGTTGACCCAAATGGAGTGTAGAGGTCAAGGCACGTCTATTATTTTTCTTGTAAGGTGATTTGTTTTCTCGGATCCTATGTTGGTATTCTAGGTTTTGATGGGGCTACAACCATAGTTTGGGCACCAGTAAGGGTTTCCAGATGTTCTATTAGTGATGCTCTGAACAATCATGGTTAACCTGCATATATGCTTACTATATATCACAGGAAATCTCTTGTAATGAAGTTGGTCCATATTATTATGAACTTTGTAATATACTTCACAGCAATTTCTCTAATAGTTATAGGATTCTTGTGTCATGACTACCTAGATTGAAGAATCAACTATGAATATTGATGAGAAGTGTTAATTTTAGCAAGGTAAAATATTGGATGTAGCTGACACCCATGTTTTCTATTGATTTAAGACCTATGGACAGAGATGGGTGATCATGCATCATGTAGATTCTATTGATAGAACATGTCAAAATACAAAATTTATGACTATGTTAGGGAGGATACCAATTCATAGGTGTTTGTAACAAACCGACAAGAGGATCAAAATTTGTATTACTATTTATATAATGCATAAACACTTGGTGATTAGTTTCTAATCCCTAAATCATCCACTCAATGGAATTTTGATTATTGTTGTTCCAATGGATTTGGATAGGAATAAGGGTTTCAAAGTGGAAGGCTTCTCCTACCTAGAATCATAGAGTGAAAAGTGGAGAAATGTGCAAGGCATAGTTAATATTATGGGTGTGAGACTATGGTACATTTGAGTAGCCATATGGTATGTCCCTAGAGGAATCGTTTGTCATATGAAAATTGTGTAGATGAATATTCATAATTTAACAAACCCTTAGTGCATAATAAGCATTCACACACACTAATCACACAAGTCTACTAAGGTTTTATCATTTTTGTCCTCTATGATAACAATGGTTTAGAAAAAACTAGTCAATAAATAAAGACTATCTTCATTGTTGTCCATGTTCTTAGTTACAAATATCTTCATTTATTGGGGAAGTGAGACACTAGCCTCATCCCTTAGGATAATCCATTGTTAAAACAATTAGAACAAACAACTATGTGAAAAGATGAAACAAACATTTTGTCTTACTACAATAAAAAATGTTTTCTCCCCCAACTCAGAGAAAAAGATCAACAAGAATGCCTGCATACAAAATTCAAAATGGTGATATAAATTCAAACCCTATCCAAATCATATATAAAAATAAATCATAAATATGGTCGGTGACGAAATATATGCTAATCTAGACCAAAGCCATCATCTCTCATAATCTTCACTACAACAATAGTCTCCTCTATTTCACCTTTGTATATGATGTTGTACAATCCTTCCCCTACTTTCAAATGCTCTGAGAAGTTTCCAATTGCATATTTTATGTCGTTGAGAGAGTATTTTTTGTAAAGAAGATTAGTCGAGGAAGAGAGTGAGGTTTTGATCCGTGGTCTCAAATCTAAGTAGTCTTCAAGCTTTATAATTGTATCAGCCCTTTCTAGCATGAGTTGATCATTTATCTCCTTCAACTGCTCGATCTCTGCAAGTGCTTTGAGGGATTCAATCTCATAGAAACAAAAATGAAAACCCTCCTCCATTTCACTTTTGGCGCTCATATTTTATTTTAATTTTTATTTCCCCCCATTTATTTAGGTTTATTTATTTCATTTTATAACTTTAGTTCTTCTAGTCTTTTTATGGCTTTAGGTGTCTTTCTTAATTTCTTAGTTTCTTGTAAGGTTTCTCATTTCATATTTTATTTTAGTTTTAATCATGTTTGGTCTTTCCTAATTTCCTTATTTCTTTCTTTCTTGGATTGACCCTCTCTTTATTTCATTAAGCTTTCTTAATCCCATTAATTTTATTGTATTTTTAATCATTTTTGTTCTTTCCTTAATTTCTTTATTATTTTGGTTCTTGTATTCATTTCATATCTTTAGGTTTTATTGTTTTATATTTTTAATTATTTTATAAATTTCTTCAATTTTATGGGTCTTGTTTTAAAAAAAAATTCTTATATTGCAAGTTTTATTCAATATATTAGTCACTATTGTGTTAATAATTAATTTTATTTTGATTTTATTATATTATGTCAATCATTCCTTATTTTAATTTTGTTTTTGTCTCTTTATATAAGGTTGCTTTCTTTTTAGTTCGTTTGTTGTTCTAGTGTAGTCTATTTTTTTGTATTTACATTAGTAGATTTAATTATTTTAGTTTTCCTGCTTATTAATTTTTTTATCATTTTTTAGGTCATCTCTAAGTCTTTTCCCTTTAGTCCTCTCACCCCCTCACCTATTTATCAATCCTAGTCTAATACTTCTTTCTATCTTTCTACTCTCTTGTTGCATGCTTTTTCCTGATCATGGATCATGGAGTTTGATCCAAAATGTTGATTCATTTACTCACACAGTTTCAATCCAAAAATATAAACAAACCCATATTTTCTTTTTTATTTGTGTGAAGGTGTCTGCAAGATATCCCTCAAAATGCAATTGGATAGTTTAAATCATATTTTATTAGTGAAATTGACCACAATTTCTCTTTGATACATTTGACATGCTAACACAATAAGAAAATCAAACTAGCTTCAAATCATAGTTAAAAACATTAACAATTCATTAACATAAAGAGTAATAAAAGTTAAAGAATGTAAATGTTTGTAAAAAAAATTATAAAATATGTGAAGGCCTTAAGACTACACCAAGAGGGTCGTGCTACCCGATTCCTCAGTCTAAAAAAAAAAAAAAAAAAAAGACTACACCAAGAGGCAATGCCTTCCATGCAATGGGTATTTTTGGTGCACCAAGCAACCTAGGTGGCCAAATGGCCCACTTAGGTAGGGGTCCCATGAGGGGGGCTTAAGCTCTATGGATTATGATCAAATTCAAAAGTAAAAAGAATAGAGGAGTAATAGTCATTTATTTAGTCATTAATTTAGCCATATATTTAGTAATTTATTCAGTCATTTTTATTTGTCTGATATTAGTCATTTATTTAGTCATTTTTATTTGTCTGATATTAGTCATTTAGTTGTGATTTTACCCAATGACCAAATTAGTCACTTATAAATGACCAAATTAGTCATTTATTTTTAAAATACTACTAGTGTTAGTCACATAGTCATTTATTTGCCAAATTCTACTAGTGATAGAAATTTGCATAGGAATTTTCCCTAGCTACTCTAGGAGGTTATATTGCCCCTTTGGTTGAGGACTTGTGAATGGACCTAGAATTGTTATCTTGGTTTTGCGGGTGGCAACAACACAATCTGATTTTGGCTTATTTATGGTGATAGTGGCAATGTGATTATCAAAGGGTGTTACTTTAACTATGATAGTGTTGTAATCATGTTTGATAGCTGCATAATTGGCATCATTGATATTGTTCCCTGAACTAGAGGCTTTTCCTTTATCATGGTCTTGCAAAGGGGTCTTGAATATGGTATGGTTTGCATTGGTTTTTCCTTGTGAATTATCAACTAAAATGGTTTGATCCTCAATAAGGTCTTGAATGATATTCTTGAGTTTCCAACATCTAGATGTTTTGTGTCCTTTTGTATGGTGGTATTCACAACATTCATCATCTTTCCACCAATCAGGTTTGATCAAGGAAGGTTCATAATTCTTGGTGCCTAGTAGTGTGATGACATTAGATTGTAAAATCCATTTAAGGACTAATTTAATAGGTTCACCCAAGGGGGTGTATGTTCTCTTGACACAGGGAGGACCTCTTCTTTGTTGGTTTTTTTGGATAGCGTTTAGCATTTGGTTTTGACCTTGTATTTGGGTATTTGATGTACTGGATTTATTTGATGAAGAAGGGCCTTTAAGTTGAATGATTCGTCCTTTGGTTATCAGTTTGGCATCAACAACTTTGTCATTTGTGACATTTTTGTTTTGGGACTAGTATTTTCCCTTCTCATTGTTGGGTTTTAGATTTTCTTTGTTTATCTTGACCAATCCTTGTTCAATAACACCTTTCTCAAAAAGGACTTCTTTTTCAAGAATCTATTCAAAGGTTGTGTAACATTGGATTTGAACTCGACTCATCAATTCTCCTTAAATTTTTCTACAAACATGGTGACAAGTTGTTTTTATGGAATGTGACAAGGGAATTTGAAAACCAATCCTCTCCATATCTAGTAGAACAAGGTAAGTGATTCCCCTTCTTCTTGTTTAGTTGTGCTTAATGTTTCAAGAGTGACATCATTTTTAATGTTGAAGGAAAAATTATTGATGAATTTATCAACTAGTTCACCCCATATTTTGATTCCTGGTTGAAGGTGTGCAAACCAATCTAAGTTTTCCCTTGTGAGACTTCATGGGAATAATATCATTAAATGGGTAGGATCATATGCGACTTCCATACATGATGTGTTAAATTCTTGAATGTGTTCAATTGGATCCCCTATCCTCTTATATTTAGGCAAAGGTGGTGTTGTGAAATGCAGGGGATAGTGTGGCATGTATAGATTTTGATCAAATGGAAAAGGGCACAACTCCTCCATGGAATATGTCTTCTTGTTGGTTCCTAATTGTATGCTTGTCATTCATTATTCAAGGGTTTTCATGTGTTGTATCAAATAGTTTGCAAGGGATGGTGTTGCATTGTTTTGGTGAGATGTCATAGCATTGGAATTAAGGTCATAGGTTGGATTTGGATTAGGATTGATGCTTTGTGATGTGGGACCTTGGTTGCCACATGGATGGGGGTTATTTTGATTTGGAATTAAATTGGTGTTTAGGTTTGTTATGGTGTTTTGGAGTGGAGATATGGACCCTTGATTCATGTTTTTATTTTGAAAATTTAATCCTTGGTTTTAAAATCGAGGTGTGAGACCTTGGTAGATGTTTTTGCATGAAGGTGTAGCCCCTTGATTGGTATTTTGATGTGAAGGTATCTTTCCTTGATTGAAATTTTGAAATGAAGGAATGGTCCCTTGATTGAAATTTTGAAATGAAGGTGTTGGTCCTTGAGTAGACTTTTGGAATGATGGAAGGGATCCTTGATTTTCATTTTGAAGTGAAGGAATAGACCCTTGATTATGGTTTTGGTTTGAGACCTTTTGTGAGACAATGTGCACCTTTCGAGGCTTATTTGGTGGAAGTTGATTTAATGAAAGTGTACTTTGGAATTGGAATAAGGACCCTTGATTTGTATTTTGGGATGTAGGTATAGAACCTTGGTTTTCATTTTGGATCAAGGGTTTGTGACCATGGTTTATATTTTGGATCAAATGTGTAGGACCTTGTGATGTGGAATCTTGGTTTGTGCTTTGAAAAATGAGATTCATGAAGATTTTACCCATGGTGTTTGAGGAATTTCCAAGTGCGAAATTTTGACCTTGTGTGGTACGAGTTACCTTGTTTCCAACTATTGGGATGTTTGAAATGTGTGTTTTGGTGGTAGTAGTCATGTGTGTAGTTGTCCCAAGGGGTATGTTTGTCATTTTTTGTGATGAGGGAATTCCAAACGGATTTTTAGTTTCTTCTTCTGTGATGGTTGATACGTCAAATCCTTGAGGTAACTTGGCACCCTTTTTAGCTAATGCGTAGAAAAATTTGTTTGGATTGACACTAACAAGTTCGTCAACTATGCTTAAAACTCTTGGGTCTTGATAAGCTCTTTGAATCTATTGAGGGCTCAATTGTTTGTTGACTTCTTCTAGGTTTAGGTCTTCCCAAGGGTTACTATGTTCTCTGTGTGGTGTGTTCTTTCGAGGTGTAGAATGATTTGAATCTGTGGTATTGCCAAGAAAAGGGTCACTTAGGAAATCCATGTCCTTTCGTTTCGTTTTTGACCTTGTTTCAACCATGTGATACTTTTGCAAGTTGAAAGGTAATGCAAGATGATGATGAACTAAACTATGTTTTTGGATTTTCTTGAGTATAAGGATAATGACACTAATGTAATAAATGGATGCTAAAGAACACTAAAGATTGATTAATGATCAAGAATGATGATAGGGTGACTAAATGATGCTAATTGAGGATTAAGGTAGTATTGCAACTAAGGTTGAAACTATGTTTTGTTATATTTTTTGGGTATAAAAATGTAAGGATAATGAGACTAATATATGAAAGATTGACTAATTGATATGATGTTATGGTAAAATGAGCTTTTTTTATGATTTTGGAATAAGGATGCAAAGTCCAAACTAAGCAATATGATTATAAATAAGAGCAAGGAAATGCAAAGGAGTTCTAAAATTTTGAACAAAAGGTGGAAATCAAGCTAAGGTGAACCCAAGGCCCCAAATTCCAAATGTCATTGACCATAAGAGGACAACCAAGACTAGGACACAAGACTAAAACCAAAACTTGACAAAGTGACAATGACAAGGAAAATGGTCAATGACAAATAGAATATGTAACCCAGAATTTCCTAGAGCTCAAAGGTCTCCCTATGTTCATAATCTGAAGGTCTAGATGCAACCTAAAAGTCAAGATCGAGTTTGTACAATGCAAAAGATGGAGGAATGCAACCTATAATGTAATGTATTTCTAATGAGAATGCTAGAATGAGTTGGTAAAACTTGGAAGTCTCTAGTTTATCAGATGGAGGTCACTATGGATTTATTTTGGTCAGATTTTGGACATAGATTTCAATAATTTTTCTTTACAAAAAAATTACGGTTTAGTTTTCAGCAGATGTGTTGCACAGTTGCAATTCAGGTTATCAAATGTGGCTCTATTTTCAGCAATTTCATTTTAGAAAGTCAGTTATGATATTCCAGTTTACAATTGCGGCTCACAGTAATAGTTGTGGGTCTACTTCTAATAGTTGTGGCTCAAGAATGTTGTTTTTGATAGTTTTGATATTTTACATTGGTTTTGATTTGATTTTTTTACTGTTTTTGATGAAATATGACTGGAAAACACAACAAATAGTATCAAGCACTTTTTTGTGGTTGGGTTTGATGTGAAATTGTAACAATAAAACAAGCATAAATCCTAGTAGGAAAGGGTTTGTATACTTGGTATAGGCCCACTAAAATACCCTGAATTAGTGTTGAACACCTCTCCTTCTCGAGAGTGGATAGCCTAGAAGTTTGGTGGCACTAGCCCACCTCCATGGAACTTACTTCTATGGATGCACCAACTTTGAATTCTTGGATAGTCACTTCCCAGGAACTACTATCTTTACTCAAGGGAGTCAGTAGTGAGTACCTTCGGGCATGTTATTGTACCCTGAACCATACCAAGCAACAACAGAAAGGCTACGCTTCTAAAAATAAGAGGTGTCTAGTAAGGGCATTCAGTTCAGGGGATACGATGATAAACTCCCTCAAGAGCTCTCCCATCCCTTAGAACAATGGTTTCACATATCATAAAGATACTGGGGGGGAGCTATCACATATCATCTCGTTGACTGTGAACTTTCCTTGCAATCACAAATTTATATAGTGGTTTGGAAGGACTTGGATTTAGCCTGTTACCACTTGGGTCATTCCCTTGGGGTGAGTACTTTTTCCCACCAAGGCAATCTCTCTAATGGGTGAACACAAAAATGAATGGGTCTGGCTTTTTGATCACTGAGTTTGTACAAGGTGAGAGCATAATACCCATCATCCTTCAAACACTAAGACATGTGGTTCATTTACCCTCTAATTAAATCTATGTGAGAAAGAAAATTGTTCTTTTTAGAGCACCAAATGAAGTGTTATCTAATCTAAAGCAAACAAGATTGTGGTTTCAAAATAAATCCTTGGACATTCAAACCTACAAAACCTTGTATTAGTAGTTTCACAAAATGATCTTGGACCAATGAAAAAGTTGCAAAAGCTAGTTACCACAAAAGAGTTAAAAGCTAGACTAAAAATATAGAAATTAACAACTAAACCAAACTAGAAAGTAAAGAAATGAAACTAAGCTAAAAAGCTTAAAATAAACTAAACTAAGAGCTTGATTTTTTTGTTGCTTCAAGAGAAGCAGTTTTGGGAGCTCCACTTCAATGCCACATGCTACAAACAGAAAATTAGTAACCTAGAAACTCTACTCTATTTGCACAAACCAAAAGAAAAATTAAAAAATTCTAAAACTGGAACTTTATACCTACTAGACAAATGAGTCACTCCTTTTAGAAATTGCATCACACAAAATTGATTGCATTGCATTTTTTAATTAAAATTTTCCTGCCCATGGATGCTTCTTGCAAATGTGTTGTTTCTCTTCAAATGTGTCGTTGCATTTATCAAATGTGTCACTTCTTGACAAATGTGTTTCTGCTCCTATCTATTGCATCATTTTGTACCTAAAATCTTCAAAAACCATATGAAAAATTTGTAAAACTAGTGTTCACTTTGGGTTCACCAATGTAAGATGGGGTTAGATGATTCCTAACCTAGATAAAGTGACAACCAACACTTATAAGCTACAAAAACACATCAAACAAGAGAACACAAATAATGGAGAGAAATCAAGAATACAAAGTAGAAAATAAAATACTCCCCATCATGGTTGATTAATTCTCTTGCTCTCCTATTTCTCCTTATGCATCTTTTCCCTTAGATTTTTTGTAATACTTGTGCAAAACCTACAAATGGTAAGTAGAAAGTTGGAGACAAAATGGTTGTTAAGTCAAAAATGGAAGAGGAAGGCTACTTTTTTAGACAACCATTTGAATGGACGGTCCTGATAAATCTTCTAGAAAGATTCAAAGATCAATGGTGGAGGATGCATGAGAGGGAGGTTATGGAATAGATGGTCGAGATCAAAATTCTAGAAGGTTGCCTGAGATCAATTGTTGAGAATTGATGCACCAAGAATATGCCATTCTTGGAAGGATTATGATAGGTATGATGTCGATGGCTATGATGCTTGATGCATATGAAAGCAATGAAGGCTATGACATGGATTAATGATACAGAATCTTTGACCAAAAGAGGTGCATAAATAATTTATTTTAAATTATTTATTCAAAAATGGAGAAAATAGACAAGTGGAAAATAAATTATTTATCTAAATTATTTATTTGGAGAAAATGAAAAAGGAGCATTTAATTAAATGGGGAGATGGAAATTAAACATGGATAATTGATTTGACTTGTTTATTCAAAAGAGAGGAATGACACATAATTAAATAATTTCGACAATTATTTAATTATAGAAGAATAAAAGGTCAAATAATTATTATTATTATCTAACTATAGACAAATGATGAAAGATAAATAATTAAATAAATAATGATTTATTTAATTATTGAAGAAAGGTGTATATTAGTGACACAATTAAATAATTTTAATTGATCAAGATAGAATAGAGATTAGAAGGTAAATTAATTAAATAATTAAAAATTGTTTAATTAATAAAGGAATGTGATCGAACATAATTGAATAATTATTCAATTATTGGAGGACAAGAAAAATGACGCTCACAGACTAAGGACATTTTTCATTGTCTATAGACACAATGGTCCTTGAGGGACTGAGTGGGGGAAGTCCCGCAACGATTGCCTCAAAATAATGGCATTGATAGTGGTGGCCTCTGTGGCAAAAATTTTTTAGACCGCAAACTTCATAGAGTCACCCTCATGTAGGATGACCTTATGCACAAACAACAATCAAATTGTTCAATTACTCCATGCAAAAATTCCTTATATCAACAAATTCTCTAAGTGATGTTTCCTTGGGACTTCACAGCTAGATGAAATTTTGTAATTGTAAAATTCTCACACCATTATTCTAAAAGCTCGACTTTGAGTTCCTACCTGATTTATAAAGTGAACAGGTCATAACACATGTACACATTGCAGAAAGAGCCAATGAAAATATTAACTCCCCCAATTTGAACTTTGCATTAATTGCTTGATTAGACATTCACATTCACTACATTAATTTTAACTATCGCCCCAAGGTCTCAAGAGGACCCACCAAATTAACTAAGAGAATTCTACTGATATGTGAGTTGAAGCTAGTACTTGTAAGGGATGGTGTGTAACTACCATGTGTAGGAGCCAACAAGGAGAGCACCCCCAAGATAGACATCCATGGAGGTAGTAGTCTCCACAAAGGAGGACTCTGTCAGGTATGGGAGTGAAAATGAACGTCATAGGATCAAAGTTAGATAACGGCCTTGGGAGCCACGACATCCACAAGGGAAAATCCTACACAAGGTTAGTGCAAAGGAAATAATGTAGGGATCTCCTATGAGGATTCCGCAAAGAACAACAGCCCAGTGAGCTATGGCTCCTACGTCAAACACCTCTGCCTCCATCAATAACACAAATTTTTCTTCATAATCCAATTCATTAATTGCTTCAGGGACTTTAGCAATCCAATGTCTCTGTTAAGCCTGATCCCTAAGTTGCTAAGACATACCATTGCCCTCCATCCTCATTTGCTTTCAAAATTTGTAATCATCATGATAGTTCATTGGCAGTGATAGGAGTGCAAGTTCATAAGATTTGTGAAATGAGACATTGTGACAATCAGAATGGATCGCAAAGCCCAAGGTCCTGCGAACCTATTGCTCCACTAGTTCAAAGTTGTTTTCAACATGTATTAACCTAATCAGAGCACCCACATGATTATTGAATCATAACTATCCTACATCCTTCAATTACCCACCTTTGATTTGACACCTTCTTTGCTTTGTAGAAATTTTTTTCATTATGAATCATGTCATCCACTTAAAGACACCACTTAATAATGTTTTTAAACTATGTTGGTTCAAGTATGCAGGGAAAATGTGAATAGGTGCCATGCGGAGGAATGATGAGGGTGTGCCATTGATAAATGCCATTATTGATGACGCTAGGAATAGTGGCCCCCACCCACGAACGCCCGTAGACCATAAGGTAGTGATAACAATGCGGGTGGCAAGGGTATGAATGTTGCAAGAGATAGTGATGGAGGAACAAAAACCCACACAAGAAACTCCGTTGACACGAAGGAGGATGGTGTTGGTAGACTCTAGGTTTCCATAGAGGGGAGGCAACAAGATTTTGTCGTTATGGAATGGCGTTGTGGAAACAACCTCCCACTAGCAGCGGCCTGCACATGCAGACCTTCTAGTGAATTCTAACCCAAAAAATTTTCCCATGAACTTAATATTCTACCCCAAGGAAATGGCATACACGGGACCCACATGATGGAGAAGTGGTGATTTTTTTCTATTAAGAAACGGTCCTAAGAGTAAAGGCCTCCTGCCAATGGACATCCACATGGTTGGACTCGCATAATCATTTTCACTTGGTGGATTTTCCACCTCATAATCTAAGGCTGGGATCATCATAGAAGGTAAATGCGGAGTCCATGACGCAAGGTGACATGACAGCTCTACTATTAAACAATAGTAGTTGGATGGTGGTGAGAGTGGAGAAACCAAATGTGGAGCTTGCCATGCAAGTGAAAGTTAAGAGTCGGTCTCTACTTAGTAGTGAAACATAAGTGGAAACCTGCATGAGGTGACCCATGGATGCAGGTCTGTGCGGATTGGTGGACGCAGTAGCAAAAGACTAAGGAAACCCGTAGGTCCAAATCTACAATAGTAAAAGACTTAAAAAAATTTGGATAGGTGATTTTGGTCAAAGGGGTGCTTGATCATTTTAAGGCACATGACCAACCTAGGCTCTGAAATACTTTTTACAATTTATATAGTTTTATGTCATTTTCAAGTTTCACTCTTAGTGATAATGTTAATGAATCATAGTAATTTGTATGCTAGTGAATGTTGTGCATAATTGTTTCTTATTTGATGCAAATCAATAAAAGAATTTGGATCTGAGACTATTTCATTGAGTTATTTGTGAATGGAATTTATTTATATCTATTGATTTGTTAATTTTAGAAATGAGTTGGTGATGTTTTTTTATTTTGAAATGAAGCTTTGATGAATAGTTATGGTTATTGAATTTTTGCACTATGAATGTATGCAATAGTATAGGTCATGCTATGGATTGCATCATTTTTGTAGTTTTGGTTACTTGAGGAAACACTCATGGTTAAGATACATGTCTGGATGTAAGGAAATTTATATTCATATTTTGTTGTTCTAAAGCCCTGTTCTATCTTTTTTATGTTTATTTACCCCATAACAACCTGTCAGAAGCAAGGAAAGATTAAAGGGGGGTCCCTGCTTTTAGTAGGGTGTGTGTGCAAAACATGCACAACAAGTAGTATGGCACAAGGTAGAGTGTTATTTAAGCAACTGCATGCTTGAGGTGGTTCCAAGTAAATTTGTTCACCACCTTCATTAATTACTTATTACAATGCATTAATTTTCCTGAATAAAGGTGCAATCATGGAAGATTAGGGTTCAAATCATGAACAACTTGGTTGCTACGCAATTCCCACCATTAGAGAATAAGAAGATGCAGAAGGCTTACATGGCACACTTATGTGTCACTTTAATTTTTACAAGGAAAAGTCTTTATAAGCAAAGCCACTTTAGATACTTAACAATTTCGATCAAAAGAGGATTGCAACCTCCAACATCAAACCTTGCAAAATTTCCCACAAAATAGGACTTGACTTATCGAGTTCATGAGAACCAGGTGAAAAAAGAGACCTAGAATCGAATTCAAATGGGACCGAATTAATTTAAAACATATTCATAATAGAACCTCTTATTTCTGGTCTTCGTTTAAAAGAAAAGAAAAAGCCAACACCAGGATAACTAGCAAAGAAAATGGGAATATGTGCGCATTGGGATGATTTATCTAGATGATGATTCACTGGGCTTGACATACCAATTAGGAAAAAAGTGAAAAACTTGCCAAAGATACAATATCCTTAGCGCAACAACATCAACTCTAAGACTTGAGAGTCAGGTTAATTGATAAGACTAGGGAAAAGAGCTTGCAACACCTCAAATTTAGTAAAGACAAGAACTTAGGTAGGGACCAAGCAATAAGATTCAAAGACTTCCATTTTACCAACTCCTCCAAACGCAGCACACCTAAGTAAGCAAAAGAAAAGGAAGGGAAAGAAACGCAATAGAAAAAAAAGGGGGTCCACATTTTGCCAAGGAGCAAAATGGGGCATGTTGTGAGACCACACAACACAAACATGCTCTGAACTTCTAAACCATGCTCTCATAAAAAGGTTTTTGTATGTCTGGTATGAACATGAATACTCCTCTTGTTAGAAAAATTAAAGTCCACATAATAGATACAAAGTAGCCTTGGTTCTTCATACCTTGGTGCATCGTGTCTATTTTCTACATTAATAAGGATTACTATGATAAAATTACTTAATTTTCTCTAAAATAAAAAGCATATTCATCACATTTCTCTTACCTCATCAATTACCATCATCATTATCATTCATATCCATATTCATAACAAATGGATGTTCAATAACTGAATCAACATCATCTAATCTCTCTCTATCTACTCTTCCTACTAACATTTCTATCCCAGACATCCTCCATCCATAACATCATTAGTATCATGTGCATCTTGCATCCACAAAATCATTAGCTATGCATCCATCATATCACATGTAATATCATATATCATCAATATCATATAATATAACATCCATGAATCATGCATATCATCACAATAGAATAAAAATAAAAAAAACAATCATATATAAATATCATCATATCATGTCATCACAATCATGAATGCATCCATAACCATATCGTAATCATATGCATCATGTTGAATCATGAACATCAAGCATAACACCAATAGGAATCATACACATCAATAGCCACATCAAAATCATGTCATGTCATATATACAACATCAAAAAATATAAATGGCATGATACATCATCATCCAACAAATGTGTGATCTATATCTATACATAAAAAGTACATATGTACAAGAGGCTCAAAATCCAATGAATGCATATACATCATATGCATGTCTATATCAAATATACATCAAAATAAAAAATAAGTGCAATGTTTATCCACTTTGATGCTCCTCTCCATCAAGAGGAAGCTAATCATGAGGTGATCTCATAATTTTTGATTGATCCCCATGTTCCAGAGATCTCTTTGTGTGCTTCTTTCACCCTACTAACCTGTGGGGCTATAATATATGCCTCTACTTCTGTTATGAGGGGTGAGTAATAGAACCACCCTTTGATTGGCTAACCCTATTGTACCAACACTCTAATCTAAGAACTTAGGTTACCTCTACTCTTGTAGAATAGACACCTCATAAATAGTCTTGTAATATGTCACCTCTTGTACTAGGAACTCCCTCTCATACATATGTCTATCCATGATAACCATGGAGCCATGTGCAATCTCAAGCTAAATCCACCAGCCACACTCAATATCTCTCTTCGATATAACTTTATCCCTCTTAGTTGTGACCTAAGTGACCTATATCTCTGCAACCTATCATCGAGAAATCTCTGTCTTGCTTTATATTACAAGCATCTCTCTCCCCTAGCTTGGTCATGCTTTGTGAGAACCTGATCTCTCTCAATTGTTCTCTGAATAAACTAATCAATCACCTGGTCCCACTCTATCCCATAGTCATCATCCTCGTGACAATCCTGATCCCTCTCTAACAATACAAGTGCTAATCTAGCATCTAGATCCTATCCATCATCATCTCCCCCTCTCCCATCATCTCAAGGAGGATCTTGTATAGGCACCTATTGTTCATCATGTTGTCGATACTATTGTGCCTAGTGTTGTGGAGGTTGTTGGTGTGGAGGTGGTTGTTATGTAACATGAGGCACAACCTATCAAACCTCTACCTCTACCCACTATCACATCCTCTGAGTGCTACTAGAATCTCCCACAAGCTTTCTCCTATGTACTCCTACCACACCTGGATCACCTTGAGGATGGGTGAATCTCAATGGCTATCTTTTGACCCACCATGCAACGTAATCAAGATTGGTACTGTGATGTCACTTTTCCTCTTATAGTAATCAAGTATTAGCAACGGCTTTAATATAACAAATAGTAGACTTAATAATGCAACATTATCTAAATTAATGTGAATAATTTATATAAGCTACAAACATGTAACATTTAAATAATCAACATAGTAAATGGATTAACACCTCCACATAGATTAATCATATAGATAATATTCCCAATATTATTGAATTAATGGTTCTCAATACTTATCTTGAAGTCATGGAACATTTTCTATCTAGCACATAGAGGAAATCTAGTACTCAACAGAATGGTTATGGACCTAGGTTGTTTCTCGGCACAAACACCCCCAAAGGAATTGGTTCTTGTATAGAACCAACTTACCTTTATGGCATAAACACAGCCCTAGCTAGGACACTCCTAGGTGTACGTTGTACCCTGAGTTGGACACATGTTGTGTTCCCCTTCTCCAAATGTTTAAATTCCCACCTAGACCCTAACCTTCACTCCTTTGTGCCCTTTTAGTTCCTCTTTCATTTTTCTCTTCTTTCCTTGAATGTTTTGCATCCTTCCATGTTTCTCACAAGTCTCACATGGATTATTTATATATTCTTTTAAGGGGTGGTTTCCAAACCATCACACCTTTTCACAAAAGGTTTCCTTTTAATAATTATTTACGTAAATAATTATTCTTCCCCTTTTTAAAGAGTTTTTATGCATATTTCTATTAATATATCTTTTTAACTAAAGGATCATATTATCCTTTATTTTTCTATCTCCCTTTTAATTCTAAAGGGTTATATCATAACTCTTCTTGGGGAAAAATTCACATAACAGGTACAAGGATTATCTGGCCCTCTTTCCTAACCCCAAGGTTGTGCAAAAAGTTATGCTAACTCCCCCAAAGCATCCTATGATATTGCTTTTCCACCCCAAGCAACAATATCCCTCATAGTCCAAGCAAAAATAGTGTGATAATCATATGTTGGTACAACTTGATACTCACAAAATTATCTCATGATGCTATATGATAAGTATCTCTCAATAATCTGAGTCATCCTCCCAATGAGCCCTCATGTTTGTCTACAAAAGGATAAATTCCCATGGTCATCTAACCACACCTTGACCTATAGATAAGGTCTCCAAATGAACTTGCCCATTTCATTAAAAATACCTCTCCAATAGTGCAACCTACCTGTCTTCCTTTGTGTTAGTTGGCTACCATATTTGTAAACAAGTGGATCCCTTAGATCCCTATCCAACTCACTGATGGTTCAAGCGATGAAAATACTCTCCTAGGCCCATATGTCTAACAATGTCACTCTTGCAAATAAACTAGTGGTTGATTTCTAGCACACCTGATCGATATCGTGATATAGGTGTGCGGGGATGTAGGGTCCCCATGAATATGTGATCCCCTCTGAAACCATACCCTCAATCACATAACCCCATTTAATAGAGAATCCTCATGCCCTTCGATCTGGCATAAGGGGCCCCATGATCAAATAAACTAGATACAATACAATCTCATAGACCTCTCCATAGTATGGCCATAAATCCATCTATCCATCAACAATATCCAACTACTCCTCATTGAGCAATCTTTGCATAGACACAATACCTCTATCCATTTCATAGATAACATGAATACCATCAATCAACACCCTAAGGATATGTCAAACATCCTCTAGTGTAATAGTACACTCCCCTGTTAAGAGGTGAAGGTAGATGTATCTAATCTCCACCGCTTGATGAGTGAAGTCATCATTGCCCTATGTGCTTGAATCTTAGGCATGTATGTAATGTGGAAAAGATCGATACTAGAAAGAACTCAACCTCAAGATCTCCTAGTTGAGCCATCTGATCCATGATCTAAGGCCTCCACTCTCTAGAGTAAATGAGGTGAAGTACTACCTGAAATCATGAAGCCAATGATGTCATTTTTCCCAAAATCTAATAAACATCCTAAGTGTTTGACCAAAAAGATCAAACACGTCACTTTGTGCAAATATGGTGTTACATATTAGTCAAATGTGGGTCATTTTTCAAACATGTCGATATCCAAAAATCAAAAGTGAATGTGTTTTCAAATGTTCCAATCTACCTACATCGATATAGTGCAAATACACTAATCCATATCAAAGGCATCACTGTGTTGTAAATTTGACAATCCATAGTTGTAAACACATCCTATCAAGTTTCAAAAGCACTAGTCTATAGACCGATGTGTTTATTTTTCTACATTTACCTAGTAATTAATCCACTTAAAATCACATAAAAGCTAAAATTAAGGTTGTACATACTGCTAGGCCCACTCTCGTAGGCCTCTAGAACTGTTAGAATCTATTTGTGTGGTGTTGGGCATGAGGTACAAGTGCCATTACAAGAGGATGCTTGAGTGATCTGACCACTAAAAGCTCTAAGAATGTTGAGTAATCAATAACTTTGAGTGTGCAAATGAAGATATTTTGAGCCTAATTGCCTATATTTACCCCTAAAACCAAGGGTTTCACCCACAACCACCCTATATTATTATTTTTAGCTTCACTGTCAATCCTAATCACTTTCTAGGACCCTTAGGGCCTCTCTTTTCATCCTCTTTTCAATTGAACTAGTCCTAAACTATTATCATGAGCCTAACCTAAAAAAAAAAAATCTATCCAACCTCTTGAGGGGGTATCCTAGCATCCTATCATCCTTTCGTCATCTATTGGGGAATAGTGGGGCATAAAAAAAATTAAAATTTTATCCGAGCAACAATTATCTTTGAAACAATGTAACAAGTACATTATGTCAAAGAGGGGAAAAATGTGTTGGTAATATGATTTTCATTGATGTCAAAAGGGCATCATAAGGACATAAAAATTTGTTAGCATGAGGTTGTCATTAATGTCAGTGGTCTCACACAAAAATATTGTTTGCACAGTGCAATTCTTGAAGAGTGTGTAGAATTTCAAGCTTCGAGCCTCGAGCTTACCTTATATTGCTTGCTAGAAAAGGAAGGAGTTAGACTATTTGAGCTAAGTCTAATCGAGTTTTAGGCTTCAAGCTTAAGGATTATCTTATACTAAATATTTTTGGGCTTCAAACTTTGGTCGTATATCATACCGAATGCTCACAGAAATGACCATAGTGTAGACACTGAAAAATGTCTCGAGCCTACAAGCAACATTTTCTTGCTAACCTATCTTTTTTCCTATATACTTAAATAATTTAAATTACTTAATTATTTCCTAATGTCATATTCTTCTATTAATTAAATAATGTGGAATTATTTAGTTAATTTATTCCATCTTTATTCTTCTTTTGATTAATTTAAATAAATATCAATTTATTTAAATTATGTTACTAATTATCTCTTTTCCTCTATAATTAAATAAATTCTTATTTATTTAATTATTAATTTTCAATTTTCCCTCCTTTCCGCTATAATTAAATAATTATTTTTAATTATTTAATTATTCATTTAGTTTTTTCTTCTATAATTAAATAAATTCATATTTATTTAATTATTTATCATTTCATTTTCCTCTATAATTAAATAATTATTTACCATTTCCCTTCATACATTATTAAATAATTATTTTCAATTATTTAATATTTCATATCCTTCTTTTCTTCTTTTATTAAATAATTATTTTTAACTATTTAATTATTCATTTTCCCTTTCCTAAATTAAATAATGTTTGCAATTGTTTAATTTATTTATTCTTATCCAAGCCCTATCTCTCATTCCAATTTCTTGGATCGTGGTCTCTTTTTCCCATATTTATCTTTTTTCCTCTCATTTAGTCTCATCTATTGATCAGCATACCTCATCATTCAATCCTCACCCTTTATTTGAATTGGGTTTTCTATAAAAGCAAGTTATCATTTCCATTTCAAGGTTAATCACAATCTTCAATATTTTGCTATCATACCTACTATCTTGAGATCTTTCTACTACATATCAAGATTATCTAATACATTGCATACTACAAATTTGAGAGAAAACAAAGCAAAACGGGGAAGAGAAATGGAGAAGAATCAACTTTGGCATAGGAATTGGAGTTTTATTGCGTTATTATTATGATTTATATTATCATTTGTGCTTCATTGTTAAATTAGGGTCATTATGGCTTAAATTTATGTAGTTTTGTGGTTGCTACTATAGAGAAGGGGGACCTACCACCTTGAGACTCCAAGTCATAGGAGAGTCCTAAGCAACAAGTTGCCCTAAACTACCTCAAGTTTGTTAAATGAATTGAAAGCGATAAGGTGTTGAGGCTGAAAAGGAAGGATAGATGGCTTAGTGCTTTCCCTCTACTAAAATAAAATGCTTATAGGGTCAGAAGTGCCAATTTTTGAGGTTTGGTCTACTACCTAGAAAGCTCACTATCTAAGGATGACAACACAGATCATGGACTCCAACGTGGCGCATTGGTGTTTCAAGGATGCATTGGCATATATACAAACAAAAGTTCCAAAGAGTAAACTAAAACCTAGGAAAACTTACTAACTGCCTAAATGCTAGATGTTTTATGCTACCATAGAATGCTAGAAACACTGAACTGAAAGTATAACAAAAGGAATACTATAATTAAATTATGCTAGAATGGACAAAGAGAGAGTGATGAATTAGACCTGTCTACCCACAAATTGAATCTTCAAGTAGTTCCACTCACACACACCTACAAACATAGAGAAAAAATAATGGTGGGGCTATGTTTAGAGGACTGCCTCAGTCATTCCCCTACTTCGATGTTCCCACCTCCACAAATAGCTAGATAGCCACAAAATATAGAAAATGATAAAGAGATAGAAAGGAAAAAAAACCAACAAGGAGTATGCTATGTAGTAAATAAAATGATGCATGGACAAAATAGCAATGGATAATATCACTTCTATAGATATGAGCACTCAAGTAAAGTAGTGGAAGGAGAGAGCTTGTGAATACTCCAACAACATCATTGTTGTTGTAAATGTGGTGTACAAGCCAAGAGAAAAAGCTTGCAACTAAGAAGATCAAAGCTTGAGAGTGCAAGAATGGAGCTATGAGTGTGTGGAGAGTGAGATTGGAGAAGAGTGTTCAAGATTTCAAGAAGCCAAGAGAGCATTAATGACTGATAAGTTAGAGAATGAATGAGGTAGGAGATGTTACACTTCAGCGCCAATGGAGAAATGTAATGCATCTATGGATTCCAAAGGAAGGAATCCCATTAGGATGAAAATGTGGTGTGTGGATGTCCATGTGATACACGCGCATCCCTAATAAAGATAATTCCTCCATTGACGTGAAAAGATGTGGCCAAGTGGATGAAGTGAGGTGGTGGTGGTGAAATTTCATCATCAAACTTACATTTTTCTAAGGTAAGGGATATGAAATGGGGAATTTTCCTAGGGGTACAAATTTTCTCCACTACAACTACTATTGATTCATCCTTTCCCCCTAATTTCCCCTATCTACAAATTGGTGAACATGACTTGAACTAACTGGATCTTGTGAAATTTTTTTAAAATTTTGAGTTTCAGGTGTGTGATGCAATCGTTGTGTGCAGTGACACATATGTGCCTATAAATACCATAATCGTTGTACGATGTGATGCATGTGAGGTTTTATGTACCATATATGTTGGCCATAACATTGCATCTAACTCTTTGTAAATTTCAATATCATTCAATCATTACTATTTCTGATCATTCTATAAGGATTTGGTTATTTGTCTAACCTTTTTAATAGTATGCTTACATCATTAGATTTGATATTTTTTGTCAAATCTTTGTGATTTCTAGCTATAGGTTTTTTTTGCCACAATTGGTTCTTCAAATGTCACAATCATTGATTTGTATGCCATATTTTTCATTCTATGTGCCACATTTGTCATGTTCTATGATGCATTTGTGTGTCAAATTTGATCTTTCTTGAACCAGATTTGACTATTAAGCAAGAAGAGGGTATAAAATTGAGTTTTTCATTTTTCTAATTTTTGTATTCATTAGTGCAAAGCTTTTTGGTTTTTGATAGTTGATTTCCAACTATGGAAAATTTTGGGAGAATACTATTGAACAAAAACTACTAATCCAATTTCTTGCAGGGCTCCCTTGTGTGTTTTTTATTTCTAATTTAGGAACATTTGGAATTTGTGCTTAACAAGAACAATTATTTTCCATGTTTCATGCACTTTCATGCATGTGAGTCAGTTACCAAAAGTTTTTTTATCTAATGTATCATCTCCCCTTGTTCTACATGTGATTCCTCAATGATGAGAAATAGTGACATAATATAGTCTTGAGTATCTTCTCCCCTTGTGTTGTGTGTGATTCTTGAGTGATGAGAAAGATCAATACACAAGCTTTCCCTATTTTTTGTTTTTGAGTATGGTGGGCCTACCTATGGATTTTCAGCCTAGGGAATGACCCTTAGTGTATATACCTCTAGTATGCTATATAAAAGTGCAAAAACTGAAACGTGAGCTCAATCCACTTGTTCCTTAGAGGGTGGGCCTTAAGGTCCTAGGTGATTTCGGATGTAGGTTAGAGATTTCAGTGTGGTGTTCTTTGGAGTTCCTCCACTATCAACCATTATTTTAGAAGCCTGAGACTCTTTTTGGCCATCTTCTATTTGTGGTGGAAGGGATGCATATCCTACCTTGAAGTTACTTACGATGTTTGGTTCTTGGTTGAGGTGACATAGTTCCTTGTCTAGATTTCATGATTTCAAGGTGAAAGGTATTAAGGTGATATATTACCTTGGCATACACTAGTTACCCACTCCTTTTTCTCATATTTAAAAACACCTTTCGAGGTGTGGTAAGACGACTATAGTAGAAAACCCTATTACTACTAGCTAGGTTATGCTTTGCTTATATTGCCAGTGAGTTTTGTGGAAGAAAACTTGCAAAATAATTTATTTTACAAAGAGTCAAAGAGTCAAAATAGCCAAATTTGTCTTCTAAGTGTTTGTTGTGTTTTAAGATAAATCTAGAAATTGATCAAAATGAAGAACCATTTAGAAAACATCAATTTGAGACCAAAAATAGAGCACAACAACTATCAAATAGAACATCGTTGTAGACACTAAAAAATTGTCCTAGGCTTGCAACTTTATTAAATCCCCTTTCATACTTAATAATTAAATAATTTTAATTATTTAATTATGTCACTAATGTTCATGTCTCCTATAATTACATAAATCTAATTTATTTAATTATTACTATCTTGTCTACTATAATTAAACAATCAATCCTAATTATTTAATTATTCACTTATATTTTTTCCTCCATGTTTGAATAAATATTATTTATTTAAATGACTTTCTAAATTGACTTTCCCTCCAACCTTTTTGAATTGAGTTACTATTTAATTCAAAAAATCAATTTGCATTTTTTACCTCTATAATTAAATAATGTTTCCATTATTTAATTATTCACTTTCCCATTCGAACTAAGTGATTTTCTTAGTTCCTCTCTCAGTCTCATTCTTATCCTCACTTGTCACAATCAATCTCAACCTTTGATTAATCCCTTTCAATCTCGGTCATTCATTCAAATCTAGCTCTTCTATAAAAGATGGCTTTCATGGTCATTTTGGGAGATCCAATTGATGCAAGTAAATGTTGTTGAGACAATTACTTCAATATTTTGCTTGTCATTTAGGCTATATTTGCACACAAATTTGAGGGCATTGATCAATAAAAGAAAAATAGGGTAATAGAGGTGAATCAATGAAGGCATGAAGCTTTGGTAATGTTTTATTTTTTTGTGCTTTGTGTTTCCTTTGTTCTTTATTACTTGATTAGGATCATTAGGATTGTTTTTTAATGCTTTATTATCACTAATCCTAATTTCATTTCTTGATTACATTGGTGAACCTGATATGAAAGGACAAGTTTTTGTAGATTTTTGTATGAAACTTTTAGTTTTTGTAGGTTATAGGTATGAAACGATGTAATCGCATGCCGAAATGACAACTTTTTTTCGATAGTGAACCACAATCATGATTTAGAGTGACACAACTGCTTTAGAATAGGGCATATTTTTTTTTTGTTTAACTTCTCAGGTTTTCTATGCATTTTATGTTCTCTAGTTTTGACCTTCACAGTATAACCCCTTAATCATATCATATTAGGCTCTTCTTCACTTGGATTTTCTCATATTTCTCATGTTTTACAAGTCCAAGGATGGGTCATCACAAGTGTTAGGTCTTTGACAAAACTGTTAGATATTTCACTGCATTCGAATGGCAGTCACTATCCCAAATAACGTATTCAATATATTGAATGACACAACTATAAGCTACAACTGTGGTTTGCAAAGCCACAACTGCTTGTTTATTTTAAATTTAGGGTTTCATTTTGAATTTTCAAATTTTATATTTTGCAATCAATAGAATAGAGGTTTTTGTTTGTTACTGATGTTAGATCTGTAGCATGTGGCATGAATCTTGGTATGAGTTCTAAAAACTATTTCTTTTGAAAAAAACTTTGTCACCCCATCTTTGATTACTTAGTTTAGAGTTATCTTGTTTGTGAATCTACATTCATAAAGGATAAAAAGAAACACAAATTGCATATATCATTCATAAGGATAAAATGAACAAAAATGTACATACTTCACTCATAAGGATAAAATGAACCACAATCTACATCATACACTCATTCAAGTCTAAAATTTACAACAATCTGTATTTATCACTCATCATGATTTAAAAAGAACTTTCATCATACAGTCATTCAAGTCTAAAATTTACAACAATCTGTATTTATCACTCATCATGATTTAAAAAGAATTTTCATCATGCATTCATTTGGGCTAAAAAGAACCAACAAATTGCATTAGTGTGTCTTCTCACATTCTATCTTGGGGATAAAAATAATCACTATTTTTACTATCTTGTGATCGTTTCTTTGTTATAGGGTATGTATGCTCTTCCCTTGCACCTAGTGTGATCTTGAGAATCAGAAATACCTCTTGGAATTTACACTCTCACATCAGACATTTGATTTTGAGGCTAAAATGAACACCATGCTAGTGTAAGGAAAACGCATTATGCTCTCTCCTCACACCTAGTGTGATATTGGAGATTCCAAGGCATTGTGTTTGTCTTTCCTTTGTTTATCCTTAGAGGGGCATGCCTAAGAGACACATCTGAAAGGAGAACTCAAAGGTGACTCCAACTATTTTTTCCCTCGGGTCGGTATATAAATGGATAAGACTAAACTTTCAAGTCCTCATAGTATGTAGGCCTTAGCCATACAGATTCATTTAGAATGGGGTACTGCCATAAATAGTATAAGAGCCCTTGGTATGAGTGATTAAAGCCTTAAGTGGCTTGCTAGACACTTGTAAGATGCCATGTCCCTGAGTAATGACTAAGAACTAAATTAGTTACAAGCCAACCTTTTACTTGATTTTTGGTGATATTTTTAGTGTAGGGGTGTAGCATTGAACCCATAAGAATTTTACGCCCAACATTTGGCTCCCTTTAGTGAGATAAAAATCCCTGGCTTGCATAAGTCACTTGATTTTTGAGCTTGTGAATTTCCACAAAGAGGGTGATTTGCGACATCCTTCCATAGCAGGAGGCCCCTACTCATCCACTTTTGTAGGAAAAAGGTGATACATAACCTGAAAGGGTGTCCCTTTCTTGCATCGAAGGAGATTCCTAAAGTGGGTCTAAGAGTGTCGCCATTGGAAATTTCCTTTAGGGATAGACAAGTTTTTTCTATGTGTGATATTGTTTTTTTTTGAGCTATACCAGTGGAAATTCGAGGTGAATAACCTCAAGAATACACACATTGTGAATATTCAATGATAGTTTTTGCACTACATGTAACAAACTAAACTACAATTGAACCTTAAAATGACATATTTATAGAAAACTAGTGAACTGCAATTGCTTGTTTACAATTTTTTAGGGAAAACTTGTTGATTCCATCTTCTGATAAATTCCTGATAGTGACTACAATTCAAACCAAAGACTTGCTCACCTCATTTTTTTCATTTCATCACATTCATTAAGCTTAACATCACATCTTTATGCAATCTTTAGGATATCCTCCTTGCATAGACAAAATTTTAGGTCATTATTAGATCACCTCACTTATTGTAGGAATCCATCTTTAGGTTCCATACACCTTTTTGAAGACATTAGAATAGGGAAACTTACCATATCTTGGAATAGGCCCCTTGTTACAAAGAAACATTGTCATTGACCTTGTCATTTTCCATACTAGTCCTTGTCATTTTGGTGTAACCTTTAACTCATAAGTCTAGTTTTAAGGGTCACATTGTCAAACTGGTCACTTGTCATTTACTCCTTAAGGTCACTGATAATCTTATTTGGAAACATTGGACTATCCTAGGTTGGCTAGTAACTCTTTTCTTAGTCTCACAAAAATTTCCTATTCATAACTTTAGCTATTTATACCAAACCATCTCATTTGCATACAATAATTTTGGTCATACCATAACACCTTACATTGACATCATTACACATTTTAGACTTAATCATACCTTAGATTTTGGACATAGTGACATCAACATCTCTCAAATCTTGTCTATTGTCACCTTGTGCCTTAATCTTGGTCATTAGAATTGTTGCATATCTCTTTAGACTTGGTCATACCCTAGATTATGGTTATAGTAACATTATCATATCCTAATCATGTTATTGTCACTTTCAACCTTAAATCTTGGACATTATCATTATTAGGCATCCTTATACCTTGAAAAAACCTAAAAAAATATAGCCTAGATTCATATCCCCCTTAGTCATAGTTATAACTTTGCATTGGCATACGTTAGACATCATACCATATATTTTGGACCATAGTGACACCATGCCTTCAATTCACCTTGATATTCTTCTTAGTCAAGTTGAATACCAGTTATTCCACAATGGTAAATATAAACAAGGCATAGAACTTAGAAAACAATGTGCTTATCCTCCACACCAACCAAGCACAACCTATAGTCAACCATGCATTTATCCCTCTTACCAACAACCCATAAACTCTAGTCCTCCATCCATCTACCCTCACTATCAAGAGTCCCTTAGCACAATCCATGTCATTAATCCACAACAAACGTCCATTAATCACCTTTATCCTAACCTTGAAAATGGAAACCAACCTTCCACTGGTCCATTCAAGCCTCTACATCCTATCCTAGTATATCATCCCCCAACCCATTCCAAGCCTCCACATCCTATCCTAATCCATCATCCACTAATCCATTCCTATTACTCCATCCCAAGCCGCATTTATTCATAAAAATACATTTATTCATGGTCTCCAAAATCACATTATATTCCCTAAACCTTGGGATACATGTCAAAAGGAAATTCCCAACCATGATAACAAAGATCCCCATTCATGTCAAGATAAAAGTATTCCATCCCATGACCCCATCCTTAAGTCCATCCAAGAAATCCTTTTAGATAATCATGTCACCCAAGACAAACCCATCTTTGACCAAGATCCTACCATTGAATAAGATATCCAAAATTATCCGCTCATTGACCTTTATACCATCCATGATCAAACATTTGAAGTTGACCTTTTCCAAATTTCATGCACCTCCATTTCCAAAAATGAGACACTTGCCTCCTTTGGACACATAGATAATCAAACAAATGATATGGATAATATTCAAGAAGAACATAAAATTAATACTATGGATCAAGAAGAACATAAAAAGACTACTATGGATCAAGAAGAACATAAAGAATCTACCATTGATCAAGTCAAAGTCAAATAAGAAGATACAAAATATTCCATGGATCAAATTGATAGCCCAAATGAGCAAGAAGAAATAAGCATGACAAATGATAAATCCAAAATATCCTATCAACTAGGATCATCCACTTTTATCAAATCAATATTTCTCACAAAAGAGAATATTTTGAGCAAAAATTTCCATGATGATGGGTTCGCATCTTGCTTCCAAAATGAAAAATACCCCATCGCAAAGAGAATATTTCAAAGCATGTAGTATCAAGGAAGAGGACTAGGTCTACATGAGCAAGGAATTCAAGAACCAATACAATTTTATGAAATCCTAGACATCAAGGTCTTGGCTATTCTCCAATCAGCAAAAAAATGATGTTAGTGATACCTCCATGATATTGGGGGACACTTTATCCAATACAAACATCAAAATGGGGTCCATGAGTATTCATTGTCATAGGGTTGCTTCCAACACTCCTTCCATCCACTCCATACACCATCATTCCAACATAATTAAACCCATCAATTGGAACCAAAAAAAACAAAAGTATTACAAGTCTAAAGTCCAAAATCAAATATCAAAGGCCATTGAATACAAAAATCCAAGTGGACAAATAAAGTTAAAATGGATTCCAAGAAAAATAGATCAAGTAAAGAAAAGAGTTCAATGCCAATATCTAATCCAAAAGTGGAGCCACAAGAAATAGGCCTCCCACATATAACAAATGTCCACATCCTTCAAAATGGTCACCACACTAGGCATATAAAATTCATGGTTCCTAACACTATCCTAATTGAAATTCAAAACTCCGTCATCCACCATCCCAAGTTTGGAAAATAAAAACTCCTACATCCAAATATCCAAATAATCCTTCCACATCTACCATCATCCATTATAATCCAGAATCTTGTCCACATTCCAAAACTCCTACTTCATAAATCTGTCATATCTTGGCAGCAACTCTTTATCACAAGGACTCCCATGGAAATCTATCACAATGGGAATATTTAGATAAAGCCAAATCTAGTATTAGAAAGGATCACAATGACATTGATCAGTTGTATGCAAGTGTTATGATCTTGAAAAGACAACTAATCCATAGAGGTCACTATTGGCATATCATGACACCAAAAGCTACATCAACACCATCAAAGGATTTAGAACAATTAGCAATCATCCAAAACATCAAGTCCATATAAAAAAATTAAAAGTAAAAAAATTGTCACCTTGATGAAAACTTGGAAAATAGGCATCTTGTGTGATGTCAAAAAAATTTTAAAAATGAAAAAATGAAAAGAAAAAGAAAAAGAAAAATAATAAAGAGAAAAATTTCATCGAATAGTGAAAACCATTTTTTTGGCACTTTGGATAAGTACCATGATGAACACTTAACAAATAGGAGTCATGTGTAAGAGAAATTATCTATTTGGACCATTACAACTGGGGGCAAGTTGTCTCATCTTCAATACCTTCTGCATGACATTTCTTATGATATTTCCATCTATCCATCTAAGTCTTATCATTTCCATCCATTTTCTCACCTACTTTGATCTTGATAAGGACTGATGTACAAGCATAAATCCTAATTTGGGAAAACTCTTGACATTTTTATCCTTCATTCATACACTATCCATGAAATATCATGTCATAGCCTTCATATCATTATCCAAACCCATACTTTGGAGAAAACTAATTATTCCTATGTGACATAGTCCTTAAAGATTATATGCTAATTCTACCATCCAATAATCCTCATGTCTCCTATCTCTTACCAAAGTCAATCCATTATCCTTCCACACCTATTACTGGACTTGGTTTTCCCTTGTCATTGGTTTAAGGATCCTAATCCGCTTATCCAACATCCTTCCATTATCCCATTCAGTCTTGAAAAGAATTCATTTCAAATGTCACAAGACTAATCCATACAATATTGCTATGTATCTTAGTACATAATATGATATAAATTAGGGAATAAAAACACAATCTAACTCAATCAATCCTTTGGCAAAGCCTTAACACCTTAAACACAATGTTTTCCTTCACAAATTTGCACTATGCCTTGTAGGGCAGCAAATAGAGTATTTTTCACATAATTTTTAGAAAAAAAATCCAAACCATGATATAAAAACTTTTTTGGATACCCATTATGAAGTTATACAACATATCTATAATTTAAGGGTGGTTGTTTTGGAACAACACCTTCAAAATTTTGTTGCTACGCTTGAAAAAGGTCAAATTAGGCATGTTTTGATAGGTCACTATGTGATTTTCACAACCCAAACCAAAAAATATCATACAACCCACCTAGACATGTCAAATATTATATAAAAAAACACTTTCCATCACCAAAAACAATTTCTTCAAAACTTTTCCACAAAACCCTACTTCTATGCAACTTTTCCACCCAAAAACAAAAGATTTTCACCCTAGGGCATCACCTATTCTTCACCAAATCTTATTCCCTACTCCTAAAAACACCATAAACTCAAAAAAAATCATATCTAACCCCATTCCACCAATTATTAACCATTCTCATCGATAGAATGAGCCACAAATCAATTTTTTTGCACTCAAACTCTCAAAATAGGGTTTTTTAAACCAGTTTTAGAAAAATGACTATAAAATCCTCAAATCTCAATGAAATCTTATGAGACAAAAACAAAAATTAAGATAACTCATCCCTTAATCAATTTAAAGGAAAAAGAGACTATAGGTCTTACAAGGTCATACCAAGTGTTGTAGCAACAAATTTCCCTTCAAAAACATAGAAAACAAGAGCTTTGTTATTCAAATTTTCAAATTTTACACCATCAACCTTGTTCCAATGTACACACATGATTTTTAAGCCTTAACCAACCCCAAAAAACTGACCTCTAAATACCTTTTAAGTTTTATAACCATTTAACTTCCCTTTACATAAAAAAATGCAAAAAGTGCAAAGTTGTTTTGACAACCTTTGCAACTTTTTGTGCAACTTTACAAACTTAACCAAATCAACTTTCAAATGGATTCAAACCTCCTAACAACCTAAAATGACTCCAAAAATATCACAAATTTTCTTTAAGACCTTATTACAAACCAAAATACTCAACATGTAACTCTTTGCAACATTTTCATATTAAGAGACATGGTGCCCTGCACCATACTCCCTAGGAAAAAGGAACTCAAGTCCCCTTGAGGATAGTGTTGCCACATTAGATCCATGCTTTTCCATTCCATTCTCTATCCTCCAAGTGTTGTCTCCATCTAGTGAACCCTTCCACTAAATCAAATATTGAAAATAAGCATTATTCTTTATGTTGTTGAACTCTTTGCCACTTAAGTTATGCTCCACCTGTAGAAGGTCGCTTGATGGATGCTCCCTGACTTGTTTGTCACTTGCTCTTGCCCCTTTACTACCAAACCATGGTTCTTAATCTGAAAATGTTGAAAGAGTTAAATGTTGAGTCTTTTGGTTTGTAATAAGGTCTTAAAGACCATTTGTGATGTTTTTGGAGTCATTTTAGGTTGTTAGGAGGTTTGGAGTCATTTGGAAGTTGATTTGGTTAAGTTTGTAAAGTTTCACAAAAAGTTGCAAAAGTTGTCAAGACCACTTTGCATTTTTTTGATGTAAAGGGAAGTTAAACAGTCATGAAACTTAAAAGGTAGTTAGAGGTCAGTTTTTTTTGGTTTTTTAAGGCTTAAAAATCATGTTTGTACATGGAACAAGGTTGATGGTGCAAAATTTAAAAATCTGAATAACAAAGCTCTTATTTTCTACATTTTTGTAGGGAAATTTACTGCTACATCACTTGGTACGGCCTTGTATGGCCTGTAGGTAATATCTTGTGCCTTGAAATTGATGAAGGGATGAATTAGCTTCATTTTTTTTGGTCTCATAATATATCATTAAGATTTGAGGATTTTATAGTCATTTTTCTAAAACTGTTTAGAAAACCCTGTTTTGAGGGTTTGAGTGCAAAAAAAAATGATTTGTGGCCCATTCCATCAATGAAAATGCTTAATAATTGGTGGAATGGGGTTAGATAGGATTTTTTTTTAGTTTATGGTTTTTTTAGAAGTATGAAATAATATTTGGTGAAGAATAGGTGATGCCCTAAGGTGAAAATCTCTTGTTTTTTAGTGGAAAAGTTGCATAGAAGTAGGGTTTTGTGGAAAAGCTTTGAAGAATTTTTTTTTGGTGATGGAAAGTGTTTTTTCAGATCATATTTTACATTTTTTGGTGGGTGGTATGATATTTTGTGGCTTGGGTTGTAAAAATCACATAGTGACCTATCAAAACAGGCCTAATTTGGCCTTTTTTAAGCGTAGAAACAAATTTTTGAAGGTGTTGTTCCAAAACAACCACCCTTAAATTTTGGATATGTTGTAGAACTCCATAATGGGTATCAAAAATGGTTTTTATATCATGTTTTGGATTTTTTTTATGAAAATTATGTCAAAAATACTCTATTTCCTTCCTT
The DNA here is from genome assembly GCA_007258455.2 of Sequoia sempervirens. NCBI lineage: Eukaryota > Viridiplantae > Streptophyta > Pinopsida > Cupressales > Cupressaceae > Sequoia > Sequoia sempervirens. The sequence continues at coordinate 87,749,249 of VDFB02000017.1, read as the reverse complement.
ACAATGCATAATGCAAATTTGTGAAGGAAAACATTGTGTTTAAGGTGTTAAGGCTTTGAAAAAGTATTGGTTGAGTTAAATTATGTTTATATCCCCTGATTTGCATCAAATTGGTATTAGAGCCCTGAATGATTTGGGTAGCGGGCACTTAGTGCTTTCTTGATCGGTATTGTTGTACATGTGTTGCAGTTTATTGTATGGTGCAGTTTGATAAGTTAACAAGAAAGGAGAGGTACCAAAAGACTAGACAATGGGGACAAGTAAGAATATTCTAGAGGAATGAAATATTACTGGAGATCAAGAGGAAAGAAGATTGTCAAACGAGTGTAATGGATTGCAACAACGTGAAGGAGGGTATTAGAGTAAGAAGGCCCATGATAATTTTGTATTGGGATATGTATTGGGACTATAAGGAGTGCAAAAAGCTCTGATGAGAATGGGAAGAGATTGCAAGATGAGTGGATATTTTGGAAAAAAAAATATTTTCCTGATAAGGTGGTGATTGCAGAAAATACATATGGAAAAGTTGAGGCAGCAAAGAGTACCAAAGATGATGATAAATGCATTCTAAAGGGAAGCAAAGAAGAGGCAGAATTTAAAGATAAGGTAGTAGACAAGAATGATGATGTTAAGGAAGGAGATTACCCAGTGATAGAAAATGATAAAAAGATGGATTCTCAAAGGTTCAAATTTGTTCTTTTGGTGAAAGATGGTTTTCAATGTGTTGTAGCGTCTAAAGATGGAGAAAATATTGCTTTTACTTTTGAAGATAAACAACTGGAAAAAGAGCAGTAAAGATGAAAGCAGAAAGAATCTCATAGAGGAATCTGAAATTACAGTGAATGATGCAAGAAAAGATGATTTAATGATGTAGCTTATGGAAATCGAAGTAGAATGGTTGGAGAAGATTACATATGGAAGTCCAAAAGCAAATGTTACGGTGAATAAGGAAGATGAGGAAGAAGAAAATAAAAATGAAGTGTTCGGAGAAGAAAAAGAAAGTATAGAAGTTTCCAATGGGATAACAACAAATGAACAAGCAGATGTAGACGTAATTTCCTTAATGCATAATACAAATGGAGTTTTACTTGGTATGCTATTATACTATGAAGTGGAGATAAGATGGTGGGGATGTGAAAAAGTAAATCAAAGGAGGAGATATGCACAAAGAGAAATAAGCAAACAAATCCAAATCGAGAAACTTCATAGATAAAAATGCAAGTATGGATGTCCAGAATTGAGAACGATAAATAATTGGAAGGTGAGGAAAAAGAAGGTGAAGTTGAAGTATGACATTGTGGAATTCATGTGCAGGAGCACATGATTTTTTCCCCTAGGGAGTTTGATGTAGGGGCATCGTGCTCCATCAAATTTTGGTCTATTTTTTTCAGTTTCTACGGTTTGGGGTTTTTGTTGTGTGGTTTGGTGTTTTATGTTGTGTAGCTTCCTATCGCAACACAGTTCAACTTCCTATTGCAATACAATTTAGCTTCCTGTCGCAACAATGTAGAAGTTCCTATCACTTGGTTAGCTCCCAAACCCAATTATAAACTTGTCAGTTTGGTGATTGATAATTTGTTCGATTGGTTTGAAGAGACAAATTAGTTTCAACTATTATGATTGTATCTATCGGTGGTTAGCAAAGATGGTTAAGGATCCAGAAGGCACGATTGTTAGGAGAATGACACTAAAGGAAGGGTTTGAAAGGTTAATATGCATCGATTGAAAATTTGAAGGGCATGGTTGTTAATGAAGCGGTGAATGGAAAGTGAAGAGGTTGATATGAGGACATAGTGGCTGAGGGAGTAAAAGAGAGAAGGCATGCATATAAAAATAGGTTTCGATAAAGAATAGGCACATCGGTTCAAGAAGGCAAGGAAGATAGAATAGAATAGATGTGTGGTTATCAGTTAGTTTGGATTTTCAGCTCTTTTGTTTTTGTGTGTGGCAGAACAACCCTTAGAAGGATCGCTATCTTTGTAAACTTGTGGGGATGTATTCAAATAAATTTTGAATAAAGATATTGTTTCTTTGTGATTCTTTCATATATGTGTTACCGAAGGTGTTTTTCATGATCCGTTATGAGTTAACAATGGAGTCTCTATTTTATATCTGTTTTCTTGTCATAATATTATAAACTTTGGTAGCCATCATATTGACTATCAGATTGTGAGGAAAGAGTCACCAAATCTAGGTTCAATTTATGAGTGTCTTGTGGCGGCTCTGTATCATCATCCAAAAAATTCCTTGGCTTTGTTCCTAGCCTTGTTGCAGACCTTGATCCTTTAGTCACATTGTCATGAATGGTATATGTCTTTCCTAGTCCTCACATTGTTTTGGGATGTGTCCTTCCCACATCAAACAATGTCATCATCATCACCATCATCATCATCATCACCTTTCAATTGGTTTTCAGCTTGACTAGGGGCAAGATCATGTTTGTCCTTGGATTCTTGTGCATGATTGCTCGCTTGCTTGTAGGCATCATTCATATGCATTTTTCATGGTCCTTATAGTGTATCATCCATAAAAAAATCCACACTTCCCCATATCATCCATAATAAAGCTTTCTTATCCTTCTCATGGCCTAAGAACCATTGAAATTTAGCATCCTTCACCTTTCATATCCACCTACACTATGACTACTATTCCCCCTCTTATACCCAATTGGGGGAAAATAATTGATCTATGTTGTCATTGGATCCTACACTTTTTGTTGGAGGTCATTATATCAAAAAGACAAAAAAATCACAAAACATAAAAAAATCAAATATTTGACAAAAAGACAAAAAACCCAAATATTCCCAAAATATATATATATATAAAACCTCAAAAAGACAAAAAAAATCAAAACATGTCAATATCTGAAAACATCCAAATAGCTATCAAAAATCCCAAAAACAGAGTCAAAGTCAGTCATGTTAGTCCATAGTCTAGTCTACTATGTTGCCTCTGTGACTTTCACATATGCAAGGCCATCTGTTGATGAGCCCCCGAGGCATTAGGTCAATCCTTTAGGTTTTTTCAAATAAAATTCAAATCATGATTAAGTACTTTTTCAATAAAGCAAAGTCCAATCATGTTGAACTATGAGGTCTCTGCATGTATAACATAGGAAAGGGCATCAACTGATGAGCCCCCTGAGGCCACCTAGGTCAATCCTTTAGGGTTTGTCATGGTAGTCAATAAATTAGACATAGTCAACTAAGACACAAAAAATCATCAAAACTTCAACACAAATCATAAATCAACAAGACAAACAATCCAACTAGTCTTCAAGTCAAATCAATCAATTTTCAAAACATCAAACCAACATCAAGACAATCAAAACTATGTCTTATACAAAATGTGTCCTTCCTAAGACTAGACATTGTCATTCCTCAAAAAAAAAAATTCACCTTATATAGGTAGTCACATGATCAAAACCAGACTTGATGTCTTCTACAATATGTTTCCCCTCTTGAAACCATGCCTTGTCAAAACAATGAACCCATCACTCACCTAGTCAAACATCATCAAACAATTCTTGTTGAAACACTCTAAATGGTTGTTAACTTTGTTGGTCTATTTTGTCTTATCTTTTCAAATTTTCTTTTGGATCATATTACTAGCTACCTCAAGGATGTCCTACAAAGGATTTAGAGGAACGATGGTGTCTCATGACCCATCTTTTCTTGGATTACTATCTACAATTTGTCTTGGAAAAAAGACTAGGGAAACTTTTCCCTTAGTTTGAGTTAGGACATTCCTTGTCTATGACTATCTATTTTGGAAATGGATGACCTTGTACACTTTGGTCTATATCATACCATGGTGTTTGTTGTCTTTGTCACATTTTTCCACCCAATGATGATTAAATTCAAATCTCCTTGCATAGAAAAAATATTCATCTCTTAATTTTTCTCCACTATCATGTTAACATCCATGTCTTCCATACTAACATTTCTTCTATGTCGCTTATCTATTTCCCTCTTATCCATTTCAAGAGCACACTTGTTTTCTTTGAACCCGCATATCCTCTTAAGGGGGCATACTACTACCTCTTCATCATCCTTCCTCACCCTACTTACACCAAGGCATGTTTTGACTGATTTTCTTTGACACAACATGATAAATGACATTGTATCAAAGAGGGGGAAAATGTAGACACTAAAAAATGTTAGCCTACGACATTATTAAATCCCCTTTTATACTTAATAATTAAATAATTTTAATTATTTAATTAAGTCATTTCCATCATTCTATTTTATCTTTTGATTAATTAAATTTTATTTAATTACGTCACTAATGTGCATGTCTCCTATAATTAAATAAATCTAATTTATTTAATTATTACTATCTTGTTTACTATAATTAAATAATTAATTCTAATTATTTAATTATTCACTTATCTTTTTTCTGCCACATTTGAATAAATATTATTTATTGAAATGACTTTATATATTGACTTTCCCTCCCATCTTTTTGAATTAAATTACTATTTAATTTGAAAAATCAATTTTCCTTTTTGCCTCTATAATTAAATAATGTTTCCATTATTTAATTATTTGCGTTCCCATTTGAACTAAGTGATTTTCGTAGTTCCTCTCTTAGTACCATTCTTATCCTCACTTGTCACAATCAATCTCAACCTTTGATTGATCCTTTTCATTCTTGGCCATTCATTCAAATCTAGCTCTTCTATAAAAGACGCCTATCATGGTCATTTTGAGATATCCAATTGATGCAATTAAATGTTGTTGAAACAATTAATTCAATATTTTTCTTGTCATTTAGGCTATATTTACACACGCATATGAGGGCATTGATCAATCAAAGCAAAATGGAGAAGGGTAATAGAGGTGAATCAATGGAGCCTTGAAGCTTTGGTAATGTTGTTTTATTGTTTTGTGCTTTGTGTTTCCTTTTTTATTTATTACTTGATTAGTATCATTAGGATTGTTGTTGAATGCTTTATTATCACTAATCATGGTTTCATTTCTTGATTACATTGGTGAACCTAACATGAAAGGACAAGTTTTTGTAGATTTTTGTATGACATTTTTAGTTTTTGCAAGTTATAGGTACAAAACAACGCAATCACAAACTGAAATGACACAACTATTTTTTGATAGTGAACTGCAATCGTGATTTAAAGTGACACAATTGTTTTAGGATAAGGCATAACTTGTTATTGTTTAACTTATCGAGTTTTCTATGCATTTTATGTTCTCTGGTTTCAGCCTTCATAGTCTAACCCCTTAATCATATCATATTAGGTTCTTGTTCGCTTGGATTTGGTTAAATCTCTCATGTTTTAAAGGTCCATGGATGGTTCACTGCAAGCGTTAGGGCTTCAATGCAACTATCAAATATTTCACCTCATCTAAATGACACAATCATTGTCCCAAACAACACAGTTGATATCCTAAATGACACAACTATGGTTTGCAAAGCCGCAACTACCTATTTATTTTAAATTTAGGATTTTGTTTCAAAATTTCAAATTCTATCTTTTGTAATCAATAGAATAGAGGTTTTTGTCTATTACTAATTTTTCATCTATAGCATGTGGCATGAATCTTGGGAGGTGTTCTAAAAACTATTTCTTTTGAAACAAAATTTGTTGCCCCATCTTTGATTACTTAGTTTAGAGTTATATTGTTTGCAAATCTACACTCATAAAGGATAAAAAGAACCACAAACTACATATATCATTCATAAGGATAAAATGAACAATAATTTGCATACTTCACTCATAAGGATAAAATTAACCACAATCTACATCATACACTCATTTAGGTCTAAAATTTAAAACAATCTGTATTTATCACTCCTCAGAATTTAAAAAGAATTTGCATCATACATTCATTTAGGCTAAAAAGAACCAAAAAATTGCATTAGTGTGTCTTCTCAAATTCTATCTTGGGGATAAAAAGAATCACTATTTTTATTGTCTTGTGATTTTGTCTTTGTTACAGGGTACGTATGCTCTTCCCTTGCACCTAGTGTGATCTTGGGAATCAAAAAATACCTCTTATCATTTACACGCTCACATCAAACATTCCATTTTGAGGCTAAAATAAACACCATGCTAGTGTAAGGAAAACACATTATGCTCTCTCCTCACACCTAGTGTGATCTTGGAGATTCAAAGGCATTGTGTTTGTCTTGTTTTTGTGTTACCCATAGAGGGGCCTGCCTAAGAGACACATCTGAAAGGAGAACTCAAAGGTGACTCCAACCAATGTTTCCCTTGAGCTAGTATATAAATGGATAAGACTAAACTATCAAGTCCTCGTGGTATGTAGGCCTTAGCCATACACTGTCATTCAGAATGAAGTACTACCATAAAAAAGTACAACACCTAGTAGGAGTGATTAAAGCTTGACATGGCTTGTTGGATGCTCGCAAGGTGTCATGTACCTGAGAAGTGACTAAGAACCAAATTAGTTAGAAGGCACCCTCTTACTTGAGTTTTGGAAACATTTTTAGTGTATGGGTGTAGAACCACACCCATAATACTTTTATGCCCAACATTTGACTCCCTTCAGCGAGATGGAAATCCCTGGCTTGCATAAGTCACTTTATTTTTGAGCTTGTGACTTTTCACAGAGGGTGATTTGTGGCATCCTTCCATAGTAGGAGGCCCCTACTAGTCCACTATCATAGGAGAAGGTGATACATAACCTGAAAGGGTGTCCCTCCCTTGCGTCAAAGGAGATTCCTAGAGTGGGTCTAAGAGTGTCGCCATTGGCCATTTCCTTTAGGGATAGACAAGTTTTTTCTATGTGTGATATTATTTTCGTTATGTGATATACCAATGGAAATTCTAGGTGACTAGCCTTAAGAACACACACATTGTGATCATACTTTGCACATTTTTAGACCATCCCAAGTGTTTTCAAACTGTACTCAATTTTTTTTCCTTTTTTGCTATCAAAAATTTCAATCAAACAACACAAAAAACCCCTTCAAAATTGTCAAAACTCAACTTTATCCTCTATTAATCGCAATTGCAAAAAGCTATAAATAAAAATTGATAAGTTCTAAACCACAACTAAATTTCATTCACCACAATTTATAGCTCCAACATCACATCTAATAAACTAAACCACAACTGAACCTTAAAACGACGCATTTGTAGAAAACCAATGAATCGCAATTTCCTATTTACAAATTTTTTAGGGAAAACTTGTTGATTCCATCTTCTGATAAATTCCTATTAGTGACTACAATTCAAACCAAATACTTTCTCACCTCATTTCTTCTATTTCATCACATCCATTTAGCTTACCATCATATTTTAGGAAAACTTTAGGTTATCCTCCTTGCATTTCTTAGACAAATTTTAGACCATTATTAGATTAACTCACTCACTGTAGACATCCATATTAGGTTTCATACACCTTTTTGAAGACATTAGAATAGGGAAACTTACCATATCTTGGCATAGGCCCATTGCTACAAAGAAATTTTGTCATTGACCTTGTCATTTTCCATACTAGTATTTGTTTGGAATATATGTCTATTTCAACATCAGATCAAAAATATATGTCTATTTCAACATTACATCATAAATATATTCCTATTTCATAATCAAATCAAAAATATATTTCAACATCAAAATTTTAAAGCATGAAATACCATAGTATCTCAATCCAAATTTTTCCAAACAAAATCATTGAGTTTCTTTTTCAAGAAACCAAATGTGGAAAGGAGCATTCTATTTCTTTTGCATCCTCCCAAGTAGCACTGTCATCTGAGTATTGGTCCCATTGGACCTTAAATTGATCAATATCTTTTCTTTGCAACTTAATGTTGCGTCTATCTAGGATTCTAATGGGCTCCACTAGCACCACTCCTAGATCATGTACTTGCAAGGATTGCCAATCAAGCACATGAGACACATTAGGATGATATAGTTTAAGAAAAGAGACATGAAACACATTATGAAGTCAAGCTAGAGCAGGTGGTAGAACTATTCTATATGAAATTGGGTTAATCACTTTCAAGACTACAAACGATCCCACATATCTTGGGGCCAACTTGGAAGAATTTCCAAAAGCAATAGAACTTTTATGAGGCTTGACTCTTAAGAAAAATGTGTCCCTTGTTGTGAACTATCTAAGAGTTTGGTTCTTCTCGACATAACTCTTCTGTCGGTCTGTCACCTCTTTCAATCTACTCTTAATGACCCACATTTTCTCTTCCATTTCCTCCTTAAGCATTTTAGGTCCTACTATGATCCTGTTCTCCAATCAATCCCAACTGATGGGGGTATGAAACTTCCACCCATACAAGGCTGCAAATGGTGTCATGCCGAAGGATGTATGAAAGGAGTTGTTGTAAAACAACTCTACCAAAGGAAAATATTCTTCCCACCTATATTGTTGGTCCATACAATACATTTAGAGGAGGTCTTCAACTACCTAATTCACCCTCTCTATTTTCCCATTAGTCTGAGGATTATAAGCCAATCTGAAATTAAGTTTAGTCCCTAATGTCACATTCAAGATTGTTTGAAAACTTGAGGTCATTCGTGTGTCCCTATTAAAAATGATAGTCTTTGGCACTCTGTGAAAATGAAAGATCTCCTAAACAAATTTCTTAGCTAGGATCAATGATCCATCCTTAAGGTTTCTCATAATGAAGTGCACAACTTTAGTCAATTTATCAATCACAACCAAGATAACATCATGCTTATTCTTGCTCAATGACAACCCCTATACAAAATCCATATTGATCACCTGTCATTTATAATCAGGTATGTCATGAGGATAAAATAACCTGACTGGGTGTGCATGGTCATCCTTAACTCGTTGGCACTCCAAGCATCTGGCTACATATTCCACTACATCCTTCTTGAGTTTAGGCCAAAAAAATAGTCTTCAACTTTGTGATCATCTTGGATACACTGGGGTGTCCTGAATAAGGTGCATTGTGAACCTCTTCTAAAACCAACTTTCTCAGCTCTCCAAAGTTAGGAATATACATTCTTCTTTGGTGCCTCAAAATACTATCCGATTCAATCTCATACCCATCGAACCAATGATCTAAAAGATTTTCTACTAGGGTGCTCTTCACTTTCTCATAGTGCTCATCCCCTGGAAGATTTTGAATTACCTGCTGCCTCAAGTTAGACCTTGTTAAGATCATGGCTTTCATATGTCTTCATCTACTAAGAGCATCAACCACTTTTTTCTCTTTCTATTTTATATATTCAATTCCAAAGTCATACTCGCTAAAGAATTCTAGCCACCTTCTTTGTCGTTCATTAAGGTTCGGTTGGGTAAATATGTATCTCAACCCCAAGTGGTTTGTCTTGAGTTCAAATGTATTTCTAAAAGGATAATTTCTCCACATTTGTAAGGCATGAACTATGGCCACCAATTCCAAATCATGAAGTGTGTAGTTCACTTCGTGCTGCTTGAGATTTCTTGATTCATATGCTACCACTTTTTCGTCTTGCATTAGTACTACTCCCAATCCCTCTCCTAAAGCATCTTTGATTACTGTGAATCTCCCATTAGGATCAAGGATAGTCAGCACTAGTGTTGTTGTGAGCCTCTCCTTTAGGAGTCAAAATTCCTACTCACATTTCTCAGTCCATTCAAACTGTGTTCCCTTCCTTTGGAGTGAATTAATAGGAGATGCAATCTAGGAGAACCCTTGCACAAACTTCCTATAGTATCTAAAAGGCCCATGAAGCTATGGACTTCGGACACATTCTAAGGCATTGGCCACTCCATGATCACCTTGATCATCTCAGGGTCCACAAAGACTCCTTCAGCTAGAATGATATGGCCCAAGTAGTGCACTCTATCCTAATAGAATGAACACTTAGACAACTTTCCAAAGAGTTTCCTTTCTCTCAATTGCTAGAAAACTATCCTCAAATGTCTATCATGCTCTTTGATAGTCTTTGAGTAGACTAAAATATTTTCAATAAAGATTAGGACAAAATCATCCAAGGAGTCTCTGAATACATTGTTCATAAGGTTCATAAAGGTTGTTGGTGCATTAGTTAAACCAAAAGGTACCATTGTGAACTCATAATGTCCATACCGAGTTTTGAACACAATTTTTAGGATATCTTCTTCCTTTATCCTCAATTGATGGTACCCTGACCTGTGATCAATTTTAGAGAACACCGTTGCTCCCTTCATTTGATCAAACAATTCATCAATCCTCAAGAGTGGATACCAGTTCTTGATGGTAACTTTGTTTAACATCTGATAATCTATACATAGTCACAAAGTTCCATCCTTCTTTTTCACAAAAAAAAATGGTGCTCCGCAAGGAGACACACTAGGTCTTCTAAGTCCCTTATCTAGATATTACATTAGTTGGGCCTTCAACTCATAGAGTTTTGTGGTGTTCATCCAATAAGGTTCCTTGGATTGAGGCTCATCTCCTAGAACTATGTCGATAGAAAAATTGAATTCCCGCTTCAAAGGCAATTCCATAAGTTCTTCAAGGAATATGTCTTGGAACTCCTTGAGAATAGGATAGTCACCTAAATATGGCTCCTTGATATCAGGATTACTAGCATGCACTACATAAATTGAAAATCCCTTTCGATGAGCCTTCGTGAGTTGCATCACATAAATCTATCTAAGCTCTAAGGGTCTCTGCATTCCACAAACCTCGGCTGGCTTTCCATAATCATCCAAATAGTTGACCACCTTATCCTCGCAATTCACTAAAGTATTATGCTTAGTTAACCAATTTATTCCCAAAATTGCATCATATGAACCTAAGGGGTACCACATACAGGTTGACCTAAGTCTGAATGGTTGGAAGCTCTAACTCACTACAAAAGAGATAGGTATATACCCTTCACTCTACTCAATAACCATACTAGACTGTCCATGAATTTTCCATGTATCAAGGTCTAATGGTATCTTATATATTATTCTACGATCTATAAAAAATTTAGTAGCTCTAGTATCAATTAAGATAGAGACGGATTGGCCATAGAGCTTACCCATTAGTTGAATTGGAAAAGCCCAGTACTTTTCCTATTTGTTATCCACTATAGTGTGGACCTAGTGAGTCTGTTGGTAGCTTCCTTCCTTCCATGGATTTTACCTCTGAAGACAATTCAAGGCATAATGGTCGCCTCCACAAGTATAACATCCATCTTGAGGCCCTTTCTAACCTCCTAGCTTGTCCTCTCTAAAGCCCTTTTCCTTATGGTCATCTTTCCCTTTTCCTTTGTTTGCTTTCTTGTTCTTTCCACCATTACCATCTCCACCCTTCTCATGCAATTCACTTCCCCTCTTGAGATTACAGAGTTGATGGCTCTTGTCTCCCTTATGAAATTTTTTCTTCCCATAACAAGACTTAGAACTTGAATTGCTGCAAAGATTAGATAACAGTTGTAGCTTTTGTTCCTTTTCAATGGCCTTTTGAAAGACTTCATTCATGGTTTGAGGTTCCTATCTTAACCTTAGGTTTCATTCAACATTACCCTTTTCTATGGTCGGGTACTTCCTATCTTAACCTCGGGTTTCACTTGAAGTTACCCTTATGGGCATACTGGCTAATTCCTTAATGCATGCTACTCTATACTTCATGTAGACTCATATCTGAAACTAAATCAAATAAATTATACTATTGATCATGAGGATCGATCCTTTCAAGTTAACAAAGAAACCCTTCTCTAATTTCCCATCGATTCTTCAAATTGAGGCTTCTTCTTTATACTCATATTTTACCACAATCCTACATAAAATAATGATTTTCCCCTTTACCATTATTGGCTAGGCTGATAATGGAAGGTGTTTTTCTTTTAAAGATAACACTTTTGACACATATCGAAGGTAACACGAAGGATTATTTCCTCTTTTCATAGGTTCGGCAAGAAAACCTTTACAAAATCAACACCAAATGGTACACATTAAATCAAAATATGATTTATGATAGCCAAGATATGGCTTACTCTATTGAGCGAACATTCTTAACAGTCACTTCTTAGGATCCAATTCCTCAAACTTAGCACAAAGGCTATCCAAATGGATCCATTCAGGATGCTAACAAGATTAGGCCATAGGCCACGTGATTCCCCAGAGGGTGGTCGCCAAAACAATACCTTCGACTTAAGCTGAAACACACAGATAGAAACATTTGTATATCACTATACTATTGCTCCTACCATCAAATGCAATGATAAACACTAGCTAAAAAGATGAAAAGATATGATAGTGATATCGATACTAATTCAAGAATCAAATTACCTCAATGGTTGAGCCTTTTGATTGAAGCTTTCCCTAGATTTTTCCTACAACTTTGATCTCTTTTTCTGCCTTTTTGGGTGCTTGTCAATTTTCTTCCAAATCAATCCCCTTCTTTTAACTCACCACCTTCATTCAAAATGGTAACCTATTGCTTCTTGCATGGGGCTGGGTGCTAACATTATGGCTTTTCTGCCATAGCTACCCTCTAATTTTGAATAATGCCTTTATTATTAGGCAAGCCATGACCATCGTGGGTCTTCCTTGTAATCTTCATTGATTTTTCCATAGTAAAACTCTTAATGCATCGATTATCAACTTAATTTCAATTCAAATTCAAATATTTATACTTATGTATATGTACGTGTATATATATAAACATATATATATTTGTATCTCTATGCATTTAAATGATTTCATTCACATCTTACCATGCATTCGAATAATGTATATATATTTATATATATATATGTATGTGTGTATGCATTTTTATATATATATGTATAGATATATATATGTGTGTGTGTGTTCTATTTACATACACGTATACATATGTATGTATATATATATATATTATATATATACATATATGTATATATATAAAACATTCATATACAAGTTTCTTGTTTTGGAATGGCGCAAAGGTTCCATACACTATCATTTTATGTAAGGAACTTGAATTTTCATTGTGAGCTTCTTTACATTTGTATATATGTATTTTTCTACACTAAAGAAAATAATTTTCTTTTACAATGCTTGTTTTGTTCCTTCAAATCAAAAGGTTTGAATAGACAATTAAATCTACTAACCTTTCATTTGCAAGCACTAAAATAGTTCAAATCGGGAAAATTTCACTTTCTTATATATGCAAATCAATCAAATGTAAGTCACCATGTCATTGTGGTGTGTGTACCCAGATCCCAACTGGCTTACTGTTCGATTTGACTAAACAATCCTACTTCAACCGAGTTCTCATCCTTCAACATGTCACCCTACAACTACACACACTTGCACTTGCAAATTGATCAATAACGTTCAATTCTTGGTAACATATAAAATAAATTTTTGAAAGTTCACAAGGTCAACATCAATCAACTTCTTTCATTCAATCTTTCGAATATTCCAAAATCTCCATTTAATATTTAATTGAATTTCTTCAATAATTCAATTTTCCATATTATGATAAATATTTAATAAAATTGGGTTATGACATCAGTTTGATGGGCATGAGATCGAACTAGATGGTATTTTGAGATACCAGAGAAGAATGTATATTCCATACTCTAGAGAGTTGAGTAATTTGGTTTAGAAGAGGTTCATAATGTGCCTTAGTAAGGACACCCCAGAGTATCCAAGATGATTGCAGAGTTGAAAGCTCTATATTTTTGGCCTAAACTAAAGAAGGATGTAGCGGAGTACATAGCCAAATGCTTAGAGTGCTAGTGATTCAAGGTTGAGCATGCACAACCAGTCAGGCTATTATATCCTCATGACATACCTGAGTATAAATGGTAGGTGATCAGTATGGATTTTGTACAGGGGTTGTCTTTGAGCAAGAACAAGCATGATGTTATCTTGGTCATAATTGATAAGTTGAAAAAGGTGGCACACTTCATTCCAAAAAACCTTAAGGATTGATCGTTGAACTTGGCTAAGAATTTTTTTCATGAGATCTTTTGGTTGCATGGAGTGCCAAAGACTATAATTTCTAATAGAGACACACATATGACCTTAATATTTGGATGACCCTAAATGTTGCATTGGGAACCAAACTGAATTTCAGCTCAGCTTATCATCCTTAGACTGAGGGAAAACAAAGCAAGTGAATCAGGTAATCAAAGACCTCCTTTGAATGTATTGTATGTACCAAAAGTATAGGTGGGAAGAATATTTTCCTTTGGTGGAGTTTTCTTACAACTCTTATCACACATCCCTAGGCATGGCACCATTTGAAGCTCTTTATGGGTGAAAGTGTCATACCCCCATTGGTTGGGATAAATTGGAGGACAGGATCACAGTAGGACTTGAAATGCTTAAGGAAATGGAAAAAAAATGAGTCATTAAGAGAAGACTAAAGGAAGTGGCATAACAAAAAAAGAGTTATGCTGCCAAGAACCGAACCCTTAGACAATTTGTGAAAGGGGAAAAAGTTTTCTTGAGAGTTAAACCTCATAAAATCTCTATTTCTTTTGGAAATTCTTCCAAGTTGGCCCCAAGATATGTGGGATAATTTGAAATCTTGGAAGTGATTAACCCAGTTGCTTATAGACTAGCTCTACCACCTGCTCTGGGTCAACTTCATAATGTGTTTCATGTCTCTTTGCTTAAGCCATACCATCCTGATGTAGCTCATGTGCTTGATTGGAAATCCTTGCAGGTACAGGATCCAAGAGTAGTGCTAGTGGATCCCATCAGAATCCTAGATAGATGCAACATTAAGTTACAGAGCAGAGATATTGCTCAGTTTAAGGTCCAATGGGACTAGTACTCAAAAGATAGTGCTACTTGGGAGGATGCAAAAGAAATAGAATGCTCCTTTCCACATTTTCTTTCTTGAGAAAGAGACTTTAATAATTTTGTTTGAAAATTTTGGATTGAAATATTATGATGTTATGGTTGAGACAATTTGATGTGATGTTGAAATAGACATATATGCTTTAATTTGATGTGATGTTGAAATAGACATATATGCTTTAATTTGATGAGATGTTGACATAGACATAAATGCTTAAATTTTGATTAAATAGACATCGAGATGATGTCTCTTCCAAGAGGGGAAGGATGTCATAACCCAATTTTATTGCATATTAATTATAATATGGTAAATTGAAATACTAAAGAAATTAAATATGTGAAATGGAAATTTTAGAAATTCTAAAATAGATTGAAAGAAGTTGACTTATGTTGACTATATGATCTTTTTAAATTATTTTATATGCTATCAAGAATTGATATTATTGATGAATTTTGTAAGTGCAAGTGTGTGCAGTTGCAGGGTGATAGGTTGAAGGATGAGAACACAGTTGAAGTAGGATTGTTTAGCTGAATCAAATGGTAAGATCAATGGAATCTGGGTGCACACACCACAAAATGGCATGATATTTGCATTTGAAAATTCATATAAGAATTATATTAAGCTGATTGAAATGACTCGATGATTGAAAAGATGCATTTGTGAAATGAAATTACTTGGAAACTTATATTTGAAAAATCCAATCTTGAGCTTTTGTTTTGAATTTAGAGGAAAATGAAAGTGTGATTTGGTATGTGAATTTCAATTATGCATTTTATATCATTGTTGAAATGAAAATGAAAGACCATTTTTATATAAATGATGGATATGCACATGGGAACAATTATATGTGAATACAAATATATGTATATATATAAACACACATGAATATATATATATATATATATATATGAAATGAATAATTTTGGTACCCAAATCCTTCTTTGGCTCTTTTAGGATATTTCACCTAAAGGAGAGAGAATGGACCAAAATCACTCAATGTTTCACTCAAGACTAATGTATGAATGGATAAGAACTAAATATGAAGCGTGTGTATATGTGTTTGGAATGTTTACAAATGTAAATGAATGGATGCAAACTACTCTAATGTAAGATGTTGGAAAACACAATGTTGATTGCAAGAATGGACTAGAAACTTAAGTAGATGAAAATAGAAATTGATGAGATTGAACAGAGTGCACCTGGAGGTAGAATGATGTCATTGGAAGGCTCTGGAATGTCTCATAAACCTTTGTAAATGGTCACTGGGACTCATTCACCATGCATGGTGAATTAGTCCTGCTTCTAGTAAAATCTTCTAGAAACTTGTTTCTAACTGCCGGGAGTTGAAATTTGAGAAAATCAATTTTTAGGCCTACAGGTGGGACTCATTTGCCATGGGTGGCGAATCAGTCCACCTACAGAAATCTAGAAAATCAGAGGAAGATTTTGTGGATTTAGATCTACACTTTTGTCTCCTACAGGTCTTCGCTTCTGAAATTATCAGATATGGGTCTAAAGATGACTTTTTGTTCATGTTTTGACTTGAATGATGAAAAGATGACTTGAATTACCTTGAAATGCAATCTTAAATGATTCTTAAGCTTCCAAGAGTCCTAAATCTATAAACAAACAAGACAAAAGAGAGATATGTTGAATGTTAGGGCATGGGGGTTTGCCTTGGTCAAACCCCGTTTAGGTAATTAAACCAAAATGATGAAATAAAGGAATGAAGCATGAAAAAAGGAAGTGATTACCTTATCATGATAATTTGATCTTGTAGATCTACAACATTACATGAAGATTCAGCTCTTGAATTCTTTAGAAAGCCAACTTGAAGACTTTTAATGGAGAAACCTTAGCTTGCTTGACTTGGAGTGAAAGATTGGTGGATGAATAATGATAAGAGATGTGTGAATGAGATAATGGATGTAAAATGAGGATAAAAATACTTATTTATAGATAATTGTGCCTTAGTACCTGATAATACCTCATTACAAGCTGACATGTAATGAAAATAAACTTTAAATTTTACTTTTTCTCACTCAAAGGTCAAAATGGGGGCCAGATAGGATTCATTCACCACACATGGTGAATGGGTCCCATCTAGATGGGACTGATTCACCATGCATGGTGAATGGCTTCCATAGGGGCCATTCTGACATCTAAGAAGCCATATAATCAGGAAATAAGGTCTAAAATGCCATCTTGTTGGGTATTTGATCAATTAAAGCCTCGAGATACACAATATGGGTCAATTAAGACCTATTAGTGATGATGTAAATGTTGAATGGGGCTTGGGACACATAAATTAATGTGAAAGTGTGATTAAATACACTTTACGATACTAAAATTAGGTCCACATAGCCTAGAAATGCACAAGAACCAATGTGGATGTGCAAGACACATTACAGCACTAGTTTGTCATTAAGTTTATTTTAGAAACCTTCTAGATTGATGTAATGATGTTATTGAGCACATTTTATAATGTTGAATTAGGGATAAATAAGTTAATTAAGTTTAGAAAAGCGTGAAAATCCTTTACAAGACTTTACAACACCTTTACAAGACGACATTAGAAGTATGTTGTTTGATTTGCAAGGGTCCAAGACCTAGTTTGGATGCATAAAATGCTTCACAATACTAGATTAAGACCTCATTAAGTTTGTTTAATCCCATTTCAAGCAAAGGGTCCATTTTTCTACGGCACAATATACATATATATGTGTGTGTGTACATATATATAAATACATATATAAATATATGTGTGAGAAAATCTGAATATATATATATATATATATATATATATATATATATATATATATATATATATATATATTTATACATATATATATATATATATTATACATATATATATATATATATATATTTATACATATAAATATATATATATTTATACATATATATATATATATGAGAATATATATACATATATATATAGTGAATTTGAAATCGATAATTATCATTATTGAATGGATGAAATTAAAATGATATTATGAGAAAATCCCATGATGAACGTGGTTTTCCATTGGTAGAATGGAAAGAATTCAAATTTAGAATGGGGCAGCAATATCATTAATTCCCATTATCATTCTGAAACAACCCCTTAGTGGAGGCATAGTAAAATGTAGAAAGATGTTATTTTGAAAGAGATATTGACAAGGGACTGACAGTAGACTAGGGTGGAATGAAGCATTCTGGGAAAAAGTTGAAGGGGATTCCTAGTTGCAGAGGTAATTTAGTGATTTTTCCATTAAAATGTTTCTTTTCATTTGATTTTACAATTTTGTCATTATTTCCATGCATCAACCGATTTGTTGCATTGTTGATTTTATCGATTGAAAGTAGCTAGACCATTGAACTCTTATGCAAACTATATGAGTAAACTTGTATTATCTATGGCTCTATTGTTACTTTCTCTACACTCGAATTCGCCTGGGCTTGTAGAGCTTACAACTTGGAAGAGTCGACTGTGTATATTACCTTGTAAGTTTGATACCACCGACCTTGTGTTTCAGCTACATTTATGTTTTTAATTATTAATCCCATCACAGGCTATTGAGTAAATCTGAAAGGACTATGAATGGAGTGATGTAAATTATGTATTGACGCCACCTTTTATGGGGTGGGTTGAAGCCATCATAGAAATATTTAGATGTAAATATATCTTGCTTATTATTGTTTCTCAGATGGATGCCCATTTGGGTTGATGCCATCACCCTCAATCTAACATCGAAGGGTAACTTAAGTTCCTTTGTTTTTCCTTGTCGTCAAGGGTGACGGTGGGCTCATATTGCTTAGTTCAATATATGGGGTTTTGCTACTTTTTTCATATTTATGATACCTAGTTTATGTCACCGGGCTAAAGGTCAAACCATGAAATTTGTTCCTTAAACTTATTTGCATTTGTAGCATAGTGAACCATCAATGACAACCATGTCGTCCAAGGAAGTAATTACACCTGAGCCAAGGGTGGGTGCTACGACTTCGCCCATAGCCACCCTGTTATTTTAGGAACCAATCAATGACTGTGGGTCATTTTAGAATGACAAAAGTATAATATATGTAAACTATGAATGAGGGTTTCAACCCAAACCTAGTTAATATTGATCTCATGGATTCAATCATTTTATCATTGTTGATTAAAGGTTAGCATGTCAACTAGTACTTTAAAATTTATTTCAAATGTTGATAACAACTTCATTTTAGTTATTTCTTAAACGAAATTGTATATACAAATGTTTATAATAATTAATCTTGGAAAACAAGGCAATGGAACTTGAAGCTACAACCATAAACCATTGTAAACAACATTGTTTTGTCATAAACTGTAATTGTTTAGCTGGAAACAACGTATTATTGTAAACAGTGAATGTTTTGTTGGAAACGACATTATTTTGTCATAAACTGTAACTGTTTAGCTTGAAACAACATTGTATCATTGTTTACAATGAATGTTTTGTTGGAAACAACATTGTTTTGTCATAAACTGTAACTATTTAGCTTGAAACAACATTGTATCATTGCAAACAGTGAATGCTTTGTTGGAAACAACATTGTTTTGTTATAAATTGTAATTGTTTAGTTGGAAACACATTGTATTATTGGTGCAGGAGCACCTTTGGTAAACAATGGTCAAGCAAGGTTGATATTAAGTAAGCTTTAGGATTTGATGTGTTTTTGTCTTAATAAGGTCAACAAGACCAATTTCCTGTGTAGTAAGTCATTAAGGAAGATTCTTAGGTGGATAGTATGGGGGTGTTTTGAGTATATTTATGCTAAATAAGGTCTATAAAGACCATTTGATATGTAATTGGGGGTTTGTGAGTTAGTAGGTGTCAAATTAGTAAAAAAATTCACAAAAAGTGAAAATGTTGTCAAGCAAGATTTTGTAAAATGCAATTTTTGGGAATATGAAGGGACATAGGAATTTGAAAGGTGGTTATGAACATTGGGTTAGTTGGGATTTGAATGTAATGTGTATATAAAGCCTCAAAAAGGCTTGAACAAAGGTTGTTGAAGCTTATTTGAAGTTTTCACATCAATACAACGTCCATTTCTGCAAATTTAACTGGTTTCCTGAACTTTTCCAGATTTGTATGGCTCGTACAATCTGAGATTGGCTTTGAAAATAGTGTAATCTTGTAGGAGCATGGAATAGATTTCTTTTTAATCCAATTTGAGGCTTTAATATTGAGTTTTGTGGGAGATCTCATTAGTTTTTTGTAGTATCCTATTATCACAGAGTTAAGGGTTTGATTGGTGTAAAAATGGGACATTAGTCATTCCACTTATTATCAAAATTTTTTGCTTGGTGGAATGAATTATCTAATGGTAGGTTAGGTTTTTCTATGTTTTTGAAGGTAGGGAAGTTAAGTTGTCCAATTTGGAATGATGCCCTAGTGCTGGGCAGAGCATTTTCATGTGAAAAAGAGATACTAAGGAAGGGTTTTGGTGAATTGTTGATGGAATTGAATTTATGAAGGTCTTGTGAGTTTTTCAAGACCATTTAGAGTCTATTGGATGCAATTTTTGGGTTCTATAAGCCCGAGAGTTGTGAGATTGAATAAACCCTTGGTATTTGGCATGTAGAGTGAGGGTTTCATGGAACAGGGTCTTATAGGTCATAAACTTGTGAAATAATGGTGGATTCTATTTTTTTGATGCACAATTAAATATTTTCCATTGAGTTAGGGTGGAAAATTGGTGATTTGGAGGTACTTCCTTTGTAAAAGAGGGCTAATTGAGTAGCCTAAAGGCAGGGCAGACCATTGGTTTTCAATTTTGTGTCAAAGAACCCTTATAGGATCTATTGGGAAGTTGTGGTAGAACTTGTTGTGAGTCTTAGAATATATTTGATTGGCCTTTGTACAACCTTCTCCAAAAGATATATCCAAGTGTTGGCTTTGAAGGCCATAAGCCTTAGTGTGAGCATTTGAGACAAGTTGGGTGAATAGAGTTACAAGGGTTGTTTTCCTTGATTGAGATTGATCATTTTGGGTTGGGTAAAGAGTCTTAACTGCCTTGCTTACATCAATTATTGTAAACAATGAATGTTTTGTTGTAAATGACATCATTATGTTGTAAAAGTGTATGTGTAGCTGAAAACAGTCTTGTTCATTAAACTGTTTAGTTGAAATAGCATTGATTAGTTGTAAACTGTGAACATTCTGCATGAAATAGCTTATTCTATAACTATTTAGTCGAAAACAATACTGTTCTATTAAAAAAAGTGAATGTTCATATGTAAACAACAATGTTAGAATATCACAGGTTGTGTGAATATAAAAGAAGCAACAATATGTGAGAAACTGTTAATACAGACTTATTATGGATTCCTTATTTTCATTAAATTCTAACAAAATAAACATCAAATGGTATGATATTAAATTATTGCAATATGATTTAATGGCTTATTTTAGAATTTATGCACAAACCAATAACTTAAGTAGGCACATATATGTGTATGCACATAGAATTCATCTATGTACATACACATACTTGTGATATACCTTCTTTTGTTTTTACTTAATACATTTTTAAATGGATAATGCTTTATGTTGAAAGTAAACATGGGTCATGTGAATGATATGATAGAATAATTTGTAATGTATAGTTCCATTTGAATCATGAATCTGATTTTTGTTTAGTGAGGAAATTAGTAATCTAATTTTCCCTTTTAGTAGAAATATGTGAGAAGAATATTCTTTTACTTGTATAGAACAGTGATACCTAAGTAGACTAGAGCACCTCAGGGTAGATGTTGCTAGATGGTAGATAGTTGTTGTGAAATGTTATATTGTAGAAAGTTACCTTCCAGGATAGGTGTTGAAATGGAGTTCAGAGAGTATAGGTTTGCTTGATCAGAACCTATGGTTTGTTGTTACAACATAGTTTTTACGCTTGGCCAAGCAATATAGTTCATTTTGTATGTATGAAATCTATGATATCACTCTTTTCCATTGTTAGCATAGATCTTACATTTTCTTTTCTAACTTGTAGATAGAAATTGCATGTTGATGTATGGGCATACACCAAATTCCACCTTGCAGATTGTTCTCTTGCTAAACTTTCCATGCAGGGACAGGTATTCTTCAAGTTGGAAGAATTTTGAGGAAGCGTAAGCTTCATGGTTGGGTGGTAAAGTGCTTAAACCATGTTCTTGTCCGCCAGTGGAGGTGAGCGTCAAGAGGAACCTTAGATGTACACAAGATTATTTAGTTTATGATGTAACCTAGATGTAATACTTGATGTACTTGATGTAAATTTGTACAATGTAATGACTTTGGGGCCTTATGAGCCAAGTCAAACCTGATATTGTAATTTGACTTTTGAATTGAATATACAAATCTTTGACTCATTTTAAATGGACATGTGTTTCTATGATTGACTATAGCTATGTAGTTATGTCTTTTTTAATTTGAATATATTCATGTGTCATTTACAATAATATTAATTAAGTAATAATTTAGGATGGGTTATTACACTAAGGGCTATTGATCTCTCAAAGCTAGAAGGTGCAAATGAATTAAAAATGACCCCATTGGGCCTATTTATGGGCAATCAAACGCTAAATTCCCCCATACCACCCACCCTCAATCTAGTTTCATCATAACCTATCTCCCTCAACCCTATTTTTCATCCTCATCTTTGCTAAACCTAACTCGTTTAGTGAAAAAAAAAAATTTAGTTGATCTCTCAAGGTGTCAACCTACCTTCATCCCTTGATCCACTAGGACACACTAGGCCACATCATCATCTAAAATTTTTATACCAACAACATATCTTTGAAACAACGCAATAAGGCACATTGTCTCAAAGAGGGGGGAAATATAGACACCTAAAAATGACCAACTCATTTCTTCTAGAACATCATCATTTATCATCTTCATGTCACTAATCAACCCCTTATCACTATTAATTAAATATTTTTTAAGCATTTGTTTAAGCTAACACATTTTCCACCTTAATTAAATAATTTTTATTATTTAATTATTTCAATGTTTTCACTCATCAACTTTAATTAAATAATTTTTAATTATTTAATTATCTAATTATTCCTCCAAAATTAAATAAATTATTTAATTTATTTAGTTTGACTTTGCACAATTTTCTAAAAAATCAATAAAATCATTATTTTTATTATTTCTTAAATATATCATTCTATCTTTATTCCTCTAACTCTAAATTTAGTGACCATCTCTAAATTTAGAGAGGACTAAAAAACAACCTCAATTCACTTTCACTCACTTCCAGTTCATCTTTTCATGCAGTTAGTCCTCTAATTCATGCAGTCACTTAACTTTGCATCGCAACCCCTCATCTTGCCACATGTTAGTTGCATGTTCCTCATGATCTCTCAACAATTCTCATCCATCAATCTCATTTCACTTCCTACACCATTGATCTAATATATTTAAATCTATAAAACACCCATTATTTAGCCTTTCAATCTCTCCATGATTTTGTATCTAAAATATACTTGATTTTGCATCGCTTTTGTTAACAAAGTTATGCTAAGTATTTAAGCAATCCACATGCTATTCAAATAGCGTAATTTTGCATCTTACAATGAAGGCTAGGCTTTTGGTGGAGCTAAAGTAGTTAGTTTATGTTATTTTCTTTCATATTTTTATTGTGCACACACTTCATTGAGATTAGGTATTTTGATCTTTTAATTGGATATAGATATTGCAATCATTTCCTTTGTTGAATTCATTGATCTCAATTACCCCTATTCACATAGAGAATAATAGATTTATAAAGCCAAATGTATTGAAATGTAAATCATTCAAAAATCAATATCTTATTTTATGTCTTTGATATTATATTGTGAAAATGATTTGATTAGAAGTTTTTGAGTTTTCTCTACCATTTCAATATTATTGAGATGGCCTCTGTTTAGAAAAATCTCTCTTGTTAGTTTTGTTATCTTGTGCATTCATATCAATGAAGAAGGTGGTTCAAGTATAGTTATAATACCATCTAAATAGCTATCACATACACATGCTTCCTTCTCATTTTTTGTACACTTCATGTGTTTCATATTAATATATGGATTTAGGATGCTATAGGCCTTAATAGCAACATGATATTCTTTGACACCACTAGGCATAAAATCTATATTCCCCAATCATAATTAGATAAGCACTACCATGAATTATGATTTCAAATTTGATGGAATTTCATCCCACAAATGGTTACTTGTAATAGAGTTCTTAGAGCTATCCACAATTTAGAATAGGTTAAATGGTGAAAGATTGGTAAACATGTGACACTTTCTCCATTATACAAATATTTTTACACATGGATGTAAGGAAGATAGTACAACCCTCATAGCATGCAACCATGGATGCCCTAAAAGACTATTGTAAGATAATTTACTAGATACCGCGTGGAATGATGTGTCTAATGTGCTTGTGATAAAAATAGTAATTGTACCTAAATAACTTCTACCCATATTATCAAGTTCTCTAAAGTTACAGTTAGATAGTTACAACTTTTATGGATTTAACATTAGTGTTATAATGTTAATGTTAGGTTCACCATTTTATGAAATGAAAAAATCACACTACATAAATAAATATAGGCTAATTAAATAAATGTAATAAACAAGCACAAATTAACCTAGATTAGATTAGATTAGATGGATCAATAACTATGATAAATATTCATAAACTAAAATGCAAGGGTTGGTAGTGCAGAGCTCTAAAACCAATGATGAAGACATATTGTTGATGTTGGCATTACATCTATTTGTCATTGTCCAAAAATAAATGGCATCAATTTGATGGATGCATTAGAGTCTATGCACTCTTAAATTTTTTTGGCATTCAATCCTAAGTTTTGCAAGGCTATTCTTAAGAGATGTGGAATTCATTTGAGGCACAAGATTAAGTTGTACCATGTGTAATGATCTAATAGAACATGCTTTGTAAAACCTACTTACCTTTGCTTTTGTAATGGTTGAATGAGTCAAGGTGGTGTCTAGATATTTTGTTGGGTAGATGACACGATAGGTGATCATGTTCCCCTAGATCAACATCCTTGGTAGTCTAGATTAATGACAATGAGGAATATCAAAGGCAACATTCATCAACATGCATAAACATGCATATGGTCTAGATATTTTATTTTTTTCCAAATCTAATATATGAATAAATGACATATTGAATGTCTTCAAATACCATGACATAATAATATGCCACAAAAATGTATATCAAGTCGGCATATAATGACTAGTAGAAATGGACAAAAACATTAAAATTTGAATATAAAGTTTTTGGATTTTGGGTTCATTCTCACGTCCCTTGTGATTGAACCAAAACAACCTTGTACGATATAGAAATAAACCTCAAAAATAAATAGTAATTTCAAGATATGAAATGAATATATGAAAATAAATATATATAATAATAGAATACGTACAAATAAAAATCAAATCATAAATGAAACCCAACACAAAAATATGCCGCACATCAATATATAACATTCTATCAAAATAAACACAAAATTCAATAGAGAATAAAGGTGAAAGAGGTGGCATTCCCTTCCTTTACCACGTTCAACTTGGAATATGGTATAAAAATGATCTCAGCATGACATAATGCTTACGTAGTTACGCACGCGTCAAACAAAATCTTTTGGTACGCACGAGTTAAACATTGCTGTCGGACAGCTAATGACAGTATCGAACTAGTGAGGTAGTCAAACGGAAGTAGCCTAATGGGGCTGTCAAAGAGGTAATGACATACCAGCGAACTAGTGACTGAGTCAAACGGGTATAATCACTCCTTTCTGGGTCACTTAAACGTTACACCACCTGTTGTAATCAGCAAGTATCTTTCAAGATTTGAACTTGGGTGGATGAGTACATTCAACCTTTTTAACTAATTCATCTAAATCTAGGGAAGAGCATCAATAGTCGTTATAGCTAACTTCATGCCTTGATAGATCTTAAACAATACATCGGATTTCAATGATTTTTTTTGTTGTCTCTATATGCGACTTAATTGCTTATAGCAAAAGTTGTGGCTTCTGCGTAGTAACGACGCATGTTGTGGAAATTGTTAAGGGCGGAAGGGTCAAAAAGTACTCATTTCAAAGTGTTGCCTAATACATATTCTCTATTGTCCCCATACCCATTTGCTTTGACCACCACAATTTTTGCACAGTTGATCCAATACATATGCATAAATGCCTCAATAATAGTGCACTATTGGTCCAATACATATACACAAATGAAATTGTAATTTTCATTTTAAGTTTTATTTGTAATGTTTCTTCTTTTTATGACATAATTGTTAATAACTTCTAACTCTTCTTTTAGGAAATCCAAATGTTTATTAATGATCTCTACCTCTTCAACATTTATCATCTCTTTATGTCTCCTACTATTAATTCTAGAGCTAGCCAATTGATGGGAGAGAGACTAGTTCTTGAGTCTTCCTTGAAGGAGATTGATGTTAGAAGCAGTTTATTTATAGTGATCTTGCTCACCTCGACCACCTTTTGTAAATTGTCTTTGATCATATGAAGCTTGTTCTCCAAAGCACAAATCCTCTCCTCAAGTTTGACCTTGTCTTTATTTCAAGGGACAAATTTCTTCCAACCATTCAAATTCCCATTGTTAAGCTTGGTCATATTCTTCTCATTCAAAGAGTTGTTGCCCATCTAATTTAGAATTGGTGTTGGGAACATGAGTCTTTATAATGGTCTTGCTCACCTCGACCACCTTAAGCGTATTGTTTTGTATAGTCTGAAGCTCATTCTTTGAAGTACAAATCCTCTTCTCAAGTTTGACCTTGTCCTATTTTAGGTGACAAATTTCTTCGAAGACATCCCAATTTCTCTTGTTGAGCTTGAGCATAGTCCTCCGCATTCAAAGCATTGCCACCCATCTTCTAGTTAGAAGAGAGGTCTTAGTGTTCAACTTATTGATCACCATAGAAAGCCATCTGAAGATACAACTAGACCATTACTTTAGAGTTGAGACATACCTCACATTGGTAGATGGAGAGAGAGTGCTACATTATTAGGTTGGTGCTAGTTTTTAATTCAATTCAATCTATGAGACATTATATGAAGAAACCATAAAGAGATGGATATGAATATAGACATTGGTATATTTTAACTTGTAAGAATTTGAGAGTTGAATTAGTTTGATGGATGAAAACCACTATCTTGGAGAGAATTTAGTTCAAGGTAGTATTGTGATAGTTTGGAGGTAGACACAAAGTGCCCCAATACTTGATAGTATATTTCAACTTGTAAGGATTTGGGGGTCCTAGAGGTTTAGTTAATGGAAAACCATTATCATGGAGAGATTTTATTTTGGGAGAGTATTGAGAAGTTTTGCATTAGACAAGAAATTTGTCTTACATTAGTTTTGTACTACTATCACTACAAATTTCTATTTATGCTAAGGTGAGTGGATAAGATGCATATTAGTGATCGATATCCCACAAATGATGATAAAGTTGATAAGGCAATTTGTTAGAGTAAAGTAATTAATTAATTTTACTCTCCTCTTAAGATTTCACTTTATGCACATATATTAGTCATTTAATAATTAATATTAATTATTAAATGCACTCACCTTTAGGGTTAGGGTTTCCTTTAGGTTTAGATCTCCTTTTATAAGGATTGATCTCTTGTATTCTACTCTTGATTCATTTTTCTCTAATAATACATTTTGCACATTGTCAGAGCCAAAACCCTTGTTTTGTTCTCTTTCTTTCTCTGTGACAAGTTTCTTGCATGTAGGTGTTCTTTGGGTTCTGTGGATTTGTATTTCTCAAATCCTACACAATTAAACTTGTAGAGAGAGATGATTTAGGATTATTGATTATTATTTAATATGTTGGGTTGTAGAGAGATTAACCTCCTTATATACATTAGATGCCCCGAAGGATGCATATATGATCATAGGAAATCAAGCTATAATAGAGGAAAATGAGATTCAATGGAAATTTTATGGATATGTGCCATTAGTCATAGATCCACTACAATAGTTTCTAAAAAGTGAGGAATGGTAGAAAAATGAAGCAAGTGTTCCTTTATGGTATGCCATATATTGAAGAAATATAGGTGAATTATTATTGCTCATATGGGTAATGATACTACATGTGACCTATAATTGTTGTAGTAGATTGGGTGGTTCTCATTTTATCTATAGTTTAGTGGATTACTTGGGGTCTATTTGCAGTGCTAGTAGAGAAAATAAAGAGAGATAGCGAGCATGCTAGTCACTTCATGTATATATTTTATTGATAAAGATGTGCTCATATGGCCTAGATTGGAGTAGTAATAGAATTTTCCTCATTAGAGAAGGGAAGGGGAATTTCTCAAGTAAGAAAAGAAAGAATCAAGGTAGAGAGGAATAGAGATTATGTGGAGAGAGATATAACATAGAGTGAGTAGTATAGAATTCATATTAATCTACATATCATCCATGCTAAGAGGGATAGACTTGAGGTTGATTTAACACATGTTAAGCTAAAGGAATCCATGCTCACACCAAGAGGAATTTTTTTTATGGCAATGGTATTGCAACAACTAGCTCAATCAAAGGAAAAGGTAGCAAACCATTGTAAGGATATTAGGTAATTTTGGGAAGTGAATATGGCATGGCATGAGATATTGAGGTCTAGATGAAGATTGAGATTGAGGACATGTGGATGCAAGCATGTGATATCACCAAGAGTTAGATGAGGGGGATATCATCAAGATATCCTACCTTGGAGTAATTCCATTTATGTTATGAACATTGTTATATTATTCATATTTTTTTCTTGAGATCCTTTCATGATGGTCAACTCTTATTTCACATGTTGATGATGTTATAACATTCACGTGCATGTGGTTTATATTTATTCATGTGGAAGTGAATAATATAATCATGTGTGTAACTAATACAAAAAATTACCTTTTTAATCATTAAACCACAAATATTATTATCAAATCCTCATAAATGAATAATTCACTAAATCAAAATAAAATCTTGTAATCATAATCATCTACAACACATAAACAAGATGCATTGCTACGACCTAAATAAGCATGCACTTCACATTCTTTTTCCTTTTTATTTTCTCTATTTTAACTAACATGTTATGCCATCATAATGATATTCAATATTATGTTTTTGTATGTTATCTTGTAGGGCTATGAGGTTATGTCTACCTTATTCACATTTTCCATGTATTCTTTCATTATATCTAAGCTTTTGCACGACTTTATTTGTATTACAATATATTTGTTTGAATTATGATGGGGAAGAATCTAAGGTTCAAGTGTAGAAATAATATCATTTGAATCACTATCACATACACATGCTTCCTTCTCATTTTTGCATGATTCACATGTTTTCACATAAATGTATTTATCCATCTAAAGAGATAGGATGTTACATGCCTTTAGATCATCATGATATTATTTAACACCATAAGGCATAAAATTTAGATATCCCCAATCATAATTAGATAAATCATTATCATGAATTAGGATGGCATATTTGATGACGTTTTTATCTTAAGGATGTTTGTGCGTAATATGGTTATTAGAGTTATCCACCATTTGACATAAGTTAAATGTCTGAAGATGGGTAGATATGCAACAATTTCACCCTTATATCAAAAGTTTACAGATTGATGTAATGTGGTTAGTAAGACCCTCATAGAATGGAATAATGGAAGCGATAAAAGAATATTATAAGATAATCTAATAGTAATAACATGGAACAATGTGTTTAATATAGATGGATTAGGTGTGATAAGAAGAGTAATTTTACCTAAAAATCTTCTACCTATATTTCAAGTCCTCTAATGTTAAGGGGTGAACCCACAATAGTGAGTCCCACTTCTGAGACATCACATTTTTGAATGTGTTGGGCACTCAAAAGTTTCAAACACCTTCATTCGAAGGTGGTGTGCACAACACCTTCAAATGAAGGGCGACCTTTGAATGAAGGTTATCTTTGTTCGAAGATGTCTTGCCATCATTAAAAAAATGAATGGACCTTCAAATGAAGGTAAAAACCTTTGTTCAAATGTGCTTTGAATGAAGGTAAAACCCTTCATTTGAAGGTAACTTCGTTCGAAGGTGCTTAGATGGTCTCTTCCCTTTCATGTTTGAGATTTTTGTTAGAATTTTCACCTTCAAACCTCAAGTTGAACATTAAAAGGAATCAACCAAAAAAAATATTTTACAAATTTTTAGCACTCTAAGTAAGCATTCCAATGAGTATAATATTGAAAAATTTAATTTAATTACTATATTTATTTTTTGTTTTCTAATGAAGATATAGTTTTCAGCAATTGTGAAGGCCTTTGTTCCACACACATGAAAAAATAGTAAAATAGTTTCTATATTTGAAAAATAATTATCCTCTAGGTATTGATCTTATTTTTTAAAAAAAGTTAATTTGAACGAATACAAAAAAGTTATGCGATACTAAATGAACCTATGTCTAAATTATAGCTAATGTCACTTCAAAAGTTATAAAATAAAATTATGCAACATAAAATTATGGAAAAATACTTATGCCATATATATTTGTGATACAAATCTATGTTTAAAAAATTATAATTTATCCTTTCTACAAATAAAGTTATGTTGTACCGAATAAACATCACTTTTTAAAAATATTGTAAGCTATAAAAAATAAATTAGTAAAAGTTACACAAAAAAACTCAAATTATTTCTTAATTTTTCAAAATATAATTTATAATCTACAAATGAAATCTCAAAAATCACTAGTTCATGTCATCTTTAAATTAATTCTTGGTTTAGTTGCTATAGGTGCCAGAAAGTGAAAATTTGGTGAAAAATGTTGCTTTCAATGTCCTATTTTGACCAAAAAGTGGGACACGCTATTGTGGGATCACCCTAAGGTAATATAGTTACAACTTTGATGGATTTACCTTCAATTATTTTAAACAATCCTTAGTGAAAATGTTTATATTAGATCTATTATCAACTAAATATAATTTAATGTTTAACTTATCACATTTCACCATAATATATAAAGTTAAAGCTTCATTAATAATTGACCCATGTGGGATCTCTACATCATCAATGAATTTTCTTGCCACTCCTAATTTTAAATAGATTCAATCAATGAAGTTACATTATATAGAGGAGTGTTATAATTTAATTATATCTTTTCTAAAACATTTTACATGACTTCCTTATACAAGATTGATCTGCAGACTAGATCCCAAAGATATATTTTGGTTTGTGCATTTTTTAGTTGATCAATCATATCATAGTATTTTGAAGTCTTAGTCATGAGTGTATTTTTAAAAGGATGATTATTTATTAGGAGGTAGAGAAAGTTTTTGCAATGGAACACATTGTCTTCTAGTTAGTCTTTGTTGTGTATGCCCAAACTATTTGATAATCTTGTGAATTAGGTGTCACATGAAGATTAGGCTTATATTAATTAAAAGAGATATAAACAAGGAAATTAGGACATGAATGTGTATATGTCATATGAATAATAAGAAATGAATCCTTAAAAAATAAATCATGAGAATGTATCACTAAGTTCATACCACATGGGCACTAGGTTAAGAAAAATGAGCAATGAAATAATATGCTAGATTTAGAAGAGAAACATCTAAAGCAAACAAGATGAGTAAAACCATTACAAAAATTTATCATTCATATGAAGTATAAACTCATTAATCAATAATATATCATCATCTACAAACTCATAATTATAAATTAATAACGATTTAATATGTAAAGAAGAATTTATGGTACCATCATAATCATCATGTTATAACTCCTCGCTAAGAAGCATACTTTCATTATTTAGTATTTGGGAGGGAAATGAATAATCAAAATGATATACATGAGAAGCTAACAAATTATCATCAAATACAATTTCACAATTTGTGAAAGACTATTATAATCCATAAGGACACAACATGAGATGTAGAAAAGTGATAATCATAAACAATTTCCATTTATAAAATATGGTAGATCATAGAAAGTTGATGAATTTATGGACATGGAGATATCATGAAATATAAGGGAGTTGTCATCAAAATTTATAGTAACGGTATGAATATGCAATGAATGTATAACCTCATCAATGGCCATCACACTAAGTGTATCGCTTTAACATATGGTAAATCATCATCACTATTAGAAGCCATAGGATAAATAGGATCATTATGAGACACATGGAAAAGTGAAGTAATTATGTCTAAAAAAAAAGAATAATCACTAACCAACTCAATTAAGAACGGAAGAGATAATACACAACATATGCCTCCATAAAACTTCCTTATTCATATCATAAGATATCATGACATATAACAAAGATCCTCAAAGATAGGAGGATCATGTGCCAAAAAAATAGGAACATGTCAAAATTAAAAATGTAGATATGAATATTATGTAAGTTAAATGACCTATAAAAAGTGATAATGATAGATTATTAATGGTCATGTGGGTGGGATCAAAGAGGTATGCCACTATGCATTCTCAAACCTTAATCAAAGCAAGATGAACAAAAGTATATCAGGCTAAAGAAAAAACCCTAGGTAAATCTAAAATAAGGGTAAAATTAAATATTAAAATTTAGATTTAAAAATGAAACACTAGAGGTCAAATCAAGGATGGATAGTGTGGATACATGCAAAGTGACAAAATGAATACGAAACCCTAAAGAGAAAAAATAATGAAAGATGAAATAGGGAAAAGGAAATCCACCCTAATAAGATATAAGATAGAGGATATAGAATCAATAAACATATCATGTATAAAACCATTGATGTGCAAGGAGAAAGAGCCCTAAGGGAAGATCTTAGGTTGCATATAAGAAAATGTTGGGTTCACCATCTTATGTAATGAAAATAAACACACTACATTAATAAATCTAGGCTAATTAAATAAATGTAAGAAAAAACCACACATTAACCTAGATTAAATTAGATGGGTTGATTCCTCCAATAAATATTCACAAATTAAATGCAAGGGTTAGTAGTACATAGCTCTAAAACCAATGATGGAGAAATATTCTTGATGTTGAAATTGAATTCATTTATCATTGTCCAAAAATAAATGGAATTTGTTTGATGGATGTGTTAGAGTTTATGCACTCTCAATTTTTTTTGCAGTTCAATCATGAGTTTTGCAGGGTCAATCTTAAGAGATGTGAAGGTCATTTGAGCCACAAGATTGAATTGTACCATAAGCAAATGATGTAATCAAACATGCTTTAAAAAACCTACTTGCCTTTGCTTTCCTAATGGTTGAATGTGTCAAGGTGGTGTCTAATATTATTTTGGGTAGATGACATGACGGGTGATCATTCTCCCCTAGGTCAACACCCTTGTTAGTCTATATTGGTGGCAATGAAGAATATAAAAGAAAATATTTACCAACTTTCAAATGACCTATATATGTATGCAATTCTTTTGTCCTTTATAAAATCAGAGTGTGTTATATATGTTGTATTTTATTCCGATATCTAATATGTGAATAAATGACACGTTGAATATCTTCAAATACCATTACAAACCACAAAAATGTATGTCAAGTCAACATATAATGGTTAGTAGAAAGTGACAAAAAAGTAGAAACTTGAATATGAAGGTTTTGGATTTTGGGTTCATTCTCATGTCCCTCGTAATTAAACCAAGACAACCTTGTACTGCATGAAAATAAATGATGATTTCAAGATATGAAATGAATATATAAAAGTACAAATAGAAATTAATAAATGATTAATATATAGAAATAAATGTATATAATAATAAAATAGATAAAAAAACAAAAATCGAACCATAACAAAACCTAACAAAAAAAATCAATATTCTACCTATACAAAAATAACAAAAATGTGTTTATCACATTTAACTCTGAATGTGATATGAAAAAGATATAAAATGATTTCAGCATGACATCATGCTTACTTACGCACGCATCAAACAAAATCTGTCGGTATGCACAAGTTAAACATTTGTCGTCGGTCAGCTAATGACAGGCTGGCGAACTAGTGAGGGAGTCAAACGGATGTAAGCAGTTTTGTCTAAGAGCTAATGACATTCCACCCAACTAGCGAGTCAGTTAAGCGGGTGTAATCACTCCTTTTCAGCTCAGTTAAACATTTATTTTTAACTTTATTTATTGTATAGTTGTAAATGTAAAAAAAATCCTAAAAGGGTATAATGGTGCATTTCCTTAATTTTTATTTAGTATTGATTATAATTAAATAGAAATAGTTAAACTTGATATAAGAAAAATAATTTAAAGAGTAATTGATGAAGAAAGGTTGAGAGTATGTGTGTCTTCTTTTTAGATTTTAGTTGTGTTGGAGATTTTGTTGTTGAGTATTCTCGTTTATTTTTAAGAAGTGTATTGAAGAATTTATCAATTATTTTTAGGGATGTCATGTGTATGGGTTTTAATGATGGCATCAGGCGAATTCACTGCCAGCAATTCACCTCCAACAATTCACTGCAAGAAAATTCACCATCAAGGAAAATTCACTGCCAACAATTCAATGCAAGAAAATTCACCATCATGACAAATTCACCTCAAGGAAAATTCACTGCTAGCAATTCACCGTCGGATAATTCACCACCAACAATTCATTGCAAGAAAATTCACCGTCATGACAAATTCACCTCAAGGAAAATTCAACACCACGAAAAATTAATCACATTAAATTTTTAATATATATTTCCAAGACTTTGAATTTTTTTTTGTAAAAGAATAATTTTCAAAAGCGAAGAAGAAGCGCGATAAGAGAAAAGAGAGTGTAGTTTTGTGCGACATTGATTCTATTAAGTATGGGTGTGTTGAGAGTGTTGGAGATCAATATGAAGCTTAATGTTGAGTTTCTAGATGCAGTGAGCAGAAGGCTAACTCTATCATTCATGCAAGTTGATCGAGTGACTATGATGGAATCCTTTTTTGCATTGGGATTGTAATCTCTATGTAACAACTCTTCTTTGTCTTCTTTATACCTCTATGGCAGTGAGCCCTCCAGGTTGTAGCCATGTTGGATAGTGAGTCCTTGTTTCGGACAATGAGTCCTTATTTCAAGCAATGATCCTTTTTATATTCGATTTTGATATTCTCTATAGCGTGAGTTAATCCTCACCGTGGTTTTTCCCTCATTGGGTTTCCATGTAAATTTGGTGTTATTGTGTTTATGTGTTGGATTTGAGTTTCTACATTAGCATTTGATGATTAATCATTTAAGCAATATTTTGTGTTAGTTTCGGTGATTGAATTAAATGTTTAATTCTGTGACAACTGATTCACCCCCCCTCTCAATTGTCCTATTCAACATATTTTGTAGCTAGTGAGGCACAAAAAATAGCTAGTGAGGCTCTGTAATTAG
>VDFB02000017.1:87550737-87714033 GCA_007258455.2 Sequoia sempervirens | reverse complement strand
AATAGGGAAAAGGAAATCCACCCTAATAAGATATAAGATAGAGGATATAGAATCAATAAACATATCATGTATAAAACCATTGATGTGCAAGGAGAAAGAGCCCTAAGGGAAGATCTTAGGTTGCATATAAGAAAATGTTGGGTTCACCATCTTATGTAATGAAAATAAACACACTACATTAATAAATCTAGGCTAATTAAATAAATGTAAGAAAAAACCACACATTAACCTAGATTAAATTAGATGGGTTGATTCCTCCAATAAATATTCACAAATTAAATGCAAGGGTTAGTAGTACATAGCTCTAAAACCAATGATGGAGAAATATTCTTGATGTTGAAATTGAATTCATTTATCATTGTCCAAAAATAAATGGAATTTGTTTGATGGATGTGTTAGAGTTTATGCACTCTCAATTTTTTTTGCAGTTCAATCATGAGTTTTGCAGGGTCAATCTTAAGAGATGTGAAGGTCATTTGAGCCACAAGATTGAATTGTACCATAAGCAAATGATGTAATCAAACATGCTTTAAAAAACCTACTTGCCTTTGCTTTCCTAATGGTTGAATGTGTCAAGGTGGTGTCTAATATTATTTTGGGTAGATGACATGACGGGTGATCATTCTCCCCTAGGTCAACACCCTTGTTAGTCTATATTGGTGGCAATGAAGAATATAAAAGAAAATATTTACCAACTTTCAAATGACCTATATATGTATGCAATTCTTTTGTCCTTTATAAAATCAGAGTGTGTTATATATGTTGTATTTTATTCCGATATCTAATATGTGAATAAATGACACGTTGAATATCTTCAAATACCATTACAAACCACAAAAATGTATGTCAAGTCAACATATAATGGTTAGTAGAAAGTGACAAAAAAGTAGAAACTTGAATATGAAGGTTTTGGATTTTGGGTTCATTCTCATGTCCCTCGTAATTAAACCAAGACAACCTTGTACTGCATGAAAATAAATGATGATTTCAAGATATGAAATGAATATATAAAAGTACAAATAGAAATTAATAAATGATTAATATATAGAAATAAATGTATATAATAATAAAATAGATAAAAAAACAAAAATCGAACCATAACAAAACCTAACAAAAAAAATCAATATTCTACCTATACAAAAATAACAAAAATGTGTTTATCACATTTAACTCTGAATGTGATATGAAAAAGATATAAAATGATTTCAGCATGACATCATGCTTACTTACGCACGCATCAAACAAAATCTGTCGGTATGCACAAGTTAAACATTTGTCGTCGGTCAGCTAATGACAGGCTGGCGAACTAGTGAGGGAGTCAAACGGATGTAAGCAGTTTTGTCTAAGAGCTAATGACATTCCACCCAACTAGCGAGTCAGTTAAGCGGGTGTAATCACTCCTTTTCAGCTCAGTTAAACATTTATTTTTAACTTTATTTATTGTATAGTTGTAAATGTAAAAAAAATCCTAAAAGGGTATAATGGTGCATTTCCTTAATTTTTATTTAGTATTGATTATAATTAAATAGAAATAGTTAAACTTGATATAAGAAAAATAATTTAAAGAGTAATTGATGAAGAAAGGTTGAGAGTATGTGTGTCTTCTTTTTAGATTTTAGTTGTGTTGGAGATTTTGTTGTTGAGTATTCTCGTTTATTTTTAAGAAGTGTATTGAAGAATTTATCAATTATTTTTAGGGATGTCATGTGTATGGGTTTTAATGATGGCATCAGGCGAATTCACTGCCAGCAATTCACCTCCAACAATTCACTGCAAGAAAATTCACCATCAAGGAAAATTCACTGCCAACAATTCAATGCAAGAAAATTCACCATCATGACAAATTCACCTCAAGGAAAATTCACTGCTAGCAATTCACCGTCGGATAATTCACCACCAACAATTCATTGCAAGAAAATTCACCGTCATGACAAATTCACCTCAAGGAAAATTCAACACCACGAAAAATTAATCACATTAAATTTTTAATATATATTTCCAAGACTTTGAATTTTTTTTTGTAAAAGAATAATTTTCAAAAGCGAAGAAGAAGCGCGATAAGAGAAAAGAGAGTGTAGTTTTGTGCGACATTGATTCTATTAAGTATGGGTGTGTTGAGAGTGTTGGAGATCAATATGAAGCTTAATGTTGAGTTTCTAGATGCAGTGAGCAGAAGGCTAACTCTATCATTCATGCAAGTTGATCGAGTGACTATGATGGAATCCTTTTTTGCATTGGGATTGTAATCTCTATGTAACAACTCTTCTTTGTCTTCTTTATACCTCTATGGCAGTGAGCCCTCCAGGTTGTAGCCATGTTGGATAGTGAGTCCTTGTTTCGGACAATGAGTCCTTATTTCAAGCAATGATCCTTTTTATATTCGATTTTGATATTCTCTATAGCGTGAGTTAATCCTCACCGTGGTTTTTCCCTCATTGGGTTTCCATGTAAATTTGGTGTTATTGTGTTTATGTGTTGGATTTGAGTTTCTACATTAGCATTTGATGATTAATCATTTAAGCAATATTTTGTGTTAGTTTCGGTGATTGAATTAAATGTTTAATTCTGTGACAACTGATTCACCCCCCCTCTCAATTGTCCTATTCAACATATTTTGTAGCTAGTGAGGCACAAAAAATAGCTAGTGAGGCTCTGTAATTAGTGGGATTTTATTAAACCAGTGAGGCAATTTTGTCGAGTGGTTTTTATCCCTATGAGGGTTTTCCACTCATAAAAATATTGTGTTATGGTTCTTTTGTGGTCTATGTGGTTATCATGATTCATGCAATTTAGTCTTGCAACTTCCTTTATGCACTTTACAACATTTGAGTTTTTTCATGTTGTTTAAGGATCTGATATTGACTATCACATTTTAATACATTCTTAAAATTGAACATTCCATGATTACAAAGAAGTTATGTGTTTTGAGAAACAATTGAATTGAATTTGGTTATTGAAACACTGATTCACCCCCCCCCCTCTTAGTGTTTTCCATACTCCAACAATTACATTAGCATTGACATCGGTATTATTTACATTAGAGTTATTTTATTGGCATTGGAATTAACATTTTTGATATTTAGTATAGCATTACCATAGTGTATTGATCATGTTGTGGATAGTACGATGAGAGCCTATAGACCCAACACAACTTTCTCATTGTAGGGTGAGAGCCTAGATAGAGGCATGAATTTCTCACTTAGCCACTAGCCCTTGTGAGTGTATTTTTCCAAAGGCCACCTAGCATAACACAATTTTCTTGCTTGTGGAGCCTTTGTGTTGGATGGATGAGACAATACAAATTTCTAGTCCATCTTTCTTTTCTCTTCACTTTAACTTTAACATTGTATGTTTGTGTATCTTGTCTTGTTGCTTTATATCATACATATTGTGTTTGTTCGTTTGTGCTTATGTTGGTTTTCCATAGGATCTTGATCTTGGGGTCGTGGCCACCTCCTTGATCTTTGTCATTCTATCCCATCAACATTTGTGCACTTAGACCTCTCTTGACACATATTTGTCTACTTTAGTGTCAGTTTGACACAAGGTCCTCCTCTCACTAAAGTGGGGGCTAAATGTAGTGTAGAAAAATGTATCCCTTTACATTTTCTCACTTTTTTGGGCCCTCCTAGTTTAAATTGGACTTAATATTGCCTTAATCTAGTGTTGTTAAATGTACCTCTTTACATTTACACACTTATTTGGGGCACTCAATTAAATTGAGCTTAATTATTCCTTAATAAGCCTTATTATTCATTTACAAGCCTCATTTCCAAAGAGGAAACCTGACATTAATTAATGCCTAAACATAACACCTTACATTGAGCAATGTGTGTTCCATGAATTAGGACCTCAAAACCATTAACCCATGGGCGAATGGGTCCTCCCTAAGATCTTGAACCCATTTTTAAAACATGTTTTGGTGGTATTTTTATGATCCTAAATTCAAATTTCAAAGGTAGGCTTGTAATGTTTAACTTTTGGGAAATTAAGGATAAATATCTATAAATACAAGGTTATTTCATCAATTCAAGTAATCTAGCATGAGGTGAACTTAACAAGAGCCAAGATTATTGTCAAGAGCATTCTAGAGAAAATTTATCAAGGATTTATTGTACCATTCAAGATCTCAAGCATCATGTCAAAGTTATGTTTAATCATGCATGTTTTTGGAGCTAACATTGTGATGTACGTTTCATGATCAAATCAAGCATTCAAAGCACTATTTCAAGCAAGATTCAAAGTTCAAGATCGACATCCATTGAAACCATTTCATACAAGTTGCAGACTTACATTCCAAATTTTATTCAAGGGTTTGTTGAGTGGTAACATAGCTTTGTTCATTCTTCATTCCCTTTTTCATGATTTTATTCATTTCAAGGTTTGATTACCTAAACGGGGTTTGACCAAGGCAAACTCCCATTCACCAAAAATAAACAATTTTTCCCTTTCATGCTGTGTTTGCAGATCTAGGTGGAAGAAAGTTTGAAGATCTCTTGAAGAGTGAATTTGAAGAAGTTGACAAAGTTGCAAAAGTTGTCATAAAAGTTGTCATCTCACAGAAACTCATCTACAAAATTTATTTTTGACATTCTAACATTGCCACTTGGACAAATTGGAAGATTCAGATATACATCAGAGGCTCTCGAAAGTTGCAAAAAACCCTGACATTGGACCCATTCGCCCCTAGTCGAATGAGTCCCATTCAGTCTTTGAATACTCCCTTTTGGTGATTGGTAATCACAATTATGCCCTTCTCAGATCTACAATTTAATTTTTCGTTCTTGTTTTGAGTTTAATAGTGTTGTTTCAAGTTTAATTTGGCATAATTGGGTTGATTTTCTATCTTTAATATTTCTCCCAAAAGTTCTTGGTGAACCTAACCTAATCCTCATCCCTCAAGCATAAGGAAATTTGAAGATTCCTACTGTGACTTGATTCACCTAAGGGTTGATAATCATTTCATTGTGTGGATCTCATTTCCTAATGAAATTAGAGAAGTAGGACCCCTTTTCCCTCTTTGGATCCACTTTTCCATTTTGGGAAACCCTATCCTATTTTTCTTCATTTCATATCTTAACCTCCTTCAACAACTCAACTCGTACTTATACCATCCTCAACCTTGAAACTCTCTCCAAGGTTGGCTATGCACCTCACTCGTGAAAATTCAAATTAGGTTGGAGCTAAAACACTTTTTTGGCAAGTAGAAGTGAATGCAGACCACATCAAAACTTAATTGGGACCAAAATCAACAACACCTCACAACCACGCACTTCCTTAAACAATATTTATCCTTCACATGTAGTGTAAACACCAGGTCGGTCATTACCCGTGCAAACACTATTAAAATTTGAAGTACACAATTCCTCAAACCCAAGGATGACTTGAAAACCACACACCATTCTTGAACACAATCTATAATATTCCTCAAACACCTTGAAATCCAACAAACTCCTTCGCAACTACTTCCACCTAAAGAATGTACATGTGTGTACACTCAAACAACTCTACCATACATTATTATTAAGAAAACCATCTTTTGAAGCACTAAACCTCAAATCCTATTGACTAAGGTAAACTACCAACACCATCAACACACCTTCAGAATCGTAGGACTTGAAACACAATTGTAGAGAAATGTGGAGAAAAAACACCTACTAGATACCTTTGTAATGCACAATCACACACTGGTGAACACAACTTCTTTTGTACAGCGATCCAACATACCAATTCTTGAATATAACACCTCTGAACATATCTAACCAACATATCTAAATCGCATAGGTAGATCTTCAACCTAGAAGAAATGCAGAGAAGAACTAGAACACAAATCTGTGACCTAGAACACCACTGCAACACACTATTTCCTCTTTTTATCAAATTTTCTCAAAAGCACTTGCAAACCAAGTGCCAAAGACACATAATCATCATCTTAAGGACTTTCACAACTATGGACATAATCTTATCAAATTCAACAATCTCATTCAACTACAAACATCAATGACAACATAGGCTTGTTAACATCAATGACAACACTAATTGTTCATACATACAAAAATATCTCCCTTTGTCATTGATGGCAACACATGATGTGAAAAACCATCAAAGAAACAACTTTGTACCATATCAATTTTCTTTTCTCTTTTCTTCCCCTTATAACTTGTCTTGTTTACCTATTTCTCTCTCCCTGAATGACTTATGACTTTCTGCCCCCTTATTACTTATACATGTTTCTCTCTCTCCTTGTGTTCATGAATTTTTCACATGATTCTCTTTCCCCCTTTCACATCAATGTCAAAGGACATAATGTTTTTAATATTTTATTATTTTCCTTTGTCATCAAACAACCTGCTACTACTACTCTACAACACCTTTCCTTTACTGCTCTGAATACCCCCCTTAGGATCACACACCAAACTGTACTACTTTTGACTACAACAATCAACAATGCCACTACCTACTTTCCCTGAGAGGTAGCCACCAAAATCAATCCAAAATAGGGAATGAATCTTGAGATCCACTAGACTGATGCATCTCCTTATGCATCTAGTTCAAAGAATGAGGGGCAATAACCCCCAACTTCTCCCGGAGATACTCAAAAGTACCCTTAGGAAGATCCTTAGTGAATATATTAGCAATATGATCCTTTGTAGGAACATATTCAATCTTCACTTCATTCTCCACAACCTTCTCTCTCATAAAGTGACATCTAATTGAAATATGTTTTGCTCTTGAATGTATCACTAGATTCTTTGAAATGTTTATTGCACTTGTATTGTCACAAAAG
The DNA here is from genome assembly GCA_007258455.2 of Sequoia sempervirens. Taxonomy (NCBI): domain Eukaryota; kingdom Viridiplantae; phylum Streptophyta; class Pinopsida; order Cupressales; family Cupressaceae; genus Sequoia; species Sequoia sempervirens. Next base: position 87,707,246 of record VDFB02000017.1, on the reverse strand, counting down.
ATAGAAATAGGCTTATCATACACCACTCTAATATCCTTCAATGTTTTCCTCATCCATAACACCTATGTCCAACAAGATGCTACTGCAATGTACCCAATCTCTATAGTAGATAAATAAACTGAATCTTGTTTCTTACTTATCCATGATACTAATTTGCATCCAAGAAAGAATGCACCACCACTTGTACTTTTTCTATCATCCACACAACCAACCCACTTTGCATCTGTGAAAGCACTCAATGTGAATTTAGTATCCTTTGGATACCACAAGCCATGATCTGGAGTGCCCTTTAAGTATCTGAATATCCTCTTCACTGTTGTAACATGTGACTCTCTAGGACCTTCTTGAAATCTAGTCATAAGACAAATTGCATGCATGATATCCAGTCTAGTAGCAATTAGATATAGTAGTCCACTAATCATTGATCTATACTTACTCTAATCAACCTTAAGAGATTCATCATTCTTGCTTAGTTTGCAACTAGTAACCATAGGAGTACATATTGGTTTGGAGTCTTCCATTCCAAACTTCTTCAACATCTATTTGACATACTTTGATTGTGAAATGAATAGACCTTTGTTTGTTTGATTGATTTGTAGCCCAAGGAAGAAATTCATCTCCCCAAACATAGACATCTCAAACTCTTTATGTATCTCTTCAATAAACTTCTTGCACATAGCTCCATTACCTTCAAAAATTATGTCATCAACATACACAACCACAATCAAGATTTGATATTTTTCAACCTTAAAGTAAAGATTAATATCTGAGGTACCTTTATTGAAACCTTGTATCAAATAATTATCCAACCTTGCATACCAATCTTTGGGAGCTTGCTTCAATCCATATAATGCCTTCTTCAATCAGCAGACCATGTTAGGTTTATTTGATAACTGAAATCCTTCTGGTTGTTCCTTGTATACTTCTTCTAATTCTCCATTCAAGAAAGTAGACTTCACATCCATTTGATAGAATTTGAAATCCTTATGTGCTACAAAAGATAAAACCATCCTGATAGCTTCCATTCTTTCCATTGGGGAAAATTTCTCTTTAAAATCTATTCCTTCAACTTGTGAATAACCTTTACACACAAGTCTTTCTTTGTTCCTTACCACTTCTCCATTCACATTCAGTTTGTTTCTGAAAACCCACTTAGATCCAATTATGTTCTTGTTTGCAAGCTTTGGGACAAGTTCCCAAGTCTAATTCTTCTCAATTTTTAGTAGTTCTTCTTCCATAGCTTTCATCCAATATTCATCTTTACATGCCTCAATCATAGGTTCAACTTTAGAAAGTAAACAAAAATTTACCTCTTCTTCAACAACGCTCCTTCTTGTCAACACACCTTTGCTTTTGTCTCCAATGATCTATTCTCTGAATGATTTCTTTGCACATACTTAGGGGTTCTAGAAGTCTTTTCCAAAACTTCTTCCCCTTCTTCAAACTATACTTCCTTTTCCTTAGCATTTTCTTTTTCTCTACAATTAGGTTCATCTGATTCATATCCATATATCACCATTGAGTTATGAAAATCTTCATCAACCATGACACTTTCACTCTCAACAATATTTCTCAATCTTTTATTGTAGCACTAGTATGCCTTGCTTTTAGTAGAATATCCAAGGAAAATTCCTTCATCAGACCTTGCATCAAGATTTCCCAAATTTTCATCTCTTCTAATATAACATTTTCTTCCAAACACTTTGAAGTATTTAGCAGTAGGTATCCTTCCATTCCACATCTCATAGGGAGTATTTGAACTATTTTCCTTTGATTGAACTTTGTTAAGTATGTAAATAGTAGTATGAATTGCTTCTCTCTAGTAGACTTCGGGTAGGTTAGCTTCTTTCATCATAGTCCTTGCAGCTTCTTGAACAAATTTATTTTTCCTTTCAACCACTCTATTTTTTTGAGGATTCCTAGGGGCAGACAAGTGCCTCTTTATGCCATGATTCTCACAAAACATGTTAAATTTTTTGGAAGTGAACTCTCCACCTTTGTCAAACCTCAAACACTTAATCTTCATATCCATTTCATTCTCAACCATAACTTTATATGATTTGAATCTATCTAGGGCTTCAAATTTTTCTTTAATAAAAGTAACCCATGTCATTCTTAAATAATCATTAATAAAAAATTGAAATACCTGTCACCTTGAAGACTTCCTGTCCTTGTAGGACCACAAAGGTTTGTATGGGCAGTCACTCACTAGTGAACACAACTTCTTCTGTATGATGATCCAACATACCAAATCTTGAATATAACACCTTTGAACATCTCTAACCAACATATCCAAATCACATAGGAAGATCTTCAACTTAGAAGAAATGCAGAGCAAAGCCAGAACACAACTTTATGACCCAAAACACCACTACAACACACTGTTTCCTCTTTTTATCAATTTTTTTTAAAAGAACTTGGAAACCAAGCACCAAAGACACATAATCATCATCTCTAGCACTTTCACAACCATGAACAAAATCTTATCAAATTCAACAATATCCTTCAACTACAAATGTCAATGACAACATAGGCTTGTTGACATCAATGACAACACTAAATACTTATATTTGCAACACTATTCTATTGGACATTAACACTAATTTCCTAAACTTGGTATGTAACCCAAGAATCGCAAGGATAAACTAAATCCTGGACATAACTTAAGATGGATTTTATACAAACCTTTTACTTTTACAAGGATAAACATATGCATACCACACTGCTTAAAATAAAATAAATAATATTCACATCAAATAATGAAGTAGTGATACCACAACCTCCTACACCACCTCCACAAATAAAAGGAATGTGGAAATATATTGAATGGTTAAAGGAAGAATCAAGATCCCCTAAGAAAAGATGTTGTCTAACACAACAAGAAGATGATAATACACACAAATTGGACATAAAATTAAACCAAGGAGAAAGGGAATTAGAATCCTCAACATAAGCTAAACAAAAATATTACAATCAACTAATCAAGCCAAGAGAAGAAAATATTGCCAAAGAAGGGAACCCTAAACTTGAAAAAAATAGGATTTATTGGGATGATAAAGTATTTACACAAGTTGCATAAATATTATCAAAATTTGAATAATCATTCCCTAGAAAATTCATAGACCTAAAAGGGATGAAAGAAGTAAAAGTCATGAAAATTTAATTAAAAGGGACTAAACTAGTACAAAAGAGACCATACAAAATTAACCCAAAAATGAAAAATAAAGTCAAAGCAGAGCTAGATAAAATGCTAGAAGTGAGCATAATTAAATCGGTAGAAGATGCAAAATGGATATACAAAATAAGAACATGTCTCTAAATGCCATCTCTCAGCCAATGCTGTCAACAGTCCCCTATTTTCTCAAACAATGGGCAAATAGGTGACATAATATAAGCCAAGCCGCATTAGTCGTCTATGCTCTTTGTCTTGTAGTTGATCTCTAAATATGTATGTGGATGGTCCGAACTTAGGTGTGTAAATGGGTGGTAATCATTTCTACACATGAAGAAACGAGAGTTAGCATATCATAAAAAATCATTGTTACCATCTATCTAATTAAACATAAGCGGAAATTGAGTCTAAAACTAAGTCAACTTTGGTCAAAGTCAAATGTGTCACGTCAACTGAATTTGCATCATACTAAGTCACTTGTGTGACTTGGACCTTCAATTGCATCACAACAGAGCGTTTGTGTCACACGAGCTCACAAATGTGTTATCCTTTAGCACATGCATTGCTTCTGCTTTCATATGTGTCATTTTCAAAACCATTGCATCAAATGGCTTCGTGTTTGTGTCGCCTATTGCAAGTATGATCTTGTCTAGTGGTGTTATCATTAATGTTGTCATTGATGTCAACACTATTCAGTATGTTGCAGATTGTATGGTTGGTATGTTGTTGAGATGTAGAGCTATCTTTATGGCATTGCAAATATGTTGGTTTGTTGAGTTTCCAAGTGCTTTTGAGAAAATTAATAAAGAAGAGAAGTCAGAATGTTGAGTGTGTTCATATTTTTCTCTAGTATGTGCTCCACATTTATCCTATGTTGATCCTATGCCTGTGTGGATCTGAAGGCATGTTGTTGGTATTTTCATGGTAATATATGTTGAGTTTCAACTTCTAGTGAGTTGGTTCATGAAACTTGTGTCCACTGGTATATGTGTTTTACCAGTAGAGTCAGTGTTCTATGGACTGAGAGAAATATTGTTGCTCTGCATTTCTCCACTATTTTGTTTCAAATTGTGTGGATCTAGTAGATGTCTTGTTAAGGTCTTTCCTACTCTTTGGCAAAGAGTTTTGGAGTTTGGCGATCTAGAAATGATGTTTTAGTATTTTTGTGTGTGTTTGCACAACCCAGATTGACTGGTGAAAGGAGTTCAGTGTTTGAAGCCTATTGTTGTTGTTGTGGATGTATCTAGAAGATTTTGAGATGTATTCTCATGAAAAATAAAGTGTGTTGAGTCGGCTGTGAGTCATCTTTTTTTTGGGAAGCGTGTGCATCATTGATAATTTGTTTTTTCATTAGGTTTGGCCAGCCTAGTGTTTATACTTCATTCAAAGAATAAAATTTAAATTGAGGAAGCATGTAGAAGATTCAAGAATATTATTTTTATGTTTTTTATTGGTCCATTCTTATTCCTTTCCACTGAGGAAATTTAGAGTTGTCGACCTAATTTGAATTAATGAACAGGTGTATTGTCACCAACCTTGGTAAATGTTTCTAAGGTTGAGAACGGTATAAAATCAAGCCAAGTTATGAATACTTGTATGACAGTGTGATACAAAGTGACGAAAGTGTGCCACAAATCATAAGAGCAAAAGTGTGTGAGTGAGTTGTGATAGCAGTTTTTTAGTGTGCTGAAGGCAATAAATTGAAGATTTTGTAATATTGCAAATGTGCTTTAATTGTTGTGGTGGATTTTTTGTTCTCTTTTGTATCTGTAGGCAGTGAGCCTTTGTATTTAGTTTATAATCTTTATATTGTGAGTTCACTCTCACCGTGGTTTTTCCCTTATTGGGTTTTCCACATAAAAAATATGGTGTTCATTGTGTTGATTTACTTTATGTTATCTTTGTTTCATGATCATGCTTAATAACATAATAGTGTAGTTGAAGATTTGATAAGTGATAAAGTTTTAAGTTTGAATTTGTGTGACAATTGATTCACCCCCCCTCTCAATTGTCCTACGCCTAATTAACAATTGGTATTAGAGCATTGGTTCCTTGCTGTACAACTTAACCACTTAAGGAAGATCCAATGGTGCACAAATTGTCGATCCTTATGTTTGATGGAACTGACTACAAAGATTGGAAGGGAAAAATGAGAGGATATATTATCTCTCTTAGTTTCAAGACCTGGAAGGCTGTTGAGAATAAGTATACTTTTCCATCTAGTGATGTTAATATTGTAGATGAGCTCACTACTTATGAAGAGAATGAGAGGGTGAAGTATGCAATTTGTAGTGTTTTATCTAAAAATGAGTAAATCAAGGTTAATTAATTAGATACTACATATGAAGTCTGGAAGAAGTTGGAAGACATGTATGAAGGGAATGAAAAAGTGAAATTGACAAAGAGACTAGCAACAAAGCATAGATTTGTGAACCTAAAAATGAAAGATGTTGAAGAATTTACAAGTTTCTTTCACAAGGTTGAACAAATCGCAAATGAAGTTAGAAATCAAGAAGGAAAGCTAGTAGATGAAGACATAATAGAGAAGATCCTGATCACCCTATCAGACTGCTATAGTGATAAGATCTTGATGATTGAAGAAATGTATGACCTTAAGAAGTACACCTTGGAACACTTGTTCAACACCCTGCAAGCATTTGAATTGAGAAAGTTCTAGAAAGATGACAAGATAGATGAAAAGACAAAAATGAAATTTAAGGTAATGAAGATTGAGGAGGAACTAGATAGCGATGATGTTGATGAGTTGGAAGCTAACTTCACCAAGAAGTTGAAGAAAGGTACTGAAAAGTATGAAAGTATGTTACCCTTTAAATGCTTTAGTTGTGGTAATATTGGTCATTATGCTTCAAGATGTCTGAATAGGGCTGCACATAAAAAGAAAAAGGATTATAAGGATAAGGATAGGAAGGATAAGAAGTATAAGAAGTTGTACTATGTTAAGGAAGAGGCAGGTATTTCTGATGATGAATCTAAAAATGAGGTTGATGATAGTGAATGCTTATTCTTAGCTTTGGAAAATAAATCTGTATCCACTAACCTTGAAAAGTGTGTAAGCAAAAGAGCTCTGGAAGTTAAGAAGAATAGGATGGAAGGTACTCTGGTTACCACATTTCATACAAGACAGGATGAAGACTATTGGGTAATTGACAATGGATGTTCAAATCACATGACCAGAGATAAGAGTAAGTTCACTAAACTTGAAAAATATGATGGTTGTTTAGTTATGTTCGGTGATGATTTAGGGGCTAAAATTTGTGGTAAAGGTTCAATTAGTTTTGATGGAGTACATAACACTAATGATGTATATTATGTGAAGGGTTTGAGGCATAATCTTTTGAGTGTTGGTTAGATGTGTAGCAATGGATTTAAGCTTGTGTTTTAGAACAATACATGTGAAATCAAAAAAGGATCTAGAAATGGAGATATGATTGCTATTGGAAGAAGAACTCATGGAAACATCTATCAGCTGAAAGGAGTTGATGGACATTGTCTTGTATCTCAGATCAGTGAAATTCAGTTATGGCACCAGAGAATGGGACATGTGAACTTTGATAACTTGGTCAAGATTAGTAAAAAGGAAATAGTTTGAGAAATACCTACAATCACAAGACCTGCTAATGCTATTTGCAAAAGTTGTCAACTGGGGAAGCAAACAAGATGTAGCTTTAAAGGAAAATAATATTCTACTACTGGTATGTTGGAGTTGGTACATACTAATCTTTGTGGCCCGACTAAGACTGGAAGCTTGAATGGTGATAGATATTTCATGTTTCTTATTGATGATTACACTTGAATGACATGGGTTGCTTTTCTTAGAGAAAAGAATCAGGCTCTGGATAGGTTTAAGGTATTCAAAGCAAGAGTGGAGACTGAAGTAAATATGAAAATCAAATGTTTAAGATTGGATAGAGGTGGTGAATTCACTTTTGGTGAATTTAACACATTTTATGAGATGCATGGTATAAAAAGACAGTATTTTGCTCCGAGAACCCCACAACAAAATGGAGTAGTTCAAAGGAAAAACAAGACAATATAGGAAGCTGCTAGAATTATGATGAAAAAATCTAATGTACCAAATGTATATTGGAGAGAATCCATACATACTGTTGTTTATGTTCTTAATAGAGTTCATATCAGACAAAACAACACAAAGACACCTTTTGAGTTATGGACTGGTAAGATTCCTACAGTGAAATATTTCAAGGTATTTGGAAGCAGATGCTATATTAAAAGAGATGATGAAAATATTGGAAAGTTTGATGCTAGATGTGATGAAGGAATATTTCTTGGATACTCTACTAATAGCAAGGCATACAGAGGCTTTAACAAAAGAATAAGGAAGATTATTAAAAGTGCTAATGTGAAAGTTGATGAAGACATACACACACCTATTGAGATAAGTGAAATTGAACTTGATGATCCTATCTGTAGACATATACTTGAAGAAAATAAGGAGAAGGAAGAAGAAGAAAAAAAGAAGAAGTAAAAGAAGAAGAAAATGAACCATAACTTGTTGCTATAACTCCTAAATATGTACAAAAGAATCATCTAGAAGATTAGATAATTGGAGACAAGAGTGAACATGTAAAGACAAGAAGCTGAGTTGTAGTTGAGGTAAATTTCTATTTACTTTCTAAAATAGAACCGAAATCTATAAAAGAAGCATGTGAAGATGAAAGTTGGATGAGAGGTATGAAAGAGGAATTGTAGCAAATAGAAAAGAATCAGACATGGGAACTAGTCCCTAGACCTATGCATAAGAATGTGATTGGCTTAAAATGGGTATTCAGAAATAAGTTGAATGAAAATGGAGTAGCGAGGAATAAGGAAAGATTGGTATGTAAAGGATATTCTCAAGTTGAAGGAATAGATTTTGAGGAGACATTTTCCCCTATGGCCAGAATGGAAGCTATCAGAATGTTTTTGTAATTTTCTACACACAAGGACTTCAAAGTTTATTAGATGGATGTTAAGTCAACCTTTCTAAATGGTGAGTTGGAGGAAGAAGTATACATGGAACAACCTAAAGGATTTCAGCTGTTTGACAAGCCAGACATGGTTTGTAAATTGAAGAAAGAATTGTATGGATTGAAGCAAGCTCCCAGAGCTTGGCATGCAAGACTGGATAGATATATGAAAAAAGCAAGGATTCAACAAAGGTTTTGCTGACAACCTCTACTTCAAAGTGCAAGGTAATAAGATAAGATATTGATTGTAGTAGTTTATGTTGATGACATCATTTTTGGAGGAAATGAAGGCATGTGTAAAAATTTTGCTAAAGAAATGCATAAAGAATTTAAGATGTCTATGATTGGTGAATTGAATTTCTTTCTTGGTCTACAAGTGAATCAAACTGACAAAGGGATATTTATTTCACAATCTAAGTATGTAAAAGAGTTTTTAAAAAGGTTTAGGATGGAGGATTCTAAATTGAATTGTACTCCTATGGTAACAAGATGTAAACTGAGCAAGGATGATGAATCTACTAAGATTGATCAAAACAGATATAGATCCATGATTGGCAGATTGTTGTATCTCATTGCTACCAGATCAAATATTATGTATGCAGTGTGTTTAGTTGCTAGATTCCAAGTAGATCCTAAAGAAGCAAATCTTATGGCTATAAAAAGAATATTTATAAATCTTAAAGGCACACCAGATTATTGACTATGGTACCCTAAGAGTAATGATTTCACCTTGAGTGCTTATACAAATGTTGATTGGGCTAGATGTGTAGATGATCTAAAGAGTACCAGTGGTGGTGCTTTCTTTCTTTGGTGGAAGACTAGTTTCATGGATGAGTAAAAAGAAAGACTTAGTTTCTTTATCCATTGCAAAGGCTGAATATATTGTTGCAACATCTTGCTGTACACAAGTTTTGTGGATGGAGCAAACTTTGAAAGAAATTGGTGTGATATGTGATGAACCTATTCCTATTTTTTATGATAATACAGGTGCAATAAACATTTTTAAGAATCTGGTTATGCATTCAAGAACAAAGCAGATATCTTTCAAGTATCACTTTCTAAGAGAGAAAGTGTTGGAGAATGAGGTTAGATTGGAATATGTAACTACAAATGAATAGATTGTAGACATATTTACTAAGGCTCTTCGAAAGGATACTTTCAAGCATCTTAGGGAGAGGCTAGGGGTCATTGGCCCTCCTAACTAGGTGCACATGAGGGTGCATTAGTTCAGTGAATTCACATATTCTTCATTCACTTGGATTGATTGACGGGTCTACTCCGCAGGGGGAGTAGAAAAGATTTTCATTGTTGTAGTATGAGTGTACTCCTAATGGGAAGTAATCAGAGTAGTTTTTCTTTTCCATTGATGTCAAAGGGGGAGAAAAGGTTATGTTTTTCCATCAATGAAAAAGGGGGAGATTGTTGCAAGTATGAGCTTGTGTGGTGGTATTGTCATTAATGTTGTCATTGATGTCAACATTGTTTAGTATGTTGTAGATTATATGGTTGAGATGTTGAGATGTGGAGCTATCTTTATGGTGTTGTAGATATGTTGGTTTTTTGAGTTTCCAAGTGATTTTGAGAAAATTAATAAAGAAGAGAAGTCAGAATGTTGAGTTTGTTCATATTATGCTCCAATATATGCTCCACATTTCTCCTATGTTGATCCTATGCATGTGCAGATCTAAAGGCATGTTGTTGGTATTTTCATGGTAATATATGTTGAGTTTCAACTTCTAGTGAGTTAGTTCTTGAAATTTGTGTCCACCGGTATATGTGTTTTACTGACAGAGTCAATGTTCTTTGGACTGGGAGAAATATTGTTGCTCTGCATTTCTCCACTATTTTGTTTCAAATCGTGCAGATCTGGTAGATGTCTTGTGAAGGTCTTTCCTATGCTTTGGCAAAGATTTTTGGAGTTTGGTGATCCATAAATCATGTTTTAGTATTTATGTACGTGTCTACACTGCCCAGATTGACTGGTGAAAAGAGTTTAGTGTTTGAAGCTTGTTGTTGTTGTTGTTGTGGATGTATTTGGAAGATTCTGAGATGTATTCTCATGCATAATAAAGCGTGTTGAGTTGTCTGCATGTCATCTTCGTGTTGGGAAGTGTGTGCATCATTGATAATTTTTGTTTTCATTAGATTTGGCCAACCTAGTGTTTATACTTCATTCGAAGAATAAAATTTAAATTGAGGAAGCATGTAGAAGATTCAAGAATATTATTTTTATGTTTTTTATTGGTCCACTCTTATTCCTTTCCACTACAGGAATTTAGAGTTTCCGACCTAATTTGAATTAATGAATAGGTGTATTGTGGTTGACCTTGGTAAATGTTTCTAAGGTTGAGAATGGTATAAAAACAAGTCAAGTTGTGAAGAATTGTATGACAGTGTTATGCAAAGTGATGAAAGTGTGCCACAAATCATAAGAGCAGAAGTGTGTGAGTGAGTTGTGATAGTAGTTTTTTAATGTGCTGAAAGTAGTGAGTTGAAGATTTTTGTAATCTTGCGAATGTGCTTTAATTGTTGTGGTGGATATTTTGTTCTCTTTTATATATGTAGGCAGTGAGCCTTCCTATTGGATAGTGAGTCTTCTTTTGGGCAGCGAGCCCTTGGCAGTGAGCCTTTGTATTTAGTTTATAATCTTTATATTGTGAGTTAACTCTCACCGTGATTTTTTCCTTATTAGATTTTCCATGTTAAAAATTTGGTGTTCATTGTGTTGATTTACTTTCTGTTATCTATGTTTTATGCTCATGCTTAATAACATAATAGTGTGGTTGAAGATTTGATAAGTGATAAAGTTTTAAGTTTGAATTTGTGTGACAAATGATTCACTCCCCCTCTCAGTTTTCCTGTGCCTGTTTAACATCGCCATATGGTGATTACGTCATTTAACCTATCACTTGCATTGTGAGACGGTGATTGCATCTCACAAACTTGTAAATGCATCATTCCTAACCTAAACTCTTGTGTTTGCATTGTGATGCATCAAATGCATTGAATACAAACATAAATGCGGCTTATGCGAACACATATGCGTCACAACGCATTTGTTACCCTAACTTATAGCCCTAAACATGCATGTAAAACGATGAAATTACAAAGTGGGTAAGGCATACTTATCAGTAACTTTGCACCCTCTAGTCATTTGAAAGTCCAAATGATGTATCCATGGTGCTCGGTCGCTAGAATCTCCATCTTCATGGAAAGTCTCCTCTCTTTGAGTTCTCAAATCTCCAATAGTAAAAGTGAAAATGAATTGACTTCTTACTTTTTTGAACCTATTTATAGGGTAAAAGTGGTATTTTCTTGAAAATTTTATTACTGGAGGCTCTTTTAACCAATTTTCACCAACCCATTGACTATCCTAAACATGTTGAAATCCAAAACCGCTTGCACCATTGATTTTTTGGACTTCAAATTAACTTGTTGGGACATTTTCCATATTTTTCTGTCATCGGGTCAAAATTTGAAAATTTTCCTGAGGGGGCATATATACTTCATACCTTCGTTGGGGCATGTTTCTTACTTGTTTTCTTTGTCACAATGCAATAAAGTGCATTATGACAAAGAGGGGAAAAATGTAGACACATAAAAATGGCCTAAACTCGCAAACCACATTTTTCTCTGTCTCATCATATTTCGTCTATAGTCCAAATTCAACTATTAATTAAATAGTTCGTAATTATTTAATTAATTAATGTCTTTTATTCTTCTTGATTATTTAAATAAATAAATTTTATTTATTTATTAAATACATCACTAATTCTCTAATGTCTTTCCATGATTAAATAAATTTTTAAATTTATTTAATTATCCTTTGTCCATTATTTCCTCTTGATTATTTAAATAAGTAAATCTTATTTATTTATTTAAATATGTCATTAATTTCTAAATATCCTCTTATAATTAAATAGATTCCTTAATTTATTTAATTATTGTCCACCTTGACATTCTCCTAATTTTAAATAAAATCATTGATTTAAAATTGTCCCACTTTCTAATTTTCTTTCTCTTAGTAAATAATTTTAAATAATTATTTACTATCACATAGCCCCACCCTTTTGAATTAAATTAATTTTTAATTCAAAAAAATAACTTTTCCTCTTAAATCAAATAATTTCTAATATTATTTGATTTTCTAGCTTTCTCTTTTTTTGTGCCATCCTTTCTTCCTTGTCACATGCAATCTTGTCCCTTGATTTGATTTTCTAAAATCAAATCTTGACCATTCATTTCAAATTTACCCTAATGTTTCCCTAACCCTAATTATGGGTTGTCACACTCAATCTTGACCATTGATCTTAGGGCATTTGTCAATCTTCAATCTTGGCCATTCATCCAAATTGAATTTTCTATAAAATGGCAATTTTGGCCTCATTTGATACTTCACCTCTTGGCATTCACATTTTATGCACATCTTAGGCACTTTATACATCTCTTGACATCTACATCTTTGACAATTTTGACATTTAGGCATCTTGACACCTTAGCATTTTCATACTTTATTCTTGCTTCATAGTTGCTTCATAGTTGCAAACTTGCATTGTGATGCTTTTTAGATAGAATCCTTTAACATTTTCTTAGGACATTGTCATTATCAGAGGTTGCTCATCATAAATCTGAGGGCAAACATAATATTGAAGCAAATAGAGAAGGTGTAATGGAGGTTAATCATGGAGTTTGAAGACATTTGGTAATATTGTTATTGCTTTCATGTTGTTTACTCCTTTGTGCTTCATTGTTTTCTTTGGGTTATCTTATTTTATGCTCTAATCTACTAACCTAGGTTTTTCCCTAAGCTACATTGGTGAACTTGATGCCAAAATCACGCATTTTCAAGATTTTTGTACAACTTTTTTTTGTTTTTACAGGTATAGGTACAACGTGACACATTTGCTATTTTCTATGATGCATCTGACTTATTGTGATGCATTTTGCCTGCTGGAACTATGCATATGCTTTGCTATGACACATCCACTTTGTAGAATGCCACATTTTCCACCCTGTGACGCATTTGCATGTAGATTTCAGCCTTCGGCCTCGATATGCATTCACTATACAAAATGATGCATTTTCCTGTCAATTTCCAGATTCTTCCCTATGACACATTTGACCTGCAAAATGACACAATCTTCTAGTAAAATTTTATTTTTAGATTTTGCTGAATTTTTCTAGATTTCTCTTTTCCATTTAGTAGCTTAGGCATTTTGGGTTACTAACATTCTATTTCTAGCATGTGGCGAAGAGTCTAAACTTGTTTTTGTTGATTTTCTTATCACATTTTCAATTCCTTAAGCAAACAATCAACAAACAACAACTTGCATTCACATTCATATAGTTAAAATTTACATGCATTCTCATGTCATGGGCTTAAAATGAACATAATCATGCATTGAAACTTAAATGGTTAAAATAAACATGCATTCTCACATCATGGGTTTAAAATGAAATTTGTCTTTCTCACATAAAATTAAAAGTTTAAAAAGAACAAAGTGTCTTAAGTGCCTTCCTCACATTATAACTTTGGTAACTAAAATGTACAAGTATCTCCAATTTGTGTAACCTCGATTCAATAATAGAAGTATCCTCTCCCCTTGTGCACTTGTGCAATCTTGGGTGCAAGAGAAACTATTATTGACTATAGGAATTGGGCCTTCCTTGGTGGGAAAAACTACTCACCCCAAGGTGACTCAAATCGACAACGAAGCTCTTTAGTCGAGCTACTGCTCACCAGTATATAAATATGAATCCTAATGGAAAACTTAGGATTACGAGTGTGGATGTGTCACATGAACAAGTGAATTCCCCAAAACCCTGTTGAGTGTAACCTCTTCAGGCTGGAATTCCTCTTTATCAAAGCTAATCTTGCCCCATGTGTGGCCACTCAAATGGGGGTCTCGAACTAAATTTTTTTGTGTAGTTTCCAAAAACCCATCTATTTGCTAGCACAACAATGGTTGTTGCCAAGACATCCATATTCTTCTAGTTCTTAGTAGAGATGAAAAGTATGCCATGGGAGATTTATTGAGGCTTAAACCTTAGTTGATCTGAGAAGTGAGTGCAATGTAAGGGGGAGCCTGTGTGACCAAGCTTCTAGATCACTTGCTAAGAATAGGTGCGATTGGGGAAACCCACGTGGAATCTAGCAAATATAGTTCTTGCCTAACCTAGGATTGTGCTTGTCTTCATTGTGCATGTTTTATCATTTAGAGAAAAAATATTGTGTTTTCCAAGTGTTTTTTGAGATATGGAAACAAATAAACACCTTTCACAAAGCTGGAAACAATCATTCAACTTGAAATAAATTTGAAATTTTTCCAAAATTGCAAACAAATTAGACCTCCCTGCCTGCCTGCAATGCATTTGCTATCTTGTGCAACAGAATTGACATCTTGAAGTGCATCTGTTGTCCAAAGCATCACATCTGCTAAAACTATGACACAATTGACCCCCTTCATCGCATTTGACACCTTGTGAGATGCATTTTCCTGTTAGTACCAAGACTAGTCAATGTCAAAACCCAAGATCTGTTGGAATATGTGCCTCAATTCTTACTGACATGAAACTCCTTGAAGGAAAAGTCAGTGTGACATCATGGATGTCTGGCCGAATAACTGTTCTGAATCTTTGAAATGTTCCTATCACTGTGATAGGGTTGAAGTCTTGCTGACAAGTCTATCGTTGTGACTATCTGTGTTCGGTGTGACCTTTTGGTGAGTGGTAATCTTCTAGCGACAGTGTGATTTTATCGGGCATTAGGGAGACTTGGCCAAAGCCTACAATTGGTATGTGGTCTCACTAACCTGGATTGTCTTGCCGACAGTATATGGTTTATCGGTGAGACAAGGGTTTCATCAAGATGTCTTCGCAAACTTGAAATGTCTCACTGACGCTGTTTTGCATATGGTCATCGGCATAACCTATTGTTTTGGTATGTGTCTCCGTAAGTCTGAAAGGTCTTGTTGACTAGGATGTAAAGCTATCAGGGTAAAATGTGGTCGTGGGGAGATGTCTCAACAATGTAGCTTGGTCACGCTAACAGGAGTGTTCTCATGGTGTCTTCACAGTAACAAAAGACTTTGTTGAGAAGTCTTGGTGACTTGAGTAAGTCACATTGATGGTCTTCGATAAGACTTGGGGCGCTCAGAGAAAGGTCACAGTGAAACACTTGAGTCTTGCCGACAGTGTCATTTAGTGTAAGTTGTGTCTTGCAGTATGATGTCTCACTGAAACTTTGGGGTCTTGCCGATACAAGTAAGACTTCGGTGTAGCATGCAGTGGTCGATGGGAAGTCTTGGTGAGAATGTAGTGTCTTGCCGATAGTTTATCTCATCGCTGTGACTTCAGACTTTGATACGAGTCTCTCTAAAATGTGATTGTTACGCCGAATGGAAATCACTCGTCGGCATGACTCGAAGACTTTGATAAGAGGTCTTGATGAGTGTGGTATGTCTTGCCGATGGTCTCTTTGAGTTTTCTATGACTTATGGTTTTTGATATGAGTCTTGTCGAATGAGAAACCTCTTGTTGACTATTGGGGAGCTGATATTTATAACGAATTCTTTGTGGCATCGGGGAGACACTGTTAGTGTCTCACCAATATGCCAACAAAGTGTGAATGCCATTGACCATGTGATCATCCTATGTGGCATCCTACTAGACCAATCAAAGGAAGCAGTTTTCAACTAATGACAGTTGGATTTTTGTAACTGTTGTGATGCTGGAGAAAAATAGCTTGCAGGGAAAAATCTGAATCGGCATGGAAACTTTCTTCAATGGATTTCTGGCAGATAAGGATGCACAAAAGACAAAATTAGAATGTGATCAGATTTAAAGCAGACCAATTCTGTTGATATGGACGATGAGTTGAGTCAGTGGGTTGAGAGGATTTTTTGTAACTGATGAACAGTGAATAAAGCTATAGTAAAATAC
The DNA here is from genome assembly GCA_007258455.2 of Sequoia sempervirens. NCBI lineage: Eukaryota > Viridiplantae > Streptophyta > Pinopsida > Cupressales > Cupressaceae > Sequoia > Sequoia sempervirens. Next base: position 87,691,145 of record VDFB02000017.1, on the reverse strand, counting down.
CAAAGAGCTATATCTCTAAATTGTATGTAATATTTTGTTATTGTAATACAAAGTGATTCAGCTTGGTGTGGTGGGTTTTTTCCCATAAGGGTTTCCCACGTAAATCTGTTGTTCATTGTCTTTGAGTATTTGCTCTATTTCTGAAAATCCTTCATGTGTGTCTTAATTATATTATAATTTGAAAAAATTAAAAGCCCTGCATTTCATTCTTCCCTATGGATTTGACATTAGGAAAGTGCTTTCACACCTCTGCTTTCCTTACAAGTGGTATCAGAGCCTGGCCAATTGTGTTGTCCTTGTGAGTGGGTTGGGTTTTTTGTGTCAATCTTTTTCTAGTGGGAGTTTGGTAGAGGTCTGATAATTTAATTACAGATTGAGATGGCAAGTACATTCAGAAGGATGGAAATAGAGAAATTCAATGGTAGCAATTTTGAGTTTTGGAAACTCAAAATGGAAGATATGCTAGTTGATTAAGATCTTTAGACTGCTGTGTCTGGAACAATGCCTCAAGGCATGAAGCAAGAGGATTGGGACCTAGAAGATAGAAAGTCTAAGGGGTTGATAAGGCTCTGTTTGGCAGACTCTATTCTTCTAAATGTGCATGAAGAAAAGATTGCCTCTTCCTTGTGGAAAAGACTAGCATCCATTTATCAGGGTAAGTCCTTGGTGAACAAGCTGTTCTTGAGGAAGAAGCTGTACTCTTTGAGAATGCAGGAAGGAGGGTCTATTGTTGATCACTCAAATGCTTTCAACATGTTGATTGCTCAGTTGACATCTGTTGGTGTAAAGATTGAAGATGAAGATCATTGCATGCTGTTGCTATGTTCTCTGCCTGATTCTTGGGATCATTTGGTGATGGCTATAGGGAGTACAACATCCACATTCAAGATGGAAGATATTGTTTCTTCTATGTTATCAAAAGAAATGAGAAGAAAATATTCAGAGATGGAAAAGGAGGCTCTAGCTATCAGAGGTAGACCAAAAGAGAAAGACAAGAAGAAGGACAAGAAGTCCAGATCGAAATTAGAAGGGAGATCAAAGTCTCCTGGCAAGAAGTCCAAGGTGAAGTGCTGGAATTGTGGGCAACGTGGTCATGTCTGAAAGGATTGCAAGGAGGAGAAAAAGAAGAAGAAGAACTCTTCTGGAAATGATTCTTCTCATAGTGATGCAAACACCTTCATTGCAGCTTTGGCTACATGGGCATCAAATGATGTCTAGATGATTGATTCTAGAGCATCTTTCCATAGGACATGTCATAGAGATTGGTTCACAAAGTATGAAGAATACAATGGTGGAAAGGTGTACTTGGCAAGTGATTCATCTTTGGAAATTGTTGGCTATGGAAGAGTCAAAATTCAATTCCCTGATGGAAGAGTGAAGGGAATCAATGATGTGATGCATATACCAGGTCTGGCTCAAAACCTACTTTCTGTAAGTAAGCTGAATGATATTAGAGTGCAGATCATATTCTTTGGAAATGGCTACAAGATGACTAGAGGCTCTATGGTGCTAGCTAGGGGTGATCGAATTGGTACCTTGTACAAGCTAGATGCACAAGCTATTCAATGCAATAGTGTCTCTGCAAAGTCACTTAAGGCTGCTCATGGAGAAAAGAAGGAAAATATTCCTGATGGAGTAAATTCCATGGAGGTTAAACTTCCAGCAGAAAAGACTATGCTCTGGCATCATAGGCTTGGCCACATTGGTGAAAAAGGTTTAAAAACCTTGAAAAATAAAAACTTGATAGAAGGGCTTGAAGATTGTAACCTTGAGTTTGAATTTCGTGAACATTGCATATATGGAAAGCAACACCGTGTTTCATTTTATTCCATTCCTCACAAATCTTTTGGTTTGCTTGACTATATACATTTTGATGTGTTTGGTCCAGTGAATGTTCATTCTCTGTCTAAATCAAGATACTATGTGTCATTTATTGATGATTATTCTAGGACATATGTTTTTTTTTTTGAAAAGTAAATTAGAAGTGTTTAGTCAGTTTAATGAATTTAAAAACCTTGTTGAAAATCAGACTAGTAAGAAAATAAAGTGCTTAAGGACTAACAATGGTGGTGAGTTTTTTTCAGATGAATTTGAAAGGTACTACACAGATCATGGAATTAAAAGACATAAGACTACACCTTACACTCCACAACAAAATGGAGTTGTTGAAAGGTTCAATAGGACAGTAATGGAAAGAGCACGAAGTATGTTGAGTAGTGTTGGCTTGGAGGAAAAGTTTTGGGCTAAAGTAGTATCTACAACACATTACTTGGTAAATCATTCTCCTAACTCTGCTCTTGTTGAGAAGACACCTTTGGAAGCATGGTCTGGAAGGAAGCTCTCTCTAAGAAATATTCGTGTGTTTGGCTGTGAGGCATATGCATATGTGCCATTTGAAAAAAGATGTAAGTTGGAAAACAAAGCTATGAAGTGTATTTTTATTAGCTATAGTGCTGGCATAAAAGGATACAAGCTTTGGAACCCTGAGACTAAGAAGGTTTTGTATAGAAAAAGTGTTATCTTTTGTGAGCTGAAACCTTCTACATTGGATCTGCAATTAGAGAAGAAATTAGAAAATGAAAAGGATGTAGTAGAAATTCCTCAGACACCAGATAAAGAGGAATTGAAAAATCAAAATGTACCTGATACTAAGGAGAGCTCAAGTAGTTCTAAAAGTTCTGAAGAAGATGAAGAACCACCTCAACCTCAGCCTGTGAGGAGGTCAACCCATGAAAGAAAGCAACCTAAAAGGTATGGGTTTTCTTTGATAGAGTCTACTTGTGTCTATGCTTTAATTTCTAGCATTGATGAACCTAGGACTGTGAAAGAGGCATTTAAAATGTCTTATTCAAACTCTTGGTTGGAAGCCATGAATGAAGAAATGATATCATTATAAAAGAATGATACTTGGAGTTTGGTTCCATTGCCTAAAGGAAGAAAATATATAGGTTGCAAATGGATATTCAAAAGAAAATTGGTCTAGATGGTAGTGTAGAAAAATATAAAGCGAGGCTGGTTGCAAAAGGTTATTCCCAGGTAGAGGGAATTGACTATGGAGAGATCTTTTCTCCTGTAGCTAAGCTGACATCTATTAGATTTCTTTTGTCACTTGCATCAGCATATGACTTAGAGATTGAGCAGATGGATGTGAAGACAACATTTCTTCATGGTGATCTTGAAGAAGAAATTTATATGTCCCAGCGGGAGCACTTTGTGGAAAAAGGTAAAAAAAGACTGGTTTGCAAGTTAAAGAAATCTCTATATGGTTTAAAATAGTCCCCTATAATGTGGTACCAAAATTTTGACACATTTGTGTTGTCATTGGGATTTGTAAGATCAAAATGTGATCACTGTGTGTATTACAAAGCTGAAAGTGATCAAATTCTTATTATTGCTCTATATGTTGATGATATGCTATTCATATGCAATAGTAAGCTAATGATTTCTGATCATAAGTCTCAATTGTCTGCAAAGTTCAAAATAAAAGATCTTGGTGCAGTAGGGTATATTCTGGGAATGGAAATAACCAAGGATAGGAAGAATAGAAAACTTTGGCTCAGTCAGAGTAAGTATATCATGACTATTCTAGAGAGATTTTGTATGACTGAGTGCAAACAACTTCTTGTTCTAGTTACACAGGGAATGAAGCTATCTATTGAAGATTGTCCAAAATCTTCTTCTGAGATGGAGGACATGACCAATGTGCCTTATGCAAGTGTGGTTGGAAGCCTTATGTATGCAATGGTCTGTACAAGGCCAAACATTTCCCAAGTAGTGGGAGTTCTTAGTCGGTTTATGGCTAATCTTGGAAGAACACATTGGGATGCTATGAAGAGAGTGTTTAGATATCTGAAGGGCACTTCAAACTATGCTTTGTGTTACCTTGGTAACTTGGTTGAATCACAGAGAACTATCAGTATTTGAGGTTATGTGGACTCTAATTGGGCAGGGAACATTAGTAGTAGAAGATCCACTAGTGGATATATTTTCATGATAAATGGTGGTGTAGTGAGTTGGATGAGCAAGCGGCAGGTTGTAGTCGTTTTGTCCACTACAAAGGTAGAATACATGGCAGCAACACATGCCTGTAAAGAAGCAATTTGGTTAAATTTTTTTTGTTCTAACACTGGTTTTGATGTAGAGAAGATTGCTATCTACTTTGATAGTCAGAGTGCTATATGTTTGGCAAAGAATCCTACTTTCCATGCCAGGATGAAACATATAGATTTACAGTATCACTTTCTATGAGATATGGTGGAGGATGGGAAGGTCTCTTTGGAGAAAGTGGATACTCTGGAGAATGTTGTAGATGCATTGACGAACCCTGTGAGCACAGACAAGTTTAGGTGGTGTGCCAGTTCGATGGGCCTCTTGGCCCATGATTTTTAGTAGTTTTATTATGTCTTGGAGGTGTCAGTAAGATCTTTGTCAAGTGAGAGCTTGTTGGAATATGTGCCTCAATTCTTACTGACATGAAACTCCTTGAAGGAAAATTCGGTGTGACATCATGGATTTCTGGCTGACTAACTATTCTGAATCTTTGAAATGATCCTATCACTATGATAGGGTTGAAGTCTTGCCGACAAGTCTATCGTTGTGACTATCTGTGTTCGGTGTGACCTTTTGGAAAGTGGTAATCTTCTGGTGACAGTGTGATCTTATCAGGCATTGGGGAGACTTGGATGAAGCCTACAATCGGTATGTGGTCTCACCAACCTGGATTGTCTCGCCAACAATATATGGTTTATTGGTGAGACAAGGGTTTTTGTCAAGATGTCTTCATGAAATTGAAATGTCTCGCCGACACCATTTTGCATATGGTCATCAACGTAACTTGTTCTTTCAACATGTGTCTCCGCGAGTATGAAAGGTCTCACCAACTAGGATGTAAAGCTATTGGGGTAACATGTGGTCGTGGGGAGATGTCTCAACGATGTAGCTTGGTCACGCTGACATGAGTGTTCTCGTGGTGTTTTTGTGGTAACAAAAGACTTCGTTGAGAAGTCTTGGTGACTTGAGTAAGTCACACTGATGGTCTTCAGTAAGACTTGGGGTGCTCGGAGAAAGGTCACAGCAAAACACTTGAGTCTTGCCGACAGTGTCATTCAGTGTAAGCTGTGTCTTGCGGTGTGACGTCTCACCAAAACTTTGGGGTCTTGCCGATAGAAGTAAGACTTCGGTGTAGCATGCAGTGGTCAATGGGAAGTCTTGGCGAGAACAAAGTGTCTTGCCGATAGTTTATCTCATTGTTGTGACTTCAGACTTCGATATGAGTCTCTCCGAAATGTGATTGTTACACAAAATGGAAATCAATCATTGGCATGACTTGAAGACTTCGATAAGATTTCTTGACGAGTGTGGTATGTCTTGCCGATGGTCTCTCTAAGTTCGCTATGACTTATGGTTTTCGATATGAGTCTTGTCGAATGAGAAACCTCTTGCCGATTGTTGGGGAGCCGATATCGATAGCGAATTATTTGTGGCATCAGGGAGACACTGTTAGTGTCTCACTGATATGCCAACAAAGTGTGAATGTCGTTGACCATGTGATCATCCTATGTGGCATCCTATTGGACCAATCAAAGGAAGCAGTTTTCAACTGATGATGGTTGGATTTTTGTAACTGTTGTGATGCTAGAGAAAAACAACTTGTAGGGAAAAATATGAATTAGCATGGAAACTTTCTTCAATGGAGTTCTGGCGGATAAGGATGCACATAAGACAAAATTAGAATGTGATCAGATTTAAAGTAGACCGATTTTGTTGAGACAGACGATGAGTTGAGTCAGTGGGTTGAGAGGATTTTCTGTAATTGATGAATAGTGAATAAAGCTACAGTAAAATACCAAAGAGCTATATCTCTGAATTGTATGTAATATTTTGTTACTGTAATACAAAGTGATTCAGCTTGGTGTGGTGGGTTTTTTCCTATAAGGGTTTCCCATGTAAATCTATTGTTCATTGTCTTTGAGTATTTGCTCTATTTCTGAAAATCCTTCATGTGTGTCTTAATTAGATTGTAATTTGAAAAATTTAAAAGCCTTGCATTGCATTCTTCCATGTGGATTTGATATTAGGAAAGTGTTTCCACACCTCTGCTTTCCTTACAAGATCAAATACTTTTAATCTGTTGAGATGCATTTTCCTTTTTTGCAATGCAATTGCATTCTAGAATGACGTAGGTGCTTTACTATAACACAATTTCTTCCTTATGCAATACATCTAACTTCTTGCAATGCATTTGTAGTTTGAAACAACACATTTGTACCATGTGATGCATTTGAGACCTTAAACAACACAATTTCTTGACAATTAGAAAAATCACTGCCACTATCCAAACCCGAGGCTAAAATTTTTTCAATCAGTCTTTAAACACCTTTCCTTAGTGGTCTCTTTCCAAAATCAGACAAATAACATAAGGAACATTGCCTTAGGCTTAAGTCATACCTTTGCATTGTCATTATTTAGACTTCACTATCATGTATTTTATTGACCTTGATTTTCTTGCTAGTCAAGTTGAATACCAATTACTCAGAAATCATCAATTCCAACAAGCCTTACATTTCAAAAGATAATTCCTCCAATCCAAATACCAATGCCTTTCCTACCAACAATCCATAAGTCCTAGTCATTCAACCATCTACCCTCACAATCAGGAGTCACTAAGCACAAGCCATGCCATTAATCCACAACAAACATCTAATTGTCACCCTTATCCTAACCTTGACAAGGGAAGCCAACTTTCCACTAATTCCTTCCAAGCCTCCATGTCCTATCCTAGTCATACGCCTATTAATCCCGCCCAAATTTCTATGTCCTATCCTAGTCCTTCACCTACTAATCTAGTCCAAGTCTCCATGTCCTATTTTAGTCCTCCATCCATTAATCCCTTCCAAGTCTCCAAATCCTATCCTAGTCAAGATGAAAACCCAAGGCATGACATCATAATGTCACCTTCATGTCAAGATTGAAATAGTCCATCCCATGACCCCATCTTGAAGTCCATTCAAGAAGCCCTTCTAAACAATCATAACATCCAAAATACACCTATCCTTGACAAATACTCCATTCCCAATCATGTCATCCAAGATAATCCTATCTTTGACCAAGAAGCCCAAAATGATCCACTCCTTGACCTTTATTCCATTTATGACCAAACACTTGATGACAACCCTATCCGAGCTCCAAATATCGACACTTTCCAAAATGAGACACTTGCCTCCATGAGACATGTAGATGATCTCTCTCTAGAACAAGATTCTTCTAATGTGGACATATTTGCAAATGATCAAGCTATAGCTGAATTCATGGGACTCTATTACACTAACCATAAAGACGATTTCAACATCAACTAGGAAGCACCAATAGAATCATCTGAATCTGACATGTCACAAAATTAAACCAAAGACATTAATTATAAATATGTCCAACATGTCAATGAAGCTAAGAAATCCTATCAACTAGGATCATCCACTTTCATCAAAGTAGGCTTTCTTGTAGATGAGAACATTCCAAGTAACAATGTCCACATACACAATGATGGGTTTGCATCTTGCTTCCATAATGGAAAATATTCGGTCACAAACAGAATCTGTCAAAGCATTTATTATCAAGACAAAGGACTAGGCATACATGAGCAAGGCATTCAAGCACCAATACAACTTCAAGTAAATTATAGACATCAAGGTCTTGGTTATTCCTTAGTCGACAAATCAAACAATGTTAGTGGTACCTCCTCAATATTGGGGGCAACCTTATCTAATACAAATGTCAAAATAGAGGCCATGAGTAGTCCTTATCATAAGGTTGTTTCCAACATCCCATCCATCCACACAATAAACTGTCATTCCAACATGAATAAACCTCCCATTTGGAACCAACAAAAAAAAAAGTCCTACAAATCAAAAATTCAAAGTCAAATGTCAAATGCCATTGAATCAAACAAAAAGACAAGTGGACAAATGAAGTTAAAATGGGTCCCAAAGAAAAGTAGATCAAACAAAGAAAATATTTCAAAAGCAGAAGTCAATCAAAATGTGGAGCCACAAGAAAAGAGGACTCCCACATACAATAAATATCCACCTCCTTCAAAATTGATGCAGGAGCATCCAGTGGTGTAAGGGCAATCTTGCATCACCCAAAAATAGTTAAATTTCAAGTTTCTCAGTTTTAAGATGTTTTTACATTTTTGGATACCCTTTTTTTCATATTGAAATTCTCAATTTACGGTTTTTATTTTCTATTCCTGGGTTGAAAGATATTGCAGTTTTAGTTTCCTAGATTTGCACCTAAAAATCTTCTGAGTTAGATTTGAGGCACTTAGATTTCTCAGATTGGCCCCAAAAATCTCTAAAATTAGCGTAGCAGATTTTGAGCACATTCTTGACTTTGAGACCTTTCCAACGGTTCAAAAGGTTCACAAATCAGAGTCCCAAATCAAAAGTTATGGCCTGAGGAAGTTGGCGCACTTTCTAGAAGATACAATTGCAAATGTTCTTTTGAAATTTGAACTTCAAGTTGTAATTTTTTGGCACCAAACTACCTAAACTCAAATTTGAATGTTGTTTTGGCTCCAAACTAAAGAGGATTTCTATTTATGGGCGGGTTTCTAATTTTTGAGTAACATTTTGGGGACAAGCTCGCATATTGCGAAAGGGTTATTCTATAGCTTTTTGTAACTTGCATGTGCTGTAGAACTTGGGGATTTGAGATTCTCTGCATGTAAGAAGCTCCATTTTCTAAATAATAAAATTATTCTCTTGTTTGTGGGTTATTTTCTAAGTCTCAGGTTGTGCCCTCATCAAATGGTATCAGAGCCAGGTTTTCTTGAGCGTGTGGACAGATTGCCGATCATGAGGCAGTTTGCACCAGGACCATGGTTGTGGGTTGAGGTCAAGAAAGATGCCTCCAAGAGTGATGCCTGGTAGGCATGGTGGTGCCAGAGGTGGTCGAGGTAGCAGAAATGCTGGTGGAAGAGATGCACTAGTAGCCCTCCAAAGACAAATTGATGCATTACAAGAGCAGTTGAGAAGAGGGTTAAACCTGAGGGAGGAAAGTGAGGATGAAGGAGAGGAAGAAGGTTCAAATGTAGAAGATGAAGAAGAAGCAATTGATCAAGACCAAATACAGCTAATAAGGGCCATTTCAAAGTTTGGGAAAAGAACCAGAGCAGAAGTCCCCAGTTATTTCAGAAGTATGAACCTGGAAGAGTTGATCGACTGGATCAATGAGCTAGAAGAATATTTTGAGTATGAAGAAATAGAGGACCCAGATCAGGTTAAGTTTGTGAAAATGAAGCTGAAGGGCCATGCTAGTATTTGGTGGAAAGAGGTCCAGTTGAAAAGAAATCGAAGAGGAAAAGGAAATATCACCAGATGGGATCGCATGGTAGAGAAACTGAAGAAGCAATTCATACCAGTGGACTACGAGTTAGATCTGTTGAAGAAATTGCAAGGGTTGAAGAAAGGAAGCAGATCTGTGAAAGAATATATTGAATATTTTCATAAGATAATCATCAGAACGGGCCACACAAAGGCTAATAAGGAGAAGGTAGCCGGATATCTTAATGGGTTACGACTGAGCATTCAGGTGGAGTTAAGCCTAGTTAGAATAACCACCATTGAGGATGTGTATCAGTTTGCTCAGAAGGTGGAAGAGAAGTTGAACAAAAGATTTGATGGCAAAAAAAAAGGACGAGGAGGTCAAAGTGGAAGGGGCAGTGGAAGACCTTCAGGAAGCCGAAATGATGATGAAAAGAAAAGTGAAGATGTAGGTACCAGCCAAAGCCAAAGGAATGACAACTTCTACTGCCCTTGTGATCAAAATAGTGGTGATCAAAGAGGTAGTGGATGAGGGAGATATGGACAAGGATCTAGAAGAGGTGGTTTCAAGGGAACGTGTTTCCAGTGTGGTGAAGAAGGGCATCGAGCCTATGAATGTCCACAACACCAAGAAAGGGTAGACAAGAGGCCAGAAGGTCGTGGAAGGGTTGCACATGCAGATGAGGAGGCCCAATATGAACATTTAGATGATACTAAAAGGGGAGAAGCCCTAGTGATTAGGAGAGCCCTGGTGATAGAGGAAAAGGAACCAAAACAGAGGAAGAATCTGTTTTGCACAAGGTGCAAGTGTGAAGGAAAATGTTGTGATGTCATTATTGATGGTGGGAGCACCAATAATCTGGCATCAGAAGAGATGGTCACAAAGTTGAAGCTGAAGAGGGAAAGGCACCCGCATCCGTATCAGATTACTTGGTTGTAGAAATACCACAAAGTTTTGGTCAATGAGCAGTGCCTAGTAAAGTTCAAGATCGAGAGCTACCATGATGAGGTACTCTGTGATATCATCCCCATGGATGCATGTCACATGTTGTTGGGGAGGCTGTGGCAGTTCGATAGACGAGCTATACATGATGGCAATGCAAACACTTATTCCTTGACAAAGGATGGGGTTCATCACAAGTTGAAACCCCTGAAGGAGACTGAAGAAAAGGTATGCAATAGTGCTAGAATTTGTTGTGTAGATGGAAGAAATTTTTTAGAAGGTATGAAGCATGAGCATGTGTGTTATGCATTGATTCCTAGAGTGAGTAAGGAGGATAGTGAGAATATTCCAGAAGAAGTTTTTGGGATGTTGGATGAGTTTTAGGATATTGTTTCTGATAATTTACTTGAGGGTTTACCACCAATAAGGAAGATCAATCATCAGATTGACTTGATTCCTGGAGCCAGTTTGCCAAATAAGGCAGCTCATAGAATGATTCCAATAGAAAATGAGGAGTTGAATAGACAAGTTCAAGAGTTATTGAGAAAGGGTTTGATACAAGAGAGTTTGAGTCCATGTGCAGTACCTATAGTACTAGCACCAAAGAAGGATGGGGAGTGGAGGATATGTACAGATTCCTGAGCCATAAACAAGATAACAATCAAGTACAGATTTCCCCTGCCAAGGATGGATGACCTGATGGACTGTTTGAGTGGAGCTCAGTACTTCACAAAGATTGATCTGAAGAGTGGATATCACCAGATCCAGATTCGAGAGGGAGGTGAATGGAAGACTACCTTCAAGACCAAAGAGGGCATGTATGAGTGGTTAGTCATGCCTTTTGGGCTAACCAATGCATAGAGCACATTCATGCGGCTCATGAACGAGGTACTAAAATAATTTTTGGGAAGTTTTGTTATTATGTATTTAGATGATATTTTGATTTTCAGTAAGATGTTGGATGAGTATTTGATGCATATTCGGAGAGCCTTTGAGAAATTAAGAGAAGAGAAACTGTTGATTAATCTGAAGAAGTGCAATTTTGTGAAGAGGGAGTTATTGTACTTGGGGTTTTTTGTCTCAGTAGAAGGTCTCAAGATGGACCCAAAGAAGGTGAAGGCTATTATGGAATGGCCTACCCCAAGAACTGCTACCGAGGTGAGATCTTTCCATAGTTTGACTAGTTTTTATAGAAATTTCATTAAAAACTTCAGTAGTATTTGTGGATCCCTGACTGAAACAATGAGAGGGGATAGAAAATAATTCAAGTGGAGCACTGGAGCGGCAAAGAGTTTTGAACTATTGAAGCAGAAGGTAACAAAACAACCTGTTCTAGCCCTCCCAGATTTCAAAAAGGTGTTTTAAGTGGATTGTGATGCTAGTGGTTGTGCCATTGGAGTAGTGTTGAGCCAAGAAGGTAAGCCCATTGCCTATTTTAGTGAAAAGTTAAATGATGCCAAGAGAAAGTATTCTGTATATGATCAGGAATTTTATGCAATAGTTCAAGCATTAAAGAAATGGAGACATTATTTGTTGCCAAAGGAATTTGTTCTATATACTGATCATCAAGCCTTGTAGTACCTAAATAGTCAGGGAAAATTAAATCAGAGGCATATGAAATGGGTAGAGTTTTTGCAGAGTTATACCTTTGTTTTGAAACATAGGAGTGGGAAGTCAAATAGGGTTGCAGATGCCTTAAGTAGGAGGCATACATTGATGACAAAGATACAGATTGAAGTGGTTGGATTCAATGAACTCAATACACTGTATGCAGAAGATCCTAATTTTGCAGAGGCTTGGAAAGCTTGCAAGGAAACCTGTTACAGTGGATAGGACAAGGTGGCTAGATTTCATAATCCAGGATGGCATGTTATTTAAGGAAAGTCAATTGTGTATCCCGAGGAGTTCCATGAGGGAGAACCTGATAAAGGAGAAGCATAGTGGAGGAATGGCAGGACATTTTGGTTAGGATAAGACCATTGCCATTATCGTGAGCATTATTATTGGCCTCAGCTTGACAGATGTGAAGAAGTTTGTACAAAGCTTGTGGTATGTCGATGGCTAAAGGAGGAGCTGTAATACAAGCTTATATTAACCCCCTTGCACTAGAGAGGCCATGGAGGATATAAGTATGGAATTTGTTCTCGGTTTCCAAGGACACAACGAGGGAATGATTTAGTCTTTGTGGTGGTTGATAGGTTTTCAAAGATGGCACATTTCATTCCATGTCAAGACCCATGATGCGTCCACATTGCTGACTTGTTCTTCAAAGAGGTGGTGAGGCTACATGGTCTACCAAAGAGTATTGTTTCGATTGTGACACCAAATTTGTGGGGTACTTTTAGAGGACCTTGTGGAAGAAGTAAGATAGTTGAAGTTCAGTTTTGCACACCATCCACAAATAGATGGGCAGACAGAGGTTGTTAATAGGAGTCTGGGTAACCTACTGAGATGTTTGGTAGGAGATAAACCCAAGGGATGGGACTTGATCTTACCTCAGGTAGAATTTTCTTACAATAATTCTATCAACATAAGCACTGGTAGATCACCATTCTAGATTGTGTATGGAGGTAGCCCCAAAACAACTCCAAAATTGAGGAAGATGGACCAAGAGAAGAAAATAAGTGTTGAAGCCGAAGATTTTGCAGAACACATCAAGGATATACATGGGAAGGTAAGAGAACATATTTACAAGATGAATATGCAGTATAAGGCTAAGGTAGATCAGAAGAGGAGGTATAAGGAGTTTTAGATTGGTGATGAAGTGATGGTCCACTTGAGGAAAGAAAGGTTTCTAGTGGGAACATATAACGAATTGAAGATGAAGAAGTTTGGTCCCTGTAAATTTTTGAAGAGGCATGATTTAGGGAATGCATATGAGGTAGAGTTGTTGGATGGATTCAACATTTCCCCTATGCTCAACATTTTAGATTTGACAGAGTATCATGAAGGTGGTGCAGAGGAAGTACCAACGATGGAACAGTGTGGGATTCCAGCACCTACTTCAGAAAAGGAGAAGATTGAAGAAATTTTGGATAGTTGTGTGGGAAGGAGTACCAGGAATAGGTAGTATGAAGAATATCTGGTGAAATGGAAAGGAAGGCCTATTGAAGATTCATCCTGGTTGCCTAAGGCAGAGATTGACCATTTGAGTTTTTCCTCCACCATTTGAGACATGATAGGGTCACTTCTCAAATTACCCTGGGTGTCTGATGCAGGAGCATCCAGTGGTGTAAGGGCAATCTTGCATCACCCAAAAATAGTTAAATTTCAAGTTTCTCAATTTTTAGATGTTTTTACATTTTTGGATACCCTTTTCATCATATTGAAATTCCCAATTTACAATTTTTTGATTCCTAGGTTGAAAGATATTGCATTTTTAGTTTCTCAGATTTGCACCTAAAAATATTTCGATTTAGATTTGAGGCACTTAGATTTCCCAGATCATCCTTGAAACTCTTTGAAATTGGTGTTGCAGATTTCGAGCATGTTCTTGACTTTGAGACTTTTCCAACAGTTCAAACGGTTCACGAATTGGAGTCCCGGATCAAAAGTTATGGCCCTGGGAAGTTGGTGCACTTTCTAGAAGATACAATTACAAATGTTCTTTTGAAATTTGAACTTCAAGTTGTAATTTTTTGGCACCAAACCGCCTAAACTCAAATTTGAATGTTGTTTTGGCTCCAAACTAAAGAGGAGCTCTATTTATGCGTGGGTTTCTAATTTTTGGGTAACTTTTTGGGGACAAGCTCGCATATTGCGAAAGGGTTATTCTATAGCTTTATGTAACTTGCATGTGCTGTAAAACTTGGGGATTTGATATCCTCTACATGTAAGAAGATCCATTTTCTGAATAATAAAATTATTCTTTATTTGTGGGTTATTTTCTAAGTCTCAAGTTGCACCCTCATCAAAAATGGTCATCAAGCAAGGCATCCAAAAGTCATGGTTCCAAACACTATGCCAATCATCATTCCAAACTCCATCATCCAACATCCCAAGTTTGGAAAATAAAAAGTGATTCATCTAAACGTCCAAACAATCCTCCCACATCTACCATCATCCATTATAATCCTACATCTTGCCTAAAGTCCAAAAATACCACATCACAAATCCATCACATCTTGGAAACAATTCTTTATCATAAGGACTCTCATGGCACTCTATCAGGATGTGTGTATTCTGATAAGGCCAACTCTTGTATCAACAAGGACCATAATGACATCAATCAATTATATGCAAGCACTATTATCCTAACAAGGAAACTACTTCAGAAAGGTCATTATTGGCATGTCATGGCACCAATCTCTACATAGGCACTGCCAATAGTTTCAGAAAAATCATTGTTTAGCTAAGGCATCAAGGTCATCCAAAAATATCAAAAATACAAAAAATTGAAAAATCTAAAAAAGTCAAGAAAATAGTAAAGAGAAAAAATTCGTCCAACAGTGAAAACTTGGAAAATAGGCGCCCTAGATAAGTACCATGATGAAAAATTGGAAAACAAGTGTCATGTGTAAAATAAATTTTCTCGACATAAAACATGCAAACATAAATCATGTTTTGGGGAAAATTCTTGACATGTCAATCCTTTGGTCACAAACTATTCATGTCATCGCTGTCATAGCCTCATTATCCCTATGCAACACAGTCATTGAAAATCATATGCCAATTCCTCTAGTTTCATGTCTCATGTCTTTTATCAAGGCCACCTATCATCCTTTCATGCCTATCACCTATCTTGTTTTTTCCCTTTTCAACAGTCTATGGATACTCCATCATCCAATTCAACCATGAAGAGAAGTTATTCCAATCCTACTATACAACCTCCCTTGTCAAACAATGTCATCATCCTCATGACCTGTCAATTGGTATTCACCTTGACTAGTAGAAAACTCATGTCTATCTTTGGTATCATTCACATATCAAAACATCAAAAATCCAAAAAAATCATAAAACATCAGAAATCTAAAAAATCATAAAACATCAAAAATCCAAAAAAATCATAAAATGTCAAAATCCAAAAAAATCAAAATATGTCAAAAATTCAAAAAACATCCAAATAACGATCAAAAATCCCAAAAACAGAGTCAAATTCCATCATGTCTGTCGTGTTTGTTGGTTGTTTTTACTGTAACCAGGTTGGTCTTCTAATCTACCTATGGAATTGCCAATTCCAATCAAGGGCAGCTCGAAGGACTTGGACCAAATGATGAGGATTTTAAAGACCTCCTACACTTTGGGCTCTATAAGACCCAGGAGGGTGATCCCTTAATGCATTTATAACCTCTACACCATTATCATAAACGAAATTAACAACAACAAATAATCTCATTTAATAGCTCAACACAATAGGATAATACTGAATAGAATTGGATGTTCATCAATAATATCAACTATTTGGAGCATGAGATAATTATAACACATTTCATAGTATAAAATAGTCATTTATTTGCAATTTGTAGCAATCTCTAGGTAAAGAAAAACAAATACTGAACCATATGAATAAGTACAACTTAGATCAATGCTATATATTCATTGGGGGAGTCAAATTCATAAGCATCTAAGGGTTTATGACAAATGTAACACATAACATATAAGATCCTTGATAATATTGTTTTACAATCTCATCAACATGTATTCTAACCCAATACTGCTTATCAAATCCTTATACAAAACATATCCACCTACAATCCCATTCAAGCATTTTAATTAATTTCTTTAACTAAAGCCAAAACCGAAATCATACACACCACAACAATGAGATGAATGAGACAATCCTTGATTATCTTATTCAAAATTCAGATATGCATGTATAATGGAGAGACATGAGTTTGGATTAATCATTTCAATTCAAATGCCAATATTGTCATAAAACATTAAATCCCCATGAATTCAAAACTTACTACAAAATGACTCAAAACCTAAATTGTATTTTCCCTAAAACCATCAAACTTTACAATTTTCTCTGCACTTCACCTAGACTCGACCAAAAATATCTCACTTGCTAACCCATACTTCTGGCCTTGAAATCCTTCTTATAGAAAAGAAGGAGAAAACAAGCATCGAGCCAAAAAGCACACACGTCACCAACCAATTGGACCATTTTGTAATATTCCAAAAAATTGTTACAACAAAAAATTCATAGAGAATCCTCTTGTTCATTGTGCCTGTTGAGAATGGTTGATGTAGCAACAAAATTTCAAGAATTTTGCGCCAAGACTATCACCAAAAACAAAACTAGAATCTGTTGTAACTGCAATAGCTGATTTGTCAACCATTAACAACCTACTCCTTTTTACTCCTCCTTAGTTAAATATACATTTACCCATTTCTGGTATTCCTCATCAATTGGCCAATCAAAATTGATTACCTCATTCACCTTGACACTATGGGGTGTATACTTAACTACCACTTGATTCACTTCTCTTTCAAAAGACTCAAAGAATGAACTAGTGCTAATGATTTTTTCCATACAACTCACCAACAAATGATAATCTGAGTCATCAAAAATTAATCTAATTTGACAATTGATGACTTCATTTTCCCAATCCTACCATTGTTGGAGTGACCTGATATTTCCTTGCTCATCACTTATGTCAGGTAACCATGTGTCACTCCAATCATCAAAGTTCTTCACCAACTCTATGATCTTCCTACTCAAGTCATCTAGTAAGGTCTAAAAACCTTGCAATGACTTAACTAACACTTGAGTAGGCATTAATGATTAGGGACTATTATTTATATCAAACCTTGATGCTTTATAAATTATATCTAGATCATTGGCCCTAGGGATCCAATTTTTAATTAATGGTACTACTACCTCCTGATCCCTATCAATATTCTTTATTGCACTCAAAAATAAAGAATATAAAGAATACACAGATGACAATCTGTCATCAACTTTCTCATTTAAGTGTCTTAATACAACATTTACAACCTCCCTTTGATTTAAAAATATTCCCTCCTCACTCACCTTCAAGGATGCCTGTAACTCTACAATTTTGTGCATCAGTTGCTTCTTCAAAGGATCAAGAGAGCATTCCATTTCTTCATCAATTAGCTCTAAAGTAGGGCTGAGGGAAGGAGTTTGACTGGGAGACCCTAGTGTAGAAACAATAGGAGAAGCAAGAGGCATTGACCTTGATGTGGAAGGAAATGTTCTGATCCCTGGAGCACTTGATGTCTCCCAAATCTACTTGTTCTTTAACCTATCCACTTTAGTCTGTAGCTCAACATTCCTTTCTTGTATCTTGCTATATTCCCCAATTATGACATTGTACTTCTCCATTAGGCTTTTCTTTTTAGCCTCCTCTCTTTCAACAGTCTTTTGGGACAATTTGGCCACATTTACAGTCAAATTAGTAGCCTTTGTGGTTGAGGTCTCTGAAGCTCTCTTTATTATCAACCCTCCTTTTAAATTTGGGTTAATATCAGTAACATTTGGCTTTCTCCCTTGAGGGGCCAAAGCCCAAATTGCTAAGGTCTCGTACTCTTCACTAAAGGTAGAATCTTGCAACACTGCCTTGACCTCTTCTTCAAAATCTTGTAAGGGGTGCTTGGACTTTAGAATAGTGTTAAAATCTACAACATCTGCAATGTCCCATTCAGGAAATATCAAGACACCAACTTGATTTACTAGTTTTCTCCCCTCCTCAAGAGTGATGCTCTTGAACTTTTCCATTAGTTCAGCTTTCAATTCATCATCATTCTCCTGGTCTGACCTATTAGGTCTCAATTCTCTTCCCCTCTTGCATTTATCTTGATATTCTTCCAATTTCATTCTCCACACTAATTTCAAGAAGACTGGAGATTTTACAAATGCATTATCATCTAGAAACTCCTTACATGCTTCCATTCTTGCATCTTGCACACATTTTCCTTTCATATCTAGATCAGAGAGAACCAATTCAATAGGATTGGGAGGGGAAGGCATACCCATCTACATGTCTTGGTCAGTGACAACAATCTCGTCCACCAAATCCTCTTGTGATTGTTCAATTCTTTGCCTTTTAGGGCTTGGTTTTGATGGTGATGGTGAGGGGCTATTTTCAGGTGATGCTTCCAAATCAATAATTTTAATTTCCCCAGGCATTTTGAGCTTTGGACCTTTTTGTGTAGGAAATTTCATTATTTGCTTTCCCTTTCTATCCTCTTCTTCCTCATCACTACTATCATTTCTCTTCCTTCTATAAATAGGCCATCTCTTTGTAGGTTGGTAAGCTGGCCTCACTTCAATTGGCTTGACATCTTGCTCCTGTATGCCCAAGTCTGACTCTAAGCTTACCTTCTTGGTCATCAAGGTGCCCATGATTTCTTTAAATCTGCCCATCAAGAAGTCAATTTTTTTATGATATGGATTGAACTCCATTAATGGATCATACTTTGGATCCATTTTGTGCACAATAGCCAATAGCTTGTCATAAGCTACCATTTCTCCTTGTTCAACTCCTGCCTATTTAGGTCAAATTCATTTCTAATCAAGTCTTTAGCGAATTTGAACTCATGCACAAACTTACCACCTTTTATCCTTTTTCTAAAAGGAGCAAAGAATCCCTTGGGATCATGTTATCGCTTGGGACCACACCTCAAATGGTATTCTTCAAAACATTTCCCAAAGTGTACCCAACCTCCCTTTGAAAAGACAAAATTTGATACCACTGTATAATCTAGGAAAAAATTTCCTTTACCTTTCCCAGTAAGGTTGTCCTCATTGATACAACCAATCTACCACATAACTTCTGCAAATCCCACTCTTGGTGGCACATTGTATGGCAATATATGAGGGGTCTCCTGAAAACCATACA
The DNA here is from genome assembly GCA_007258455.2 of Sequoia sempervirens. Taxonomy (NCBI): domain Eukaryota; kingdom Viridiplantae; phylum Streptophyta; class Pinopsida; order Cupressales; family Cupressaceae; genus Sequoia; species Sequoia sempervirens. The sequence continues at coordinate 87,672,075 of VDFB02000017.1, read as the reverse complement.
CCCTCAAGATAGTGCTGACTGGATATGGAATAATATCACCCCAGTTATGGAAAACCTTCAATTCTAGCTTCCTCCCCTTTGGTCTAAGGAAATCATGCAACTCCTCAGGAATTTGGGTACATTTACCATCAGCCTGGCTCTTAATCTAGAAGCAAAACAATTGTCAAAATGCACAAAACTGGCGTTCTCCCTGATACATGATAAATCTACAGTCCATACCTGCATTGGCAATCTTTCTTCATTAACCCACTACCTTAACTCCATCTTAGAGAAGAATTCAACATTCTTATACAAGAGCATATACATTAACATGGAATACTAGAAGAATGGAGTGCCTGTATCATTTTTCTGCAACTTCAACAACCCTTGATGTATCTTTTTGGCCAACAAAGAAGCAAAATCATAAATCACTAAGAAACTAGGGTGTTGTATTTGCAACCCCATGAACATGTAAGCAATAGGCATCACCGTGTTGGGATGAAAACCCAAAATCTGGCACAATGAGTAAAAGGTGGCCAAGAAATAATTTGCAAAGCAGTTTAGTTTGAAAGGTTCTTGGTCATTAGGGATAATATAGAATTTTTAACCCCCTACCCTAGCCAAATGAGGTGGGAGAAACTTCACTCTGAAAAGTGATTTCAACCTCCCATATTCTTGTTTCATCTCTTCAAGATCAATAGGAACCAAGAATGTACTAGGCTCACTCAGATCAAAAACCTATCAGAATTCCTCCCTGTTGATGCTTAATAGAACCTCTCCATCATTATCTCAAATCACTTATGTGACAGGGTTATATCATGCAGCCACTGCCTTAAGAAAGTCTATATCAGGAAACACATTCAGTACTACCAAATTCCCCATATCATACATCCAACCATTAGAAAAGGGGTGGGGAAAATTCCTCTGTCCAAACCATAATTTGAACATCTTTAGACCAGTAATAGGAACCCTAGCATCGACTATGTTAGAACAATTATATACTAATCCCTCCCCTAGAGTTTTTCCTCACATCAAAACCAACCCCTTCTTCCTATCATTCGTTGACAATGGAAATTGATCTAGGAAATCATCATATAGGTTTCTACTCAAATAATCAATTTGGCCAAAGTGTTGCTTTGTCGGTGCCATCCTGAGTAAACTAGGGCTTCCTTGCTATTTCAAACTTTAAACAAACTAAGGCTAAAAAAAATATGAAATTACAAAACAAAACCTTGCAATTTCCCGCAATTCAATTCACTTATAGCCCTACAAAAATTATCACAAGCCCTACGACAAGCACAACAAATTTCCCCCAAATTCAAATTCAAAATAACCAGGAGATACAGAAATCAACTCACAACTTTGTGTTTGCAGAAACCCAGATCTCTACTGTAATAACTCATAACTTCGTCCTTGGCCTTGAGACTGCTCCACAAAGATGTTTGAATGCTTTTTGACACCAAAAGTAGAAGAATAGTTGCTTTATTTTGATCAAACCATGGTAGTAGATGTCATGTTCGCCATTAAAGCTTACTCGTACGCTGCACGAATGATTCCAATCGCATTTGATGCATATTCAAATATTAGCCATCGATCCTTCACCTTGGTCAGATCATCAAATGACTTCCTTCAAATCAAACTAACACAATCTCCATCATGACAACAAGGGGCCCACCATACTATGCATTTCCAATGAAATCCACATGACACTCACCCGCGATATCACAATTGATAAAGACCTCGCAACTTCTGATCACGCGATGGCGGGCAACCGTGGATCTCAACCATCGACAATCCAATTCATCCAACATAGTCACCAAATTTGTACTTAACCATCGAGCACCTTTCCTATCGAGATTATAACATCTCTATTGATTTGAAACACATGCATCTCATAAATGCTTTTAGTAACCCGCTGCATAATGTATTAAAATGAAATAGATGCATCAAAGTATTTTATCATCCCTTCAGCTTCACCAAATGAGACATGTGGTGCTCAACTGTGATATTGCGATCAACCAAAATAGTGTGGTGGGGTCATCACGAGATTGTGGGGAACGACCGAGATCAAATGATGATTGATCTACGGTCATGCAAAATTGTCCCTCTGCAAAATAAAAAACATTTATTAAAGGAATAAGGAGACATCACTAGGTCGGTGATAAACATTGACATAAGTTGTCACTTAAACGAGGGAGCACGAGACCATCCAAAACTTAGGAAAATAAAGTCAATTGAAGGAAAAAAATGATAAAACAAAAAGGGGCTAGGCTTAGACGAAGTGATGGGGCTTAAGTTGTTTTAAAACCCTCCCAAAAAGTAACGGCCAAATAGATCCCACCCAAGGCATAAGATGAAAACTAGGGTTTTATATGAAGACAAAGGTAGAAACCCAACCTTAGACTTTTCCCAAACAACATAGATGACCAGAGAAATAAGGTAGGATAAAAGAGAACACAAAGAACAAAACTTTGAAGTTCCATCAGTGTCAGTCTTTGTCATTTGTCAAACTACATTGTCTCTGCACATTTGCTATGTAGGCAAGGCTCATCTTGGAGTCCTCCAAGATATTTGGTCAGTCATTTTAGGTTTTTCAACATTAGTCACGCTAGTCACATAAGTCAAAGATAGTTGCGTTGGTCAAATAAGTTAGACATAGTCGTACTTGACACAAGATATTCATTCGAAACATCAACGTTAAAATTAGTCAAAATTAGACAACATAAGCCAATCAATCATCTAGTCAACATTAGTTAAATTGCCAAAACATTAGTCAAAAATTCAATCTCATCATTTTATGGTCCCCTCCATGATGTGTCCTTCTTGGACTTGGACCTTGTCAAAATTTCATTCGCCCTTTTCAGGACGTGTCCTTCCTGACAATAGGCACTGTCATAATAGGCACCCTCAAAACCATCAAAATTGTCAAAACTGTCAAACTATCAACTCATCATGTAATCAACCTTTGTCAAACAAATATTGGTAAACACAATTTAGATGGCTATTAATTTTTCTAATCTATTTTGTCTTATCTTTCAACTATTTTTTCTATTTTTCTAGTATGTCTTGTCTCTGGGTCATGTTACTATCTACCTTGAGGATGTCCTATGAAGGATTTAGAGGTGCGATGATGTCTCATGGGCTTTTTTTTTTCTTTGACTGTTGTCTATGGATTGTCTTAATAAAAAGACTGGGGCAACTTAGCCCTTAGTATGAGCTAGGACATTCCTTGTCTGCGACTGTCTATTTTGCAAGTGGATGACATTGCACACCTTGGTCTATGTCATATCATGGTGTTTGTTGTCAATTTGTGTCATTTTAAATGCCCAATGATGATTCAAGCAACATCTATTAGTACTCTAGAATTGAAGGTTTCTTTCCTTTCCCACCCTTCTTCTTTTCCCCTCTAACATTCCTTCTAGTCCACATCTTTCACATCCTTATCTATTTGTTTCATCTTCTAGACTCCTTATCTATTTCGGGAGCACACTCGTGTTCTTGCAATCTAATTGTCTTCTTGAGGGGGCATACCACTACCTCCTCATCATTCTTCCTCATCCTATTTTGCACTGGTGCATATTTTTGACTTATTTTCTTTGTCATAATGCAATAAACTGCATTATGACAAAGAAGAGAAAAATATAGACATAAAAATGGCCTAAACTTGCAAACCACTTTTTTCTATGTCTCATCATATTTTGTCTATAGTCCAAATTCAACTATTAATTAAATAGTTCGTAATTATTTAATTAATTCATGATTTTATTCTTCTTGATTATTTAAATAAATAAATATTTATTTATTTATTTAAACATGTCACTAATTCTCTAATGTCTTTCCATGATTAAATAAATTCTTAAATTTATTTAATTATCCTTTGTCCATTATTTCCCCCTGATTATTTAAATAAGTAAATCTTATTTATTTATTTAAATACATCATTAATTTCTAAATATCCTCTTATAATTACATAGATTTCTTAATTTATTTAATTATTGTCCACCTTGGAATTCTCCTAATTTTAAATGAAATCATTTATTTAAAATTGTCCCACTTTCTAATTTTCTCTCTTAGTAAATAATTTTAAATAATTATTTACTATCACATGGCCCCACCCTTTTGAATTAAATTAATTTTTAATTCAAAATAATAAATTTTCCTCTTAAATCAAATAATTTCTAATATTATTTGATTTTTCAACTTTCTCTATTCCTTTGTCATCCTTATCTCCTTATCACATGCAATCTTGTCCCTTGATTTGATTTTCTAAAATCAAATCTTGACCATTCATTTCAAATTGACCCTAATGTTTCCCAACCCTAATTGTGGGTTGTCACACTCAATCTTGACCATTGATATTAGGGAATTTGACAATCTTCAATCTTGGCCATTCATCCAAAATTGAATTTTCTATAAAATAGCAATTTTGGCCTCATTTGACACTTCATCTCTTAGCATTCACATCTTATGCACATCTTAGGCACTTTAGACATATCTTGGCATCTACATCTTTGGCAATCTTGACATTTAGGCATCTTGACACCTTAGAATTTGCATACTTTAGGCTTGCTTCATAGTTGCATACTTGCATTGTGTTTCTTTTTAGATAGAATCCTTCAACATTTTCTTAGGACATTGTCATTATCATAGGTTGCTCATCATAAATCTAAGGGAAAACATAATATTGCAGCAAATAGAGAAGGTACAATGGAGGTTAATCATAGAGTTTGAAGACATTTGATAATATTTTTATTGTTTTCATGTTGTTTACTCCTTTGTGCTTCATTGTTTGCTTTGGGTTATCTTATTTTATGCTCTAATCTGCTAACCTAGGTTTTTCCCTAAGCTATAAAGCCTACATACATGACCCTTTCCCTACACCATTGATTGAAGAAATAATAGAATTAGTGGTCGGAAGAGAGATCTACTCATTCACTAATGGCTTCCTTGGCTACCACCAAGTAAAAATAAGGGAAGAAGATAAACCCAAAACTATATTTGTGACAAAGTGGGGATCCTATGTACAAAACAATGTCATTTGGTATGAAAAATGCTCCTATAGTATTTAGTAGGTTAATGATAAATGTATTTAAATATTTCATACATGTGACTTCTTGGAAGTATACTTAGATTATTGGACAATATATGGACTGGTAAAAGACCATGTACAAGTACTAGGATGATACTAAATAGATGTCAATGTATGTAGATATCACTAAACCTAAAGAAATGCATGTTTGCAATATCCTATGGGACATTTCTCGAGCACATTATCTATAGAGAAGGACTAATGATAGACCCCATGAAAGTTACTCTAATTATGAAACTACCACCTCCTAAGATAGCTCCAAAAAATTAAAAAATTTCTTAGGATACACCAGATACCACCACAAGTTTATAAAAGGCTATGTTGGAATAGGTACACCATTGGAGGAACTATTGAAAAACAAAACCAATAATAATATCAAATGGAATAAAGGATGTCAAACCACATTTGACACATTGAAACACAAACTTGTAGAGGCCCCTACCTTAATCTTCTCAAATAGTATGCACAAATATATGATAACTCAAGTGAGGTAAAAATTCATTATTATTATTTTTTAATCCTCAAGATGATCATGGGATGTCTTTAAAGACAATAATATAAGGAAGAATAAGAAAGTAAGAGGATAAAGAATAAAACTAGAATTGGGGAGATTATATTATACCCACTTCATCACTAGCCAAGTCCAAGGGGGTAATTGAGCACGTGGTTAAGGATTCCATCATTTATTTGAGTTGTAAAAGGAGCAAGAATAGATCATAAGGTTACAAGTTTCAAATCATGCTTATTTATTATGAAGGAAAAAACCATAGTGGTATATTGTGTAAAGAAATCACCACCTCTAGGGAGCATAAGATTCATATTAAGGATGGAGAATGGAGGATCCAGTCACCCAAATCAAGGAAATATAAGGGAAAAAGACATATGCAAGGAAGGTAACTAGAAAAATGATTTTAGTATGTGTAAAGATAATAACTATTGTTCTCAATGAAAATTTGGATGACATTGAGATGTCAAGTGTTGGAGGTTTCATCCCAATATTAACCCAAAATCATCGCCAAATAAAGAAAGAACAACCATTTATGGAAGAGAAGAATCAAAAGTACCAATAAAAAAAGGAGAAACCTTATCTTGAGTTTACACTAATAATATATGGTAAGGGGTTGTCTTATGATGCTCAAATAGAACACTTGAAAAATTGTACTAGGAATAAGAGAGTGTTGCTAGAATGCGTATGTAAATATGGTAGCATCCCATGTTTATCTTCTAATTTTTGGTTTGTGTTCAAGGTAAAATTAACTTGGTTGTGAAAGGAGAATATTTCACTCACTAAGGTGTGAGTATGAACAAGTAATTCCACTTAAGAGAAAGAAAGGAAAATAATTAAAAATATATATGAGTAATGTATGCATTTAACTAACATTTCTTTAAAATTTATTAAAGATTAACATGAGATTCTTGTTGGTAGCAAGCACAAATATTCTAGATAACATAGTCATAATGGTTTCATTTTTATAAAAATAAAAAATCATGAAAGAGTAATATGGGAATATTTTAGGAATTTATTTTCACATGTTGTAGCCATTTATGTGGTTTTAAAAGAGGAAAAGTGTAGCTTTGTTCTATTTTCATGACTAACAAATGAACCATTTATAGGTAAAATGGGACAAAGCTAGAGCATGTTGTAGAACATGTATACTTTGAGAATATGTACAGCACTATCAAGTTTATTTGGGTCTTGTACACATGTATTCTCCATTTTTACTTGAAGAAACAAGCTTTTACCATGTATTGTTAATATGAGACAATATTATGACACGTTTTTAGAATGTTTTAGCATGCAAATACTTCTTAGTTGGGATCATGTACAACACTACTTTTGATGCCAAAATTTGACAAGCAACAACCTTATGGGAAACTCAGTTAATGGGGGACCAATTATGTGAAATTGAGTGACCCTCCAGGTTTTTAAAGAAATCGGCTCCTTCTATAATTTGGGGTTTGGAATGGAAAAATGAAGCAAATATATAAAATAAAAATCTAATCTAATGAGATGCACCAAGATGTAGGTGTGGGTACGGTAAATCTCTCTTTCAAATGGGATTTAAGGGCCCGTTCAACAATCTGCATGTCCTGGAATAACATAAATCATAGATGAAAACCCAAATAGTCTATTTAATAGCATAAAATAACTCCCATACACATTTAATGAAAAGAAGAGTCCAAGACATGGTCTAAATAAAAAAACTTATATTGAAATCATAGAATTTCTGCAAATAAACTACTCAATACAATAATGGCACAGTATAATTTTTTGTCAAATAGCTAAGAAACAAAAAGGCCGAATAATAATGGCACAGTCTACGAGTCTTAATACAATAATCCAAAACAATACAAAAGGCCTGGTGTCTTTCCACTATTTTTTTGTCTATGTTTTGAACTTATTTTTGGAAAGAAGAAGCGATGTTTATAGAAAAACCATCCCACCACTTGAAAAGCTAGTAATAGAAAAGATTCCTTCGTCACAAGCAATGATGTCCATAGCAATTATTTCCCAAGGCCATTGTAATAGAAAATATTTTGAGACATAGAATGCAGTCGCCTTTGAGCTAGATGAATCCCCTACAAATGATGGTGGTGGTCACATGTAGAAGTAGCAAATTCCCATATGGACCTATTTCGCTCACCTACGAAGTCAGTTAGGACATGTGGTGATAGGGCAGGGCTTGTCATTAATTCTTCTTTCCTTGTGATGAAAAACCTCGTGGAGAAGACATGTGGAGAAGTCTTCGCTACCAGTGCTATTTGCGGGGTCTGCCAAAAAGTGTATGCAAAATGATGCTACATGGAACGGGGGTGGGGCTCGGTAGAGAAGCAAAGGGAAGAAGGATTTCAAAGGTTCATGCTACTAACACGTGGAAGCATGGTAGGGCTTGGTAGAGAAGTGAAGGAGGAAATTCTTGCGAGGAGCGTGCAACAAACACATGGTGATAGCGGGCGAAGTTCTTCAAAAAGGAGCTCAGGGATATTCAAATGTATAGGGCACAGGCCAAACTTAGCAAAATAATATCAACCTGAAGGGAGATTGAGGGATTTTATATCCACAACTTTTGGTGATTACCAGGAGCATTTCGCCTATGGAATGAGGAACCCAAAAATTTTTGGTTCGAAAACCAAAGCCTTATTCACTGGGCAACAGAGTCAGAGCTTTGAGAGAGCAATTTGCAGAGGCAACCAATCATCCTCAGATGACATCGATATGGTGTGCAGATTCTCTTGCGCCTCATGTAGATGGATCACTTCTTTGAATGGCAGCTTCATGGATATCCCATTCTTGGACTTGAGTTGAAAGAGTAGCTGCGCTATATGATGAGTGATGCCCTCAATATCCTCAACAGTAGGGGGTTGACTAAAAATCTAAAAAGTAGATATGTCCTAATGATTTTCCTCAATCTTCATTGCAATCTGATCTGTTGTGGCCACTGAATCATTAGAGAGGAATGGGGAGGGTAGGCCCATCTGATTTAGTTGAGAGAATTTCATCTGCATGTTGTTCATAGTTCGACCTAGTGTTTCCAAGCAATTGCTAGCATGGAGGATGGTTGCATGGCAACAAATGAATTCTTTTGTTTTCTTGGTATATGAACTTTGTTCCTCGATCCTTGTGCTTACTAAGTCTTCATTTGACATTGTGTATAGCTTATCTAGCAAATTTTCCATCTTAGGAACCCCCTCCAAAATGAGCTGTGGGAATTTCTCAATCATTCCGTGAACCTCCCTGCTCAAACTTGTTGCCTCCACTATGAACTAAAGCATCGGCTAAAGAGTCAGACAGAAGGCCTTGACCTTTTCCTAGTTGAAATATATAGTTGCTGGGCCACTAAGAGGAGGTATGACTAGGTAGCAAGGCATTGGGGAGGATTCTTCAGAAGACCAATTTCCTCATCCTTCAACCCAACATCCTGTGTCAGTTCCATAATCCTTTTGTCCACAATGAAGAGTTGTTCTTGCAGGGTTCTTAACTTGGCAAGCCATTTTTCCTCAGCCTGGCTTCTGGTTGCAAATTCCCTATCTAGGGAGAGCCTTACCTCCTAGATTTCCTTCTTGAATTGAGCTTTTTAGCCTTGGAATTTTGTGTTCTTCTATTGCATTCTCTGCTCTAATTGAGTGCATTGATGTTGAAATTCATCATCCTTTTGTTGCATCTCCTCCCCTGCCCATGCCAACTAGTCTTAAATTCCTAGTTTTTTTGTTATAGCTCAATGACTAGGTTGGGATATTGGGATTGGAACTTTGCATGTTCCTCTTGGATTATGGCTTGTTCTGCCTATGCTTGTTGTGACAAGTGTGTGAATTCGACATCCCTTTCCTTGTCCTTCTTTAGTAGGACCTCTATCCTCTCCTTGAAACTTTATAGCTCATCTTCTTTCTTCTTCAGTTGGCGATCAAAATTGAGAAAGTTGGTGGTCACCACATGTCGGGTCTCCTCCATGAGCTCAAATTTATCTTATGACCGGGTTGTGCACAAATTGAGTCCCATAGAATAGATGGTGTAATATTTGGGTTGTATCTCTCCTTGAGGCTTGATGAAATTTGGATGCATGGTTGCAAAATGCAATGACTGCTAAGCCTCATTGAAAAGGGTTTTCACTTGTGGCTCTATTGGCTTTTTAGCATCTTTGTCCCTTTGCTTCTAGACCCTGAGAGACCGTGTTGCTTTTGTTTTTTCACCCTTTGACATAAATTCTATTGGCGATCTAATTAGCTCACCTATGAAGGGTGCACTGAGAGGAAGAGAAAAATGGAACAAGAGAGTAGTGGTCCTAGGTGATTTCTTCTTCAGAAAAGAGAGAGTTAGTGGAGAGAATGGGAGAATGTACCAAGAACTAGTATGTGAAGCGGTAGAAGGACTAATGGGGAGCTGTGGCGGTAGTGGAGATACATCATGTTCCATTTATTAGGTAAGTTGGGATGAAGCCGATGCAATTGTAGAAAAAGGGGGAGCAATAGTGGATGCAAACTGTGCTATGACAAAAGGTGAAATAACCTATGGGTGAGTAAAAGTGAATTGTCCTTCTTGGGAGAATTGGGAGAAACCTCCTACGACCATTGTAGCAAAAGCAGAGAAAGAAAGACCAACACTTGAAGTGACGGGTGATGCAAAGATAGCAGGAGAAACCAAGGATTGTGAATCAAGAAGAGGGGAAGAGAAAGATAATTGAATTGTAGAGGATTCCAATCCCTGGCTCATTAGAGTTTCTTATGAATCCTCTCCCGAAGCTGCATCTATGTGTTGCCTTTTTTTTGGGTGGGGAATTGTCCACCTCTATGACCTCTGACGGGTGTTGTTGGGTTACCCTGGCTCTTTTCACAGTCCATGTGTGTGTTTGTGAGGCTCTTGAAGGTGATATATTCACCTACACCTATAAATTATTTTTGATAGGTTGCTTCACCACCTTTCCTTTCTCTTGTGTTGGGGCCTATTTTACCTCTTTCTCCTTCTCCTTCCTTGTATATTTTCTATCTTCATCTGGGTCAATATCCTCATCATCACTGGTGTCGGTATCATCATGCACTCTATTCCTCATAGTATCAAATATTTCATCCATGTCTACGTCTTGGAATGGGGCATTAGGGCATTGGATCTCTTGATGACAAATCCAAAAATCTCTAATCTTTTCCTCACTCTATAGTCACATCTTGACCAATTCATTACGAAGGGTGGCCCCCATTTGGTGTTTCTCATTAAAATTTTCCAAAGGGAAATAGAAATTGAGCCATGTCGGCCTCCTATCCTCTATAGGAATGTGAACCAGGTCTACAAATAGATCATCATGTTTTAACAAGGGATTTCATTGATTTTCCTAGTAAGGCCGGGGGTTGTGAGTCACTCTAATGTTTATTCCTACTAAGTCATTGTTAGAGTTATATTTCCATTTTTCACAAATCAATACTAGCCCTAGATGAGCCAACTTTGCTTCTAGCAGCTTATGTGTCTACTTCTTTGCAATAACCACTATTTTGAAGCTCAGTGGGAAGTAGAAAAAACCTTTCTTGGCCTTCCCTCCATGAAAGTTGAAGTCAATAACTGACACTTGTCAGAACATCTCAAGGGTAAATACCCTATTTGTGATGCATGATGGGAGATAGAATGGTTCCTCAGTAAATCTAGGCATCTGAATGAATGTAAAATACTCTCCAAGAAACTAGTCTCATTTAGGAGTGAAACTCTATATCCACCCTGTTTGGTTTGTAGAAAGCCAATAAAGATTGCCATCCTTGCTCAAGTCTTGGAAAATCAGAGTCAAGAAACAATATGAGAATGCATAATAGTCATATGTTGTAGAAAGGAGGGAAGTTACTCCCTTTTCATCAAAAATAGCTAACCTCATATGTTTTTTAAAGAAGTCAGGGTTCTGGTGTAAAAACATATGAGCGAGGAGAGAAGGAAACCTGAACTTATGTTGTGTTCTATATTCCTTGGTTTGGCTCATCATTTTGTTGGACGATGACTTCTGCGAAGTCATACTAGAATAAGGAATGTTGTTTCCTCAACTGGAAACCCTGACCCAGTTGAAACTCATACACAAACTTGTCCTTATCCATGCCACAAACAAAAGCCATCATAGAGAAGGCATCCTGCATATCTTGTTTAAAAGTGATGTGTGTGACTAGGATTTGTGGCGACTTTTCTAAATCTTCCTAAGGTCTTTGGGTTTCCTGGTTATAAAATTCCATAGTAATATCTCTACCTCTGCAATATTTGTAACCTTTTTTTGGAGTGAATAACTCCATCTTTTCTACTCTAGAGCCTGTTGTAGGGATGCATAGCATGTTCCTGATAGCCTCCATGCTGATGTTAACCCTTAGCTCTTGGCCTTCAATGGCACCAGTATCTGGGTTGAAATGTTGAATGCCCTCATGAACTAGCTCTAGGAAATAATGCACAAAAGGGACCATATATTGTGGGAGTCTATAGAACCATTGCTTGGACGCCAATTGAAATTTTCTAGTGGCCACTTCCATTCTTTCACAAGCTTCTTCCCTAAGACTATTAGGGTTTGTTTTGAGGATGGGATCCTAAATGTTATCCCATTCTTCCATTATTTGGGCTTGGTCCTTGTTTGTTTTTTGCTTTTCCACAACCCCCGTGTGAATCCACTTTTGCTTCTCTAGTATCCCAAGCAAAGCATAAGAGGTATCACTGAAAATATTGGCTATGGGCTCTACATGCATGGCATCAAACAAGCTTTGCATCACCTCTCCTTGCACTTCCATTTGAGGATTTTGGGCCATTTCAGGGTGTTGTGGATTTTTGTGATGCGCAAACTGACTACAATTCACTTATGTTCTTCAACAATTCTATACTCAAAACTCTTTGCACTGGATAGCATACTTAGGAAGCTTTTCACAATGTTTATTCTTTTGCATGCAACACTTATCTTTTTCTCGACTTAGAGTGGTAGAAAATGGTTTCCTTTCTGCATTAAATTTGGCATGTACCATTAGCTCCTTTGCTCATGCAAAATGAATTTCTTTCCCTTTTGAAAAGACAAGAATTCATAATGTCAGTTAGTAATCATGTCCTATGGTGTGATTTTCTTGGAAAATTGAGCCAGCGATTGAAGGCATACAAAAGATTTCACATGCTTTGCAATTAATATCCTAAAAAGAATAATTAAGCCAAAGATTCAATGAGTAATCAAAAAGATTTGAGTTCTTCCTTGGAGACTGTAACATGCTTGCAATGTGACACATCAACACCTAACCGTATGGATGATCACTTGGGACTGTCACCAATTTGTGCTAATTAATTACCTCTTAACTTTGTACGCAACAATTCGTACATGGTAGATGCAACTGCGTGGGAAATTTGAGTTGGCTTTTGGTGGGATTTTAGAGTTAACTCTCGATTAGCATCATGCTTATGTCACACAAGTACCTCAAATATTTCTATAAATAGACCCTAAGACAACAACAAAATTGCACTTAGTGATTGGGATGAATTAGTGTTTGGGTAGTTGGGTAGAATTAGGAGTCATGAATACTGCAATTAGGATCAATAGCAATAAGTCTCAAATATCTTTCTTAAGTGAAATTGTCAATAGGAATTTGAAGCAAATGACAAAGAACAAGCATTCATTGGCTATTATAGCAATGAAGTGGATACTAGGTAGGGACTGTATAGAGTACGAAGACAAGTATAGCGTCAATAATGATGTTTCTCGCATTTTGTTACTTCTTTGCTTGATATTTAGGTCCCTAAGTAGATGATTTTGTGCCTGACGATGGAGATATTTCCAAACCACTACCTCAATGGCCTTGTTGAGGTCATGAAAAATGCAGTCATGGCCTCGGTCTTCCCATGGTGAGCGATCTTCATAGACATATATAAGAAGATGTAGTGGTGCCATGGGTACCATTTTTGAGTGGGTTCCAAATTCTTTCAATTGTAGAGCACCATGAGAGGGTCACCCATGCTTGCCATTTCATGTTGTGCTGCTATAATATGGTGCTATTTTACGATGTTGACTAGTATACTAATTTTAGGAACCTAGTGTATCCTCCACCACTAGTCATTGTTGTTGTTGACACTTTTGTTGCCGTTAATGCTCCTGTTGCTCCTGCTAATAATCCTGCTAATGAAGTTGTCCCAAATTCCACTGCTAATGATGCTTCTATTGCCTTTTAAGAATCAACATTTTTCATCTATTTTTTGTATGTATGCCTAGAAAAGGCTTTAACTATATATATTGAAAAAACTCCATAGTATATATAGATATACTTGAAAAGTATGGCCTTAGAGCCATTTTGGAAGTGTAATATCGAAGCATATAATACCATCTAATGATTATACAACTTTTATTAAATTTTTGTCTCTTTTGCTTCTCTATTTCTGCATTATGGTTCCATTCTTTGCTTCTCTGAGTTCCTTTTCAAATTTCGCATATGGGTTCATTTTTCAATTTTTTGCATGTGGTTTTCTTTTGGAAAGGTCGGACGAACAAAAGAACACAAAGAAAAATTTATAATAATTACATATTTACACAAGCAAAACAATTAATAAAGGTTAATTGAACAATTTGAGGTGGATTCCATTAACTGGAATCCCCAATGCCTCTTTCTCCATATTTTCTAATTAGAATGCATTATTTTGCTTGCATTGAATTATTCTAAAAGGGCCTTCCCACAAACTATCAAATTTTCCATGTTGGCTAGGCTTTGTGACCCTCTCCTTGAACTTTAGCACTATGTCTTCACATTTCAGACCTTGGTCTGAGGTTTTCTTGTCAAAACACCTTTTAACTACTTGTTGGTGGTTAGACATGGTTGTTAGGGCCTTTTCTCTTTTTTCCTGTACTTCGAACAACTCAGTCAACCAGACCTCCATGGCTCCATTTTATTCAACCTCTAGGGATTTGAGCAATTCTAGTGCAGGAATCTCCATGGAGATGGGAAATACCACTTCCTTCTCGTACACCAATTCATACGATGAAGTATTGAGAACTTGCTTAGGGGTTATGTGGTCTTCCCAGAGGTTTTTATGCCACTCCTTCTGATGTTCGGACCTAATTATTTTAATGAGTCAGACTAAATTTTAATTAGTTGACTCAACTAGAATGTTTCTCTATGGGTAGTAATTTGAAGACGTTTTTAAGAATATGCCATGTTTGAGTGAAAATTGACATACCTTAGAATCCAAGAAAGCCCGAGCCTTGTCAGATATGATGGTCTTTGGTGGGTTGAATCTTGTTACCAATTCCTTGAGAAAATTCACAATCTTCACCTTCGTCGCATTCTTCAAGGGCATAGCCTCAGTCCATCTAGTAAAGAAGTCCGTAGCCATGAGGATCCATTTGTGTCCAATGCTGGAGGTGGATATAATCATCCTGATAAAATTAAGGCCCCATTATGCAAAAGGTTCCTCAGTGACTATTGGATTTAGAGGAATTGCTGAATTTTTCCTTCTTTTGATGAAGAATTGGAATTCCTTGTAGGCCTTAGCCAAAGAATGCAAGTCATTGAATAGTGTAGGCTAGAAATATCCGACACATGTAATTTGATAGCAGTGGTTTTTGTAGAGAAATTTCTTCCCACGAGACTATTGTGGAAAGTGCCAAGAATTTTCTTTGCTTGTTCTATGGTGACACACACTAAAGAATGCCATTGAAGTTCCTTTTGAAAAGGATCCCTTCAATAAGTGCATATCTAATGTTATACAATCTATAGAATCTCCTCTTCTGAGAAGGAAGGCCCAACAAATATTTTTTGGTATGCATGAATCTTACTTTGTCCATTAGCCAACAACCTTCAGACTCAGGTTCATTTGTTAGAACAAGTTCAGATTGCTCCTCTTCGGCTACCATTTCTTCATCATGTGCCAAATACTCGCACAGTCCTCTTCCTTGGATGGTCTTTGTGGGCTTGACCTCAATATCACATTTAAAGATCTTACTGATCTAGTTGGCCCTTTTTTCGGTGATCTCTCCTTCCATGATGTACTCACATACACTAGAATGCGTGACATATACAATCACCTTGTTGTAAGATATGAGATGTTAGAACTTCTTGATCCCTTTAACAATGGAAAATGCTTACCTTTCAATGAAGTTATAGTTTGTCTCATAATCTTTTGAGGTCTAGGAGTGAAATGCTATCGGATGTTCTCGCTTTCCTTCATCATCCTTTTGGGTCAAAACAGTAGTGATGTTGTATTTTCTATTGAATAGATACATTATGAAGTTCTTTGATAGGTCTGGATTCACTAGCACAAAAGCTAAAGAAATAGCTTCCTTAACCTTTTCAAAGGCTTCTTTAGCTTCCTTTGTCCATTTCAACAATTGATCCTTTTTGAGCATTACTTTTGAACACTTACCAACTTTGATCATTATCTAGGATTTTTGGTTGGACAATCATTCATATAGAGTGCACGTTATGAATTAAGTTGGAATTAGGTTCAAACTGAGATTTGATTGCTACCATGCGATCCACATCTGTATTTTTCTCTCTGGGAACTATCTGGATGTTAAATGCTTCAAATCCTTCAATTAAATCCTAGAATCTATGTTTATAGGATCTCATGTAGACATTATTGGCTATGGAAATCCCCTAGAATTGATTGACCACTAGCTCAAAATCTCCAAACACCATTATTTTCTTAATTCCTATCCACTCTACAAGGCTTAGACCTTACACTAGGCCTTCATATTCAACTTCATTATTTGAACAAGCGATTTGGAAGCAGAAGGACCAAAGTGTCTTTTCATTAGATGGGGATGTAAAAAATATCCCGACTCCCATGCCAACTTTGCATCTTTCTCCATCAAAATGTAGCATCCATAGCTTTGAGGCTTGACAACTCTCAGGTTCCTTCATGACCTTTGGAAGCACTTGATCTTCATCATAGATGACATAGGTACCCAATCCAATATCATGATAGTTTCTAAAAGGATTAGTGTCTATATATTCACTTAAGAGGACCTCCTCTGAATTATTCTAGTCTCCAGTCATCTCCTCAACCTCTAGTAGCTCAATATAATACATTTCATCTTTGGTGATAGAGGTATGAATAGTATTAAAGTTGATCATGGCTTCATCTACTACATGTTCCGAATGTAGAGGTTCAGATATTATTTTCATTTTAGCTCCATGCTTAGTCCTGAGGATCAAGTGTGACTAGTCTAAGGAAAGATATCCACCTATATTGGAAGTAAATTCTTGGGATAAGCAAAGACCAAACATGGGGGGAACGTCTATGATCACGGTATCTTGTGGAACTATGATACTCGGGTAGGAGAATAGAGTCAAGGGGAGGTTCTTAATTACACTTGTGGTTTTTCCCTTGTTCCCATTAAGCTACATAACCCCCCTTTTCAAAGGTTCATAGCCAAATCCTAAAGCTTCAACTATTTTCTTGGGCATGACTATGGTGCTAGCACCAGAGTCGATCATGGAATTATGCAATAATTTTTTCCCAAAATAAGAGTTAGGAAAAAGGGACTTGGTTTCAACTTATCCCTAACTTTGGTAGAGGCTCCCTTCATATTATTTGTGAGAAATTTTTTTGTGGGTGATGAATCAACAACCTTTCCTTTGAGTGATTGCTTTGCTGGCTCACGAACTGCATCTCCCCAGAGGGCCTCCTGTAGCAATGACTTCTACTTTGGAATAACTAAGATATCCCAAAGGGACACATTAGTAGAGGATTTTTTTCAATTGTTCCACCACATTAAGTGGTGGTAGATTTAGAGGCTTCTATTATTTAGCTCTGGTTATAACAATTTCCCTTTATGACTAAAATTATTATGCAATTACAGAGGTCTAGGAGTTTGGTCGGGAACACTTTTGGGTTGTGGGATGACTGGTTCACCTGTGAATCTCCTTTTAGAGCAAGTGTTGTAATCGAATTGCACCTTTCGATGTGGATGTATCATTTGCAAACACCGCCTCTTCTTCCTCCATCCATGAGAAGAGCGTGTGGTTGGGAGCTATATCTGTTTCTTGCTCTAGGTACATCCCTTGCATTTGTGTAGTGAGTAGTATGTTTTCCATTTGGGGAGAGGCATATACATAACCTCCAGTTTCTTACACCATGCCCTGACTGTGCTATTTCACCACCTTCTATTTTAGGTTTCCACATGGGTGGTTTTAAGGAATATGCACATCGTCGTAGGGGAATCAACATGGATTAATGTCATCGGTGAGATTTTTTTCCCCCATAGTCAGCTCTCTACTCAAGCTTGGGTGAGCATTGTGCATCAGAGTATTTACTAGTACCATCTGATTAGTTGTTTGAGTATGCAGATTTGTGCACGAACCTCCTTGAAACTAATTTTTTTTTGTAGGAAGATCTCTTGCCTTGATAATTTTGGTAGGTCAGCTTCAGAGGTGCAGACTGGTTCCACTTGATGGTAGTTATTTTGTTTGAGATATTCCACAACAACTCCTTGATGTTGCTCATCTCATCTTTTGAAGAGCTAGATGTGGAAGCGACATTCTATGGCATGCTTGGATATGTGTACATAGATTGGAGAGGAGTGGGTGCACTGGTAGATGCTATTTCCTAGGTGGGAACTGAGATCTCATAAAATATAGGCATAGTGGGCTGAGGTGGCAACTTTTCGGTGTCTATTAGATTGTTCTCCACCTTGACATGAATGCCAACTTGGCCAGTGGGAAGATAGCAACCTGGATCCTTTGCCAAGTCATGTGGAACTGGGCATTGAAGTTAGACATGGCCTTTTAAGGGGCCTACTTTATGGTCGCTAGTTGATGGTATAGTGAAGACCGGTGTCCATTATTTGAAAATCTCTCAAAGAAATGGTCTCCGAGTTGATCCCAAGTACCGATGGTATTGGCTCCCAAAGTGCAATACCAATCTAGCACCTTACCCTTGAAGGAGACTATGAGCAACCTTAGCACTATATTTTGGTCAATAACACCATGCACCAAACACATACCCGCCACATCTTGTAGGTGTTTTTGAGCCTTCCTTAGTGAATTTTGGTACAAATTTTAAAGTAGAGGTTGGGATAGGAGCCCATACAATGGGTGCTACTAGTGCTATGAGAGGGCTTTCGGCATCTCATGCCACATAATTTTTATTAGCAATCGATAACATGGTTGGTGGAGGGATTAGAATGTTCAATAGTTGGGTTCTTGTTCACACTGTTACCAGTGGTGGCACTAGCAGACCGAGGTTGTTCATTGTTTGGGATATGATAATAGGCCTATGGCTCATACATCCACTTTGAAATTAGATACATTAAAAACAAGTACCACTAGACGTTCCAGAAAAATAAATTGTTGATGCCAAAATTTAACAAGCAACAACCTTATGGGAAACTTAGTTAATGGGGGGACCAGTTGCGCTAAATTGAGTGACCTATGGGTTTTTAAAGAAGCTGGCTCCTTTTGTAATTTGGGTTTTGGAATGGGAAAAGGAAGAAAATATAAAAAATAAAAATCTAATCTAAGGCAATGTACCAAGATGTAGGTGTGGGCATGGTAAATCTCCCTTTTGGATGGGATTTAAGGGCCTATTCAACAATCTGCATGTCCTAGAATAACAAAAAACATAGATGAAAACCCAAATAGTCTATTCAGTAAAATAAAATAACTCCCATACACATTTACTGAAAAGAAGAGTCCAAGACATGGCCTAAATCAGCAAACTTATATTGAGATCATAGAAGTTCTGCAAATAAACTACCTAGTACAATAATGGCATAGTATAATGTTTTGTAAAATAACTAGGAAACAAAAAGGCCGAACAACAATGGCACAGCCTGCGAGTCTTAATACAATAATCCAAAAAAATACAAAAGGCCTGATGTCTTTCCACTATTTTTATGTCTATGTTTCGAACTCATTTTTAGAAAGAAGAAGTGGTGTTTATAGAAAAAACATCCCACCACCTGAAAAGCTAGTAAGAGAAAATATTTCTTCATCATGAGCAATGATTTCCATAGCAATGATTTCCTAGGGCCGTTGCAACAGAAAATATTCTGAGCCATAAAATGTAGTTGCCTTCGAGTTACATGCATCCCCTGCAAATAATGGTAGTGGTCACATGTAGACGTAACAAATTCCCATGCGAACATGTGTCACTCACCCATAAAGTCAATTAGGACACGTGGTGATAGGATGGGTCTTGTCATTGATTCTTCTTTCCTTGTGATGAAAAAACCCACAGAGAAGACACGTGGAGAAGTCTTTGCTACCAATGTTGTCTGTGGGGTCTGCCAAAAAGTGTATGCAGAATGATGCTATGTGGCACTTGGGTGGAGCTCAGTAGAGAAGTGAAGGGAAGCATGATTTCAAAGGCCCATGCTATTGACATGTGGAAGCATGGAGGTGCTTGGTAGAGAAGCGAAGGAGGAAATCCTTGCGAGGAGCGCGCGACAAACATGTGGCAATAGTGGGCGAAGTTCTTCAAACAGAGGCCTGGGGATATTCAAATGTATGTGGCATAGGCCAAACTTAGTAAAATAATATCAACTTGAAGGGAGTTCGAGGGATTTTATATCCACAACTACCAAGCTTATTTGGGTGTTGTATCCATGTCTTCTCCCTTATTACTAGAATGCTAGAGGATTATGATAAGATTAACTATTTTTGGTAGCATGGGTAGCATTATTGCATGTTCTTAGGTGTTGTAAAGCATATATACTTCATCACTTAGAGCCTAGATAACTATGAAATAACTGAATTTTAGTGAAGTAAATTTCCACTAATTGTATAGCATGGATAATAGTGTGATAATTTTTTGTAAAGGGTTACAACATGTATATATATTTGGGTTGAGAATGGACATCACTATGAAGAATTTTTGTGTTTTGTAAGAATGTGTGTTTCTTGATTAAACATGTGCAACACTATGCATGATCTTGGGTGTTGTAAGCAAGCATATTTTTATTCCATAGAAATAGAAACATTGTAGCATGCAACTTGTCTCACTTAAGGCATATATGGAAAGTAGAAGCAAACAATATCCAATTACATGGGAAGGTAAGAGAGACACTTCATGCATTATAAACAAGCATAAGAAAATTCAAGAACATGACAATGAGTATTTTCTTTATTAATATTTGATAAAAAATCATCACATATGTAGCATGCGCATAGTTGTACAATACGAAGTTATGTTTATATTTATTAGAATAAATATGAAAAATGTATGACCTTTAATATACATGGATGCAATAAGAACCACTTTGTAATAGTTTTTATAATAAATACAAAAATAAACTTCATTGGTAAGAACGATCATTCATGATGTCAACATGATATATTGTCACTTGACATTGATTGTAGTATTGTAAGTGAGTTTACTAGAGCACAAGAAGAATTTGAAACTAATAAGTATCATTATCTCTTAAATTCCTCACTACAAGGCTTGACATGCACAAGAATAGTCTTCTAGAATTCTATAAGAACCATTTGAAGGTTTAGAATGAAGGAAGAGGAGGATAATTGGAGGTTTTACCTTAAGAAAATAGAAGTTGAAGTAGTCATAAGCTAGATAGGAGGATTATAGTCTCTCATACTATTCTATTATGAGTAATAAAATCTAGAAGAGATACTTTTCTCCTACCAACTAGGTTTTTCACCCCTTAGGGGTTTTAGCTCAAAATGTTTATTTTGTATTATATTTATGATTCAATATTTTATTTTTATGTAGAAAAACACTTTAATAACTAAATTGATCGTTGTAATTTAGGAAACTATGTAAAATAGTTAATTATTTATTGATTCTCTAATTTATAACTAATTATTAGGGGAAATTATGGAAAAATTGTAGTCCGTAAAAAATTTGAGCCTTTTTTCCATATTTTTACCAAATCCATGATCTCTTTATATTTTATCTTTATTTTGGTAGCTTCTATTTTATCCATAGAGAACAATGGCATGGGTCTCCTTAGGACCATTTCAATATTTATTCTATAATTCATTGTCACCTCTTTTGAATAAGATACCCCTCCTTCCATTTAATTGTTCTTTTCATACAATATATTAGGTTGACTCACACTACTACTTGGTGAAACATCAATAATTTAATCCTCCAAATTTGCAAAATGGAGAACTCTTCTTAGCACATACTAATCTAAGAAACCTCAACCCATGTTTCTCTCAATGGAATAAACTTATTCATTTGCACTTTTACCCAATAGCCCTTGATGAAATATTTTTTCTCACCCTCTCATATGAAACAAACAAAACTCAAACTACTCTTGCAACTAATTGTTGTTATCAAACAACTTGAATATTATTTTAAAATCCTTCCTCATTTATAGGTTACCTCACCTTTGGCACTCTATGTACACTAGTATTGATTACTGCACATTCAACATTTTGTCAATATATTATCTTTACTTCTAATGTATGATCTACTCTCACAACTCATACTTGGAGGAACATAACCCACCATGCTACCAATTGTTGTAGTTAGGATAGAGATATTAGCTAAGGGATGTCTAAAATACTAGACTTAACACAAAAAACCATTTTCATAGTGAAAAACATAATCAAAGAACAACATTCAATGACAAGATAACACAAAAAACCATTTTCATAGTGAAAAACATAATCAAAGAACAACATTCAATGACAAGATAATTGTGTAGAAAGGATGTCTTCTTATTAATATTTCATAATGACCATCTAAAGAGCTACTTGGCTATATATTTAGGCTTATAAACCTTAAAAAGACAAGCTTTAGACCATTATAAACTCTCTTAATTATCTAGGTCTTCCTCATGATATAAACCTCCTTCAGTCACTAACCTTGGATATAGATCTCAATTATAATTGCTAGCCCCTACAACTATCTTCATGCTTTCCTTTCATGTACCTATGGTACACTTGGTGATGAGTTTGGTGGTGATGCATTAAGGATCTTGAAAATGTTAGAAGTGGAAACAAACTAATATTGGTTTACTCCCCCATGAATTGTAATTTTTTATATAATGGGCACCCAATATTAAATTTGCACCATGATTATAAATTGAGGTTCATGAAAATCTAGTGTGATTATGAATAAGTTGGCAAGTCCACCCATTCATGACAATAATATAGCAAAATGTATGCATGGAAAACATTCATGAATAACTCCACACTATCCCATGAGGTTAGAAGATTTTACGTAGATAAAATTGAATGGTGTGTAGTTCTTAGTAGTAGCTAGTAGTGCAAATGTTTCACTTGAGCTTATGGTACTTGTGTGGTAGCACAAAAAAAACAAAGATATGAGTGTTAGTGCACATACTATGTAGGTTCACTTCTAATCTTAAAATTCTTAGACTTTAGTGAATAAATAACAACAAACATTCAAAACAATAAAAAAAAGAAAAGAAAAATATATTTTTCCATAATATAAGATTACGTAACTCCTAAAATAGTTGTATATCATAATATTACCTCATGAATCAAAAAAATAAAAATTATTAAAAATATCCAAACCTATTAATAAATATATCTCAATAAGCACTAAAAACAATACTTATCCATTTTTCTCTTATTACCAAAAACATATAATTTACATTATCATTCATAATTTTTCAACAAATTTGAAATCATAATTCATTAACTATGATGCAACCAAATAATCTAAAGATAAAAAAATCAACAAAATTGAAATCATAATTGATGAAGTATGATGCAACCAAATAATCTAAGGATAAAAAGCTTAAGAAGCTTGGATGTAGATTAAATTCAACGAGGTGATAATTAATATAGAAAAATAAGGCTGAATTCAAAGTGGCAAGCATGAAAACCTGAAAGTTATTAGTAGTTAACATCTCATCGTTACAATTTGCATGCATAATCAAATACAAATTACGACGAATTTTGTCGGTAAAAAACATGGTGAAAGTTACAGTAAATTTGACCCAAACTTATGATAACAAAAAGAAATTTACGATGTGACGAAGAATTGACATCACTAAGGTAGAAAGAAAGAATATCAAACTCACAATGAGTGCCGACATTGTAAAATCATACTTTCATAGACTATTTTTATAGTCAATAACAAAGATTACTTCCTTGCATGCGAATAACCACAACCACATGCAAACAAAATTAATAAACGTACTTGTTGGTGAAAAGGAGGAGTAACAACACTTCCTTTTTTCAATCTCAGGGCTAATGATTACGTATATGAGTTAAGATGTATATTTTGATTTGAAATTGAAATATAATAAATAGAATGACTAAGATAAGTATGTATTATTGTATATTAAAGTTAATTGTTACCTTCCACAATAGTGGGGTCAGATGGTCGGTTTCGTTCAATCAGGAGGGTTGGGTTCACTATTGTGTATAAGTTAGAAAGTGGAGAGACATATGTGTTATATATGGATATGGTTTTGTTTATGGTTAGAGCACTTTTGCTCGTGTGGATCGATGGTGTATAAAGGACCACCCTATTTTGGAGGGAGAAGGTATGTGAATGTGGTAGTGAGGTTTGGGATGAAAGTTGTTGTAGTGTGGGGGTTAGCATTGTCATAGCTTTGTAGAGGTGTCGTGGTGATGATTCTCAAGTGACTACGTTGAGGGCTCTTATCACTTAAGGTCTTTGCGAGTGTTTTATAGCAATATGTCAAGGTAGTGTGGTTCTACCTTGAGAAAATAATTGAGTTGTGTGAAGACAATTCCCTACTCTTGATCATTCTCTTATTGTATTTGTTGAATTGTTTGAGCTTGTTGTTCCTTGATGAGTTTGTGTGAGGGTGAATTTTCTCTTACTTCCTTTAAGGTAGCTTCTACCCAATCCACCTTAATACCTATATAGATTAATGTTAGAATACTAGATGTGAACATGAGGAAGGAGATGTGGATAAAGAACCTTTGGGAATTGTTTGTTTGAATTTGTTTACATTTGGCTTGAACTTGTGATTGGTTCTTCTATTGAGTGTTTATTTATATTTATTTTGATTTAGTTTAAGATTACTTTGTTGGTTTTAATCTAAGTTTGGAGCCTTCAACTCTAACATGAGAGGATATAAATTACACTTACTTGTTTTCATGTTTTTAAATGAGTTGAATGTTGATAAAGAAAATCATTTTAAATTTATATTGGAATGCTAGAATGAACAATGATATACTGAGCTAGTTAATATTTTATATTTTTTAGTCTCTAAATAAGAAAAAAAACTAGTCTAGTAATGAATTTTTAGCTAGTATGAATACAAATGCTATTTTTGACAAGAAGAGATTTTGGATACACAACTATATCCTCTTCTTAATAATTTTTCCTCTTCTTCATCATGATAATGGAACATGGAGTGTGATCCAAAATGTTGATGTAGAAAACTAATACAAAGTTATATTTAGAAACTCTTCTCCTCACTACACTAGAATATGGAAGAATTATGCTCTCTAATACTATTTTTGCTTCTTTTTCTAATTTTAAATGATATCCTTCCCTCCCTCTTTACCCCTTTCTCTTTATGCTCTTCTCTCCCCCTCTCTTCTCTCTCTCTCTCTCTATCCCCTCTCTAGGTCATTACCTCTCACTTCCACACTCTATCTCCCTCCCCTCTTTAGGTCTAAATTATTCATGGTTTAGGGTTGAGGGTAAAACACTTAGGGTTTATGGTATAGGGTATAGGGTTTATGGTATAGAGTTGAGGGTATAAAGTTTAGGGTTCAAGGTATTGTGTATAGGGTCGAGCGTATAAGGTTTATGGTTTAGGATATAAGGTATAGGGTCAAGGGTATAAGGTTTAGAGTTGAGGGTATGCAATTTAGGGTTGAGAGTTTAGAGCATAAGCTTTAGGGCCTAGGCTTGATGAATAGTGTTTAGGATTGAGGGTATAGAGTTGAGTTTATAGGGTATAGGGTTTAAGGTTGAGGGTATAAGGTTTATAGCGGAGGGCATAAAGTTGAGGGTTTACATAGGGACATATATGTGCATTATGTGATAGAGTATTCTATCCTACATATAGTAATAAATGGCTTATCTATCATTTGAGTCTTTGGTGGATCTATCAAAAAATGGGATTAATGTCATACAATTGAGGCTCATATTTTGTCTAACGTTCACAAGAGTCCAACATAGCTATCAAGGTTATGATTGGAATCCAACCCAATTAGTTTGAAACTTTATTTGTTCTTCCTTACTACGACAAATGTTGAGATGAAAATATTTTAGATAACTAGAACACCTTTAGTGTTTATCATTCTAAAAAGGCTCTTAGATTTAAATAAATTTAAGAGGCTTATGATCTATGTGAATAACAATTTCTTTCCCCAAGATATAGTAATTCCATTGTTTATAGGCTTGAACCATGGATATTATTGGGATCTTAGGCTAGATTGGAGCAATTAAGAAACAATTTAAACAATGTATATGCAAAGATAAATGACATAACAAAATAAATTTACATAGGGATTTTTTTAACATGGTTCACCCTTTGGGCTATGTCCACAAATAACTAGTCTAATATTTTATTAAATATCTAGCAAAATAAAATTATATTAACCAACAACAATATGGTGTTGTGTGCAACTTCAAATTCATGCCTATAGTTTGCTCAACACTTCTTCATGACATTGCAAGTTCACTTTACAAATCCACAAACCCACTCTCTCATCCACTCGACTATCCAACTTCTTTCTACATGCTACTATGTTCTCATACAAATTCTCATGCCTGTGACCTTCCATCTTCAAACCACAAATTTTTTTTTATTATTTTCGATGGTTACAAAATTGAAATTTCAACTGATTTTACAATGGAAATGACAACAAATTTCCTTTATTAAAATTAGGGGAAATTAGGGCTGGTAAAGTCACTAAAATATTAACCTAGAGCATGGTCAAGCTACACATACCAACATATATAACTCCTTGTCATACATTAGGTGTCTATACATAACATTAGATAAATCTCACTATGTGTTAGGCAATTAAATGACCACATTGAGTAAAAAATACTCCAAGTGCATATTTGGAGGTATTAACCTCAATTTCAAAAGGACTATTTCAGATCAAGAAGAACTAGTTTAGGTCTTAAATAAATTCTATACTTCAATTGTGTGAATGGTTGTTATAGTCTCTCTATCCAACATAATTTTTCTTTAACTCTTACCCAAATGCTTGGTTCATAGGTCATGCTAAGTGTGATAATCCCAACACAAACCTATAATAAAAGTTGGATGATCCTAAAAGTATGTAATATTCTATTATATTTTTATGAGGTGACCGATCTCTAATTACCTCTATCTTTTGAGGGTCCACATAAACACCATCCTTGTTCATAATTTATATAAGGTACTAAATTATTTCCATACCAAAGCAATACTTTTCTAAATTGTTATAATAGAGCCCATGTTGGTGTAGAGTTGAAATTATCTATTGAACATGATGTATATGTTCCTCCTATTTATTATTTAATATGATTACATGTCATCTAAATAGAAATCAACAAACAACATAGTGAAAGGATTAAGTGTATCATTCATCACTCACATGAAGGTGGAAAGTGTATTGGTCAAGCAAAAGAACAAGGATAGCCATTTGAAAAATCAATTTGGATTTGAAGGTATTATTTTACACATCTAATGAATCAATGATAACTTGGTGATAGCCGAACTTTAGTGAAAAAATTAGCCCCCTTAAGCTGATCCAAGAAGCCATTGAAGCAAGGAGTTGGATACCTATTTGAATTACAATGATCTTGTTCAAAGCTTAGTAATAATTGTAGAGGAATCAATTTCCATCCTTCTTCTTAGAAAGAGTAATTAAGTTTTCATAGGGTGATACACTTGGTCAAATGTGCCTCTTTTGAATCAATTCCTAAATATACCATTTAATTTTCTCATTCTCTAAGATTCATCTTCTATATAGTGGCCCATTCGGGAATAATGTCCTGGGAATGAGATCAATAAATTTTTTTATGTGATAGTGTAGGGTTTCCCTTGTTAGTGAGGTGAATACATCTTGATTCCCTAATAATATCTATTTCATCTACTTTTTTTGGTTAGTCATAATGGTTTTTTGGCATGAGTGGTTACTATAACTGATCTTACCTCCTTAGGTGAAAACATCAATATAAATGCTTTAATTTGAGATATAACATGTTGACATTATTTTAAAGTAATCAAAGATATAATATTTACAAATTACCTCTACTATTTGATACTTCTATTCACCCAACTTAACAATGATAGTGTGATGTCTAGACTCATAGATGTCATGGAACTTATATATGTATGGTTATATTAACAAGACATTGCACATGTGTAGAGGTACCACATCATAGATTAATTCATCTATTAAATGTTTAATTTAATAATGAAATTAAGATTATCTACCTACCTAAATATAAATTACCCTTACCTCACTCATCCCATGGACTATTTTTATGGGTACAGTATTGTCTATAGATTCAATCTCTTAAAAAAATCATAGATATCAAACTTTTTTTATTTCAAATTTTAACAATGAATTATAGACCCTTCCCATTCACCCACATCAATGAGTGGAATGAGATTTCCTTCTCCTCTTCAAGTAGCAGTTCCAGGTTGAGGGTATAAGGTATAGGGTTGAGGGTGTAAGGTTTACGGTTGAGGGTATTACGTTTAGGGTTGAGGGTATAAGGTATATGGTTTAGGTTTGAGAGTATAGGGTATGTAATTTATGGTATAGGGTTGATGGTATAGGGTTTAGGTTATAAGGTTGAGGGTATTGGGTATAAGGTTAGTGTATACTATTTATGGTTGAGGGTGTAAGGTATAGGGTTTGGGGTTGAGCATATAGGGTATACGGTTTAGGGTATAGGGTTTAAGGTTGAGGGTATTGGGTACATAGGGTTGAGGGTATAGGGTTTGTGGTTGAGGGTATATGGTATAGGGTTGAGGGTATAGGTTTTATGATGGTATAGGATTTATGAGGGTATAGGGTATAAGACCTAATTATACATTTAACTACCTATTTTATGAATATCTTCTAAATATCAAACAAGGGAAATGAGAATGAGCATTTAATATTTGCCTCTAACATTTTGGGACCCAAAAATAATGGGTTTGGTCTAGGGCACCCCACACCCTAGACCACCTATTGTTGACTCCAATTTGAATATGTCAATGTCAATATTTTGTTATTTAAATTTCCAATTTCATTTGTCAACCATCAGTATTTGATTTTTGGTATATTAGAAGAATTACATATAAATAATAGTCATTTTCACCATTTCAATCTTAGCATTTTTTATTGAGAAAATTGAAGATCCTAAAAATTAGCCAAGGTAATTCAAGGGCAGAAATAGTAGTATTATTACAACACTTTCATTGATCAAGATCAAGATTGTAAACCATAAATAGAATGATTACGTATATGAGTTAAGATGCATATTTTGATTTGAAATTGAAACATAAATAGAATGATTACGTATATGAGTTAAGATGTATATTTTTATTTGAAATTGAAACATAAATATAATGATTAAGATAAGTATGCATTATTGTGTTTATTAAATTTAATTGTTACCCTCCATGATAGTGGGGTCAGATGGCTAGTTCTGTTCAATCATAATGAAAGAAAGGAGGGTCAGACTCACTATTGTGTATAATTTAGAAAGTAGAGACATATGTGTTGTATGGATATGGTTTTGTTTATGGTTAGAGTATTTTTGCTTGTGTGGATCGAGGGGGTGTATAAAGGACCGCCCTGTTTTGGAGGGAGAAGGTACTTGAATGTGGTATTGAGGTTTGGGGTGAGAGTTGTTGTAATGTGGGGGTTAGCATTGTTGTACCTTTGTAGAGGTGTTGTGGTGATGATTATCAAGTGACTATGTTGAGGGATCTTATCACTTCAAGGTCTTTTCGAGTGTTTTATAAGAATATGCCAAGGTAGCATGGTTCTACCTTGAGAAATGAATTGAGTTGTGTGAAGATAAATTCCTACTCTTGATCATTCTCTTATTTTATTTGTTGAATTGTTTGGGATTGTTGTTCCTTGATGAGTTTGTGTGAGGGTGAATTTTATCTTACTTCCTTTAAGGTAGCTTCTACCCAATCCACCTTAATACCTATACACATTAATGTTAAAATACTAGATGTGAACATGGTGAAGGAGATGTGGATAAAGTGTGCCAGTTAGCATTGTTGTACCTTTGTAGAGGTGTTGTGGTGATGATTCTCAAGTGACTACGTTGATGGAACTTATTGCTTCAAGGTCTTTGTAAGTTTTTTTATAGGAATATGTCAAGGTTGTGTGGTTTTACCTTGAGAAATGAATTGAGTTGTGTGAAGATAAATTCCTACTCTTGATCATTCTCTTATTGTATTTGTTTAATTGTTTGAGCTTGTTGTTCCTTGATGATTTTGTGAGAAGGTGATTTTTCTCTTACTTCCTTTAAGGTAGCTTCTATACAATCCACCTTAATACCTATACACATTAATGTTAAAATACTAGAGGTGAACATGAGGAAGGAGATGTGGATAATGAACCTTTGGGCATTGTTTGTTTGAATGTTTACATTTGGCTTGAACTTGTGATTGGTTATTCTATTGAGTGTTTATTTATATTTATTTTGCTTAAGTTTAAGATTACTTTGTTGGTTTTAATCTAAGTTTGGAGCCTTCAACTCTAATATGAGAGAACATAATTTGCACTTGCTTGTTTTCACGTTTTTAGATGAGTTGAATGTTGATAAAGAAAATGATATTAAATTTATATTGGAATGCTAGAATGAACAATGATATACTGAGCTAGTTAATATTTTATTTTTTTAGTTTTTAAATTAGAAAAAACTAGTATAGTAATGAATTTTTAGCTAGTATGAATATAAATACTAATTTTTAGGAGAATAGATTTTGGATACACAACTATATCCTCTTATTAATGATTTTTCCTCTTCTTCATCATGATGATGGAACATGAAGTTTGATCCAAAATGTTGATGTAGAAAACTAATAAAAATCTATATTTAGAAGCTCTTCTCCTCACTACACTAGACTATGGAAGAATTATGCTTGCTAATACTATTTTTGTTTCTTTTTCTAATTTTAAATGATATCCTTCCCTCCCTCTTTACCCCTTTCTTTTTGTGCTCTTCTTTCCCCCTCTCTTCTCTCTCTCTATCCCCTCTCTAGGTCATTACCTCTCACTTCCATACTCTATCTCCCTCCCCTCTCTAGTTCTAAATTATTCATGGTTGAAGGTAAAATGCTTAGGGTTTATGGTATCGGGTATAGTGTTTATGATATAGCATTGAGGGTATAAAGTTTAGGGTTCAAGGTGTTGGGTATAGGGTCAAGGGTATAAGGTTTAGAGTTGAGGGTATGAAATTTAGGGTTGAGAGTTTAGAGAATAAGCTTTAGGGCCTAGGCTTGATGAATAGTGTTTATGATTAAGGGTATAGAGTTGAGTTTATAGGGTATAGGGTTTAGGGTTGAGGGTATTGGGTATAGGGTATAAGGTATAGGGTTTATAGTGGAGGGCATAAGGTTGAGGGTTAACATAGGGACATATATGTTCATTGTGTGATAGAGGATTTTATCTTACATATAGTAAGAAATGGCTTATATATCATTTGAGTCTTTGGTGGATCTATCAAAAAATAGGATTAATGTCATACAATTGAGGCTAATCTTTTGTCTAGTGTTTACAAGAGTTGAACATAGTTATCAAGGTTATGATTGGAATCCAACCCAATTAATTTGAAACTTTATTTGTTCTTCCTTACTATGACAAATGTTGAGATGAAAATATTTTCCATAACTAGAACACCTTTGATATTGATCATTCTAAAAAATATCTTAGATTTAAATAAATTTAAGAGGCTTATGATCTATGCGAATAACAATCTCTTTTCCAAAGATATAGTAATTCCATTGTTTACAGGCTTGAACAATGGATATTATTGGGATCTTAGGCAGGATTGTAGCAATTAAGAAACAAATTAAACAATGCAAATACAAAGATGAATTACATAACAAAATAAATTTACATAGGGATTTTTTTAACATGGTTCACCCTTTGGGCTATGTCCACAAATAACTAGTCCAATATTTTATTAAATATCTAGCAAAACAAAATTATAATAACCAACAACAATATGGTGGTGTGTGCAACTTCAAATTCATGCCTATAGTTTTCTCAACACTTCATGACATTGCAAGTTCACTTTACAAATCCACAAACCCACTCTCTCATCCACTCAACTGTCTAACTTATTTCTACATGTTGCTACATTCTCATACAAATTCTCATGTATATGACCTTCCATCTTCAAACCACAATTTTTTTTTAATTATTTTTGATGGTTACAAAATTGAAATTTCAACTGGTTTTACAATGGAAATCAACAAAAAATTTCCTTTATTAAAGTGAGGGGAAATTGGGGCTGGTAAAGTCACTAAAATATTAACCTAGAGCATGGTCAGGCTACACATACCAACATATATAGCTCCTTGTCATACATTGGGTGTCTATACATAGCATTAGATAAATCTCACTACATGTTAGGCAATTAAATGACCACATTGAGTAAAAAATACTCCAAGTGCATATTTGGAGGTATCAACCTCAATTTTGAAAAGGACTATTTCAGATCAAGAACTAGTTTAGGTCTTACATAAAGTATATACTTCAATTGTGTGAATGGTTCTTATAGTCTCTCTATCCAACACTATTTTTCTTTAACTCTTACTTGAATGATTGGTTCATAGGTCATTCCATGTGTGATAATCCCATCACAAACCTCTAATAAAAGTTGGATGATCCTAAAAGTATTCAATGTTCTATGATACTTTTATTAGGTGACCAATCTCTAATTACCTCTATCTTTTGAGGGTTCACATAAAAACCATCCTTGTTCATAATTTATATAAGGTACTAAATTATTTCCATACCAAAGCAATACTTTTCTAAATTGTTATAATAGAGCCCATGTTGGTGTAGAGTTGAAATTATCTATTGAACATGATGTATATGTTTCTCCTATGTATTATTTAATATGATTAAATTCCATCTAAATAGAAATCAACAAAGAACATAGTGAAAGGATTGAGTGTATCATTCATCATTCACATGAAGGTGGAAAGTGTATTGGTCAAGCAAAAGAACAAGGATAGCCATTTGAAAAATCAATTTGAATTTGAAGGTATTATTTTACACATCGAATGAATCAATGGTAACTTGGTGGTAGCCAAAATTTAGTGAAAAAATTAGCCACCTTAAGCTGATCCAAGAAGCCATTGATGCAAGGAGTTGGATACCTATTTGAATTACAATGATCTTGTTCAAAGCTTAGTAATCAATGTAGAGGAATCAATTTCCATCCTTATTCTTAGAAAGAGTAATTAATTTTTCATAGGGTGAGGCACTTTGTCAAATGTGCCTCTTTTGAATCAATTCCTAAATATGCCATTTAATTTTCTCATTCTCTAAGATTCATCTTCTACATAGTGGCCCATTCGGTAATGATGTCCTAGGAATGAGATGAATAAAATGTTTTATGTGATAGTGTAGGGTTTCCCTTGTTAGTGAGGTGAATACATCTCGATGCCCTAATAATATATATTTCATCTACTTTTTTTGGTTGGTCATAATGGTTTTTTGGCATGAGTTGTTACTATAACTGATCTTACCTCCTTAGGTGAAAACAACATCAATATAAATGCTTTAATTTGAGATATAACATGTTGACATTATTTTAAAGTAATCAAAGATATAATATTTACAAATTACCTCTACTATTTGATACTTTTATTCACCCAACTTAACAATGATAGTGTGATGTCTAGACTCATAGATGTCATGGAACTTATATATATATGGTTATATTAACAAGACATTGTACATGTGTAGAGGTACCACATCATAGATTAATTCATCTATTAAATGTTTAATTTAATAATAAAATTAACATTATCTACCTACATAAATATAAATTACCCTTACCTCACTCATCCCATGGACTATTTTTATGGGTGCAATATTTTCTATAGATTCATTCTCTTAAAAAAATCATAGATATCAAGCTTTTTTTATTTCAAATTTTAACAATGAATTATAGACCCTTCCCATTCGCTGACATCAATGAGTCAAATGAGATTTCCTTGTGCTCTCGAAATAGTAGTTCTAGGTTTAGGGTATAAGGTATAGGGTTTAGGTTTGAGAGTATAGGGTATATGATTTAGTGTATAGGGTTTAGGGTATAGTGTTTAGTGTATAGGGTATAGGGTTTACGATTGAGGGTATAAGGTATAGGGTATAGGGTTGATTATATAAGGTATAGGGTTTAAGGTTGAGGTTATTAGGTACATAGGGTTGAGGGTATAGGGTTTGTGGTTGAGGGTATATGGTATAGGGTCGAGGGTATAGGGTTTATGATGGTATAGTATTTATGATGGTTTAGGGTATAAGACCTAATTATGCATTTAATTTCCTGTTTTATGAATATCTTCTAAAATAAAACAAGGGAAATGAAAATGAGCATTTAATATTTTCGTCTGAAATTTTGGGACTCAAAAAAAGAGGGTCTGGTCTAGGACACCCCACACCTTAGACCACCTCTTTTTGGCTCCAATTTGAATATGTCACGGTTAATAGTTTGTTATTTAGATTTCTAATTTCATTTTTCGACCATTAGTATTTGATTTTTGGGATATTCGAATAATTACATATAAATAATAGTTATTTTCACCATTTCAATCTTAGCATTTTTTATTGAGAAAATTGAAGATCCTAAAAATTAGCCTAGGTAATTCAAGGGAAGAATTAGTATTATTATTACAACACTTTCATCGATCATGATCAATATTGTAAACCACTAGGAAGAAGGAAGAATTTTATGTGCAAAGAGATATTATGATCAATCATGCCAATTTATAAAGATGTATTGAGTTATCCTCTACATGCTAGTTGTAGTAATCTATTATGTTTTGGGAACTAACCTTTTGCAGGTCTATCAAGAATTCAAGGTATCCACCCCTCAAGATCAATCAAATTGTAGTGTGGCATCTCTTCTTCAATGGTTTTCATATCAAGGTAACATTATCATTTGTCATTTATCAATTTTAGTAAATTATTATTGTTTTGGCCTCTACTCAACCTAGTGTATGCCCTCTTGATCATCATCAATTGCTATATGTGGAGGCATACATAAAAAAAATCGGATTTGAATTAGGAAAGCCCCTATATAGCACAACCTTTCCCCATATTTTTATGTGTGTAGGTTAGATCTGGGAGTTTCAGTAGAAGGCAACCATAGAAGATAGAGTGCAAATTGTAATGTACATATAAAAACTTTTAGATCTAGAAAAAGAGGAGCCCAGTTTGGGGTGCACAACACCTTAGACCATTTATTTTAGCTTCAAATTTGTAGTACAAGTTCCTCACTATTTTTGTTTCTTAGATCTAGGTCAATTCTACTACTTTTCATTCTCATTTGTGCAATAAATTACATTTTCAAATCTAGGGTTATATATCAAATTGGCTTGTCAAATTACACATCAAAATTTTCATCCTCATAACTCAATACAACATAAACCCTAGGAGGTTGGCTCTCCCTTGTGGCAGAAAGTCAATCATAAAACCCTAATTAGTTTATGTTTGAATATTGAGTTAAAGTGAAAATGAGATAATCCTAGTTAACCAAATTGGATCTAGGATCAATTTTCCTACTCAACATTTTGGTGAGCCTAACATATCTTACAATTGCAATTTCTAATTTTTCATAGCATAGAATTTTGAAACTTAATTTAAAACATAGGTGCTTTGAAGATATTGTTGTTATTTGCATTGAGTTCATTTTTTTTCCCAAAAATAAATATTTACATAATTTTTCATCATAAAAAACAAAAAATGATTTTTTTTTTGGATTGCAGAATTTCAGATCTGATTTTCCTTGTTTAGGGATTATATCTAAGTTATTTTCATTGATACATTTGATTGAAATTTTATTTTATCATTTATGCATGTATATTTTAGTGAAAAGCATTGAAAAAGTGAAGAAATTGCATAGTATTTTCATTTCAAAAGATCAAAAAAGAATTTCTTTTTGTATTTTTTGGAAAATAGTGAATTATAGTATTTTAATTTATAAAAATAATCATTTGAACGTATTAAATTTCCCTAAAAATATAAAAATTGCATGGATGTATGTGATGTTGGACACTAGGAACACTGAGAGGGGGGGTGTGAATCAGTGTTCCACAATATTTGAATTTCAAATCAGATCTTAAACTATCAACAATAATATTTAACCTTGAATAGCTCTCACAACATATAAATAGAAGGAAACATGCAAACTCATTAAAGAGACAATGTGAACACCATAACACCAGAATTTTTATGTGGAAACCCTGTTAGGGGAAAAACCACAGTGGAGATTAATACACAAAGTGTACTTTGTTAAAAGTATGATCAAAAGGGAATGCAATTGCATTCATGCACACTGCTTAGAGCTCACTACTCAAAATAAGGAAGGATCACTGCCTTACAAAATATTTGAGATTATAAAAAAATGTTGAACTGAGAATATAACATCTACAAATGCCTGGATTCAGTTCCAATGAGGCACACAAGAAAGATTCTAGACCTCTTGTCCAATTCGCACTTCTGCTCTACTCTGCTCTACTTTCTTATATTAAAACCCTTTTGCTACACAAACAAAATTCACTTCAACAGATCTTCTAATATTAGCTCATACTGCTGCTCTGCACTTTTTCGCTTACACACCTTCTCGCTTCTTAATACACAAACCACACACCAAAAATGATTTTCTGATTTCACATATATATCCGCTAAATTTTTTTTATTGCTATATGTCGACTTCAAACAAAATATAATATTCTTCCACATGTTGGATCAAATCATCAATTAGAATTAATGTGTACCCACACAAGTCGGCTAGACTATAGTAGGGACCCAAATCAAAATTTACAACATAATAAATAGTTAAATAAATATTCCTCATACATCTGGAACACGCCATACACAACATGTCGGCCATAATGAGAAAATAAATAATAAATAATTCTACCAAATCTCTTAACTCATACATCGATTTTTGCTACACCAAAAAACTTACCAATAAGGTAACATACATGCTTGACAAGCTTCCTTAGGGATCCACACAACAAAATAATGACTCGGTGAAGTATTCAAACCAACTTATTAGCCAAATACTCTATTCTTCATGCTTTCTACCGGTAGATTACAATCTTCTACTTTTCTTGCCAATAGGAACTACTTCTAAACTGCGGACCATACTATTGACTCTAGTTGCCATCAATGACAACACTAGCAACCAAAAACAATCTCCCAAATCCATATGCCAAAATCTGCCTCTTTGGAATTGATTATGATTGAATTCATGGGACGATTCAAATTCCCCCTACCAACGTATGATTATGGGTGTTGAGTGTCTTGTCATGCAGTCTCGGGACTGTTGTTCAATAATTCTTCATCATTCGATGAAGCACAACAATATTAATTACTATTCTTATTTTTCATGCTTTGCATGCTTTCTGGGTATTCTGATTACCAACTTAATTGGTTTTTTGGAGTCTTCTGAACATGCCTACAATTATACCAACATGGGTGGTGAGTGTCGAAGGGTGGAACCAATAGATTGTGAGGATCTGAGAAGTAACACTAAGGTTTGTGAGCTACTAGAGAAGGGTGGGATAACCAATTATATTGAAAAAATCCATGGTTGGGACCCAAACATAACTAGGTTTTTTGCCAAGGAATGGAAGGATGGTGAGATTAATTTGTCTAGAAGAAATGTTGCTATTGAGGATTAGTTAATTGCTAAGGTTATGGGGCTTTCCATTGAGGGCATCAAGTTTTATAGGGACAAGAAACTCTCTGACCAGGCTGTGAAAAAAATTCAGAAGATAGAGAAGGAAAAGGAGAATCTGTGGACTAACAAAAGTAGTTACGATTCAATGAAGATCGTCTCGCATTGGAGGAAGGTGTTGAAAGTTCTTATGGAGTACATTACCCTAGATAGTTGTTACAATAGGGTATTTGGGTACCATTTTGTACTCCTCAACCATTTATGACATTAGGTTAGGGTTTCTTTCCCTTTCTATCTTGCTACCTCTCTGAATGCTAGTCTTCAGAACTATAGTCAAAATCCAATTAGGAATTCTATTCTCCATGAGGGTTTTCTTGTTTTAATCCATGAACATTTCAAAGCTATGCTAGATCTATCCCACTAGACCCCTTCTTCCAGGGGAAGGGTTGCAATTAAGGGGAAAGGTAATTCTAGTGTCTCTCCCCAGGAGAAGGGTAAGAGAAAGGTCTTGGAGGATCCCTCTTATGATACTAATCAAGATGATTCATAGTCGACCCCCTCATCAGAATACTCTAGCTACCTTGCCACTAACAAAGAGGATAGCCCATGTTATCCCAGTGAACTCAAGGTGGACGACCATTACTTTAAATTTGAAGGTGAATTTCCTAATGACATTCTTGCTATTGCTCATAATGGGTCTGTGGATTTATTCTGGTTAATTAGATGGGTGTTTTTTGAGATTAAGGAACTTAAATTGAATTAGAGGGCTATGAACAATAAACTGGAAAAGGCTAAAAAGAATGACAATAATAATAGAGATAGAGATAAGGCCACCGAATTATGGATTGAGGAAGAAAATAAATACATGGTGGATTGCCTCAAGAAAATAGTTGAGGATTTTGAGCAATTTAAGAGTAACCATGATGGAAAGCTTTCTGGTATGGAGGAAAAGATGAAGAAAATAAAAGATTCTATCCACAAGGTTTTGGAAATGAGCCACAAAATTTTAAAATCTACCATGAAGTATGAATATGAAGGTTGATAATCTGGAAAATGCGGTTACGGGACATAATAACCCGGCCAAAATAACCCTGGATAGAATAACCCGGTCACAATAACCCAGGGACAAAATAACCTGGGGTCATAATAACCCAAGCCAAAATAACCCGTGGTCAAAATAACCCATGGACAAAATATCCCCATAAGAATATAGAGAAAGGAAAACAAAATTTATAAATTACATGTATGTTGCTAGAAAACTTTATTATTCAAATTTTCAATTAAAGTGTCAAATTATGAGTGATGCCTCTTATATAATCTAAAATGTTAGGGTTATCATAACCATCAACCAGTCTTTTTAGTCTTTCTTTGAGTTCATGGTATTTTTTCCTACTTGGTTGCCCAGTGTATCCAACCATATATTTCTCTATTTTATTCTCTTGGAGACTCTGTTCTTTTTTCACTGCTTTGATGAATTTTCAGACTGAGTTGTGCGATGCTTGAAGCAATTCACTAAATCCTCTATGCCATCCCTCAATAGTATTACTGGTTATGGGAAGATCATCTTGAGTAGCCGAATAGCAATTCCACATTGTGATTGGAAACTTGGGTGATTTTTTGTTGCCTCTTCTGGTTAGTCTACCAATCCATGTGTCTTCAAAATAATAAATTATGGGTTGCAGGGTCTCCTCATGTTCTGTATAATAGGAGATTGTTGAAGTGTTTCAAATGCATCAATTACATCCATCTAAGGCACGAAAGCTAATGCAACAAGTTTATTGATCTCATATGCAAATACTTCATCGACACTATAATGTGTTTGTAGACCTTCTTCTTGAACTTTCCTCCACAAGCATTGAGAGAAATGGAAAAAACATCCCCGAATAGTGGCATTTGGAAAAAAATTCAGAAATAGCTCCCATGAAACCTAATTCAAAATCAGTAAGTATAGATTTTGGGTTTAGATCAGGTTGAAGTTGTTTTAATTTTGCAAGTACTTGTGTATAAGTGGTTCTTGTTTTGTTTCTCATAAGAATATAAATGAATGGAAATATTGCATCAGTTTTCAAGCCAAGAATCTTGTACAACTGTTGAAAAATACTTGGCATGGTTTTAAATGTACCATCACTAAACCAATTTTTAGATTCTTTTAGTAATTGCAAGTTTTGTGTGGTGGTGAATATTAAAAAACAATTATCATCATTATTGTCACGAAAAAGAAACTTTTCCCCTCTATTGGTAATTGTATATTCATCTGGTAAGATAAGATCTTCCAATGTGTGAATATTAAAAAATGATTCTCATCATTACCAGCTTGATCTAAAATGACCATGGGTTATTCTGTCCATGGGTTATTTTGACCATGGGTTATTCTGTCCATGGGTTATTATGACCCTGGGTTATTTTGTCCCTGGGTTATTTTGGTCGGGTTATTTTGTCCAGGGTTATTTTGGCCGGGTTATTATGTCCTGATATGCCTATCAGGTCAAGACTATTGTGTATGTGGATGCTGAGAAAGAGGAAACCTAGGTGGAAGGCATGGTGCTGAGTAAAAGAACCAAAAAAAACCTAAAGAGGAAGGTTGACTAGGCTCTTGTTAACATCCAAGAGATTAAGAAAGTTGTTTTAAATATGAACAAACTCGAGCAGGAGGAGGCGGATATCCTCAGGAATTTGGCCTAGTGGCTGGACTTTT
Organism: Sequoia sempervirens; assembly: GCA_007258455.2. NCBI lineage: Eukaryota > Viridiplantae > Streptophyta > Pinopsida > Cupressales > Cupressaceae > Sequoia > Sequoia sempervirens. The sequence continues at coordinate 87,632,097 of VDFB02000017.1, read as the reverse complement.
GTTGGATTTTTGTTGGCTTTTTGCTATGTTGCCTTGGGATGGTTCCTTTTTTTCTTCTTTGATGGTAGTTGTCTATTTTTTGTCATGATCCTTTTGATGCTATATCTTTCTCTTGTTTATTGTTAAGGGTTTCAGGGTCCCTTCAAAACTGCTTGTTCCTTAATAAAAAACACTTAGTGAAAAATGACTAAGTGTCAAAACTCAAAAACACTGCTCCCCCTTTGGATGCCAAGGAATTTTTCACTACATTCTCTCCCCCTTTGACATCAATGACAAAAAATTACACTACTTTCTCTTCCCCTTTAATATTTTTATTGTACTCTCTCTTACTGCATTGTCTCCTCCAATTTATCAAAAAAAAATGTTGCAACTGTTGCTAAATTCATAAAATTATTTTATACTTATCTTTCATTTCGGGAGAAATTTCTTCCAAGAGTCCACTGCAATCCTAGTAGCAATTATCAGAATATTATTTTTTGATGTTTTGTTGATCTCCTGGACAAGGGATTCAAGAATGGTAATGGATCCTTCCAACTTTTCTCCTTTCTTGAGAACTTCAATCATCTGCTCTAATCTGCATTCAATTTGATCCTTCACTTTCGAGAAAGTGTCCATAAGAGTGTTTCTGGAAAAGTGAACATTTTCATGCTCAATTTTTAGCTCATAAATCTTCTTCTTAACTGCTCCATCCTTGTCTTAAACCATACTGTAGTCTTGTCCAATTTTGACAAGTTCATTCTCAATTTGTTCCAACTTGTCCTTGTATTTTCCAACCACATGAGGCCACCTAAGACAATAATTGTAGATATTGTTTGCTGGGTCAATGTACTATCTTAACACATTCATTTTATTTTTTAGTTTGGTGAGATAGCCTAAACTGCATCTTTAGATATGAGATTATTTCATCCTCTTTCTTGTCTAGAGGCACAGAGTCCATAGCCTTCCTAATACATTCAATCAATTCTTCTAGAAGTACATTCTGTAGACTCTCCAATTCAATGTTGTTATCAATAAATTATCTTCCTAGAATGTCATCAATGAGTTCATGTTCATATTATGGCCCATTTATCCATATGCCAGTTATCTTTTGCATTCCATCTTCTTCCTGAACAATCTGCAATATCTTTTCTTTAAGTAAAACACTTTCTTCTGCTATTATCACATCCAGTTCACCTGGTTTTGGTTCATCTCTTGGTGTATATTCCTCAGAGTCTTCATCCACTATATCCACAACCATCTTCTCTTTACCTTTTCCCTCAACTTTTGTTGACTTAGGTTCCAGAAGAGTGTCACCAGCCAACTCTCTCTCTCTCTCTTCTGCTTTTTCTCCTCCTTACCGAAGGATGATCCAACTTCAACTACTTTTACCGAGAGAGGAATATCACTTATACCGAACTTTCCTAACAAGTTCCTAAAGAAGCTTTCATAAGCTTGTTCACCATTTTCAAAAGAGTTGAAATGCTCAAAAATTTTCTTGCAAACTGGCATATTTTCCTTCCATACCACATTTTCATTCTAAAGTAAGCAATTCAGGAAATACATCATAATGCATATAGCCAGGGTACCAAACCTAAAAGAGTAATCTATATCCTTCCTCAATTGCACATTCTCCATCAATTGATCCTTTAGTAATCCACATAGATCAAATTCTTCATTTTCTATTATCATCTTGTGAATGATATACACTGCACCTGCCAAGGTTGATCCTTCTCTATTTCTGAAGAAAATTTTATAATAAATTCCATGTGCAAAATACCTCATTAATGGATCTTTGATTGTTGAGATTACCAGAGCCCTCTGATCTCCTGTTACTTCGGTTAGGGCTTCGACTTCAACATTCCGAATCGACTTATTTTTCAAAAAAACACCAACATTAAACAATACTATTAGATTTATGATTGCATCCTTAGAAATTTGATAGGATTTATCTAGAGTAAGGATATCACCATCCAATTTATTCAAGATAAACCAAACTACCTCTGCGTTGACGAAATGAGGAAATTCATTCTAGATGTCCAAGTTCTTATGTTTCACTCCTCCAAGCTTCTTCAATTCAATCGAAGACAACAAATTACTTACATCCCTAACATTTTGACTACTATATTCATCTAGAGTTACTATTCCTTCAATTTTCTTTATTTTTGTACTGAACAGGGTTCTACCAATCACATGATAATCAATAGAAATACCTGGATAATTCTCTACTAAATTGACTTTCGCTCATTCAAAATTTTGTTGAAAAGGTTCTCCAAATTTTCTTCTTCAGCGCACGGTGAAAAATGAGGGTTCCAAATTCCCTTTTATAACTTTGCACACCTAACTTCCTTGTCACATTAAATGCTTTTCCCTAGAAGTTTCAGTTACTCTATTTTCAAACAACAAGAGAAAAATCCAATTGCGGACCTTCAAGAAGCGATCACCAATACATTTGAGGATGAATAACACACCAACTAACAACTTTCTATGATCCCATACCAACTACACATAGGGGGGAAAAATATTTTCATGAAGACTCCCCCTAGGCCAATGGTCTGGAATCAATTGCCAGATGATTTACCAGAGGGAGCTTCTAGTATAGTCTATTACCTTCATCAGATCCACTCTTCTTTACCCATTTTTTCTTCATTTGATCTCTTATCTCTTCCACATGTGATTTTCCTTTTCCCTTATCACCTTTATGTGAATTTTTGCCTTGATAAACCAGACCTCTCTTATCCATGTTTTTGTTCTTGCAAAATCTTGCAATGTGACCAAATTTGTTACAATTGTAGCATACTAGATTCTTTTGTCTATACCATCCATTCCACTAATTCCTCCTGATATGCATTGATTAGCAGCATGTCCAAATCTTCCACAGGAGTAGCATTTAATGATCCTTATACTGACAGACATACTTTTTCATTCTAATGACTTATGACCAAATTTCTTGCATTTAAAACACTGACCAGAAAATGATGGAGTGCCATATTTTATATTACTTCTACATTGAGAAGCCATATGTCCAAATTTATTAAAAACAAAGCAATATCCATTAAATTTCTGAGCATTGGGTTTCCTTGTCAGATATATTCTTCCTTTGTTCTTCTTTTTAGGGTCCTTCTATTCAGATCTGGAGCTCTCACCCTTCACATAGCTAAGACCTCGCTTATCATTTTCATCCTTTTGAACTTTAGTTATCTTATCAAGCCTAGCAGAACTGATCTTGAACTTCTCCTTAAAATCATTTTTAGTAGCAAGCTCATCTCTGAGAATAAATACCTATCTCTCAAGGTCTTGTTCATTATTTCTGGATTGTTACAGTTCAATCTCTAGTTGAATGAATCCACTATTAATTCTGTTGCATTCTTCAAATTTTTCTTTTAAGGACTGGGCTAGTTTCTCCTCATTCTTCTTTCTTTCTTCAATCTCTTTAGTTAGCTTCATCACCACATATTCTATTTCAAGCTTTAGGGAAATTGTAGTACCCCTCCATTTATGCTTATGTTTTCTATTGCACATTTTTTTATACTATTAGACTTTGGTACTTGGTTTGGATATTTTGATCGCTGATTTTGAGCGACAGTGGATTCACTTTGTGACTTGATGATACATTGTATGGTGATATTTGATTTCTGACATGCTTTGATATAGCGTAGATGTCACTTTCAGATGGTTATTTCTATGTATATGTTTATGTTGGAATAATTGTTATTTAATTTGTCAGTCTGATGTGACGTGTATTGGTGTGGAGAACGAAATCGCATCACTCGCTTGCGAGTGCCCTGTGATGTCCGTGATTTTCTCCGCACAGTGTGCTTGTACAGTGGATTATATATATATATATGCATGTTATTGCTTGGTTGCAGGATTGCAGGTACATGACACTGACTCCACCTGGTTACTCAGGTCTGAGCTGTCAAGACTCTATAGAAATGTTGATTGGGAGGTAGTAGTTTGGTTCATCCTAGTCTAGTCTATAACCCGGTCATAGTACATTGTCTGTTTTAGTTCAGAGTCTTGGTTGTCTTGTTTGTTCCTGTTTGGATTATTTGCTTGAAAAGGAAAATTTTGTTATTTAATAATAGTTTATTATGTTTTAAATTACTGTTATTTAAATTAATTTTTAAATGTTGAAAATAAGGTTTTACATGTTATTTAATAAATTAATTAGTTTGTTTGGTTAAATAATTTGATCTTAGAGATTAAATTTATTTAATTAAATAAATAAATTTATTTAATTAAATAAATAAATAAATTAAATTAAATTGTTTAAAAGGTGTGAAAAGATTTTATTAAAATTTGAAATTAAATATTAAATTGGAAGTGGCATTTTTATTTGTAAATAAATTTTGGTATTTTGGAAATTGGAAAATTAAATAAAATTAAAATGCATGCAATTTTGAAAGGCAAGATTGCCGAGAAGTGGTTAAAAGATATTTTGTACTTCTCGACATGTGTGCAAGTTGTATTTATGATTTTTGTTGAGGAATTTTCCAGAGGTTAATTTGGATCTGGAAAAACACAGAGGGATGCTATTTTTCTCTCTTCACAGGAAAAATATCAGTGCTTGGTTAAATTTCTGTATATGCTTTTGGTATTATTGTATACTTGTGGAAGATTTTTGGTTCGTGTTTTGGGAATTGGTTCTCGGGAAGGGATTTGGAAGCTACAGGCAACATAGGTTCTTATCACTAGTCACTTTTCTGAAGCAAGGGATCACAAGTATTCTCCTTGTGATTTGACTTTTGTTTGTTTATGAAAAAGAATGTCTGAGAAAAGAAAGTTTTAATTTCATTAATTTTTTTTTGTAATTCTCGGGAAATTTAATTACTGCATAATTTCTAAAGGATTTGTAGATTTCCTGTAAATTTCAGAAAACTTATTTCTCTGTAGGATTAAATTAATGAAGGGGAAATTATATGAATAGAAAATGAATTTTAAAACCTTTGGGGTAAACCAAATTTTGAATGGAAATTTTCTGTGTGTGTTATCTTTTGAAAACCCTGAAGGAAATTTTATAGTTTCCCCGATTTCCCTACTATAACCCTGAAGGAATTTTTGTATACTTCTATTATGAAACCCTGTGAAATTTATATATATATATATATATATATTTTAATATATATATATACATATATTTTATACATATATAAATTGGATTGTTAAATTTTATTTAATTCCATGTTCGTCGCCATACAGGCGTATTAGGAAATTTTAATTAAAAAATATATAGTTTTCAGATCACCGTACGGGTGAATTTAAATATAAAAAAAATTAAATGTATTTTGGGGAGGGCCGAAACCCTCCCCTCACCCCTTATGGGTGGGCGCAGCCACCATGGCTGCGCACAATAGCCAGGGGTTGTTGGGCACAACCCTGGTAATGGTTGCGTCCTCCCCAAAAGGGAGGCCGCAACCAGAGCAACGTTTGTATAAAGTTTTGGTTTATTTAAAATTTCGTTTAAAGATTTTAAATTGTAAATTTTATGTTAATATTTGAAAATTCAATTTTTATATATCTATTCTATTATATATATATGGGTATATATTGATTGGAATAAATATTATAATTAATATATTTTTATTTATATATAAACATATATGAATATATGTTTGTATAAAAATATTTGTAAGATTTGTAATTTGTTAAGTTAGAAAAATAATTTTTGTTTCTTTTTTTTTAAAATTGCATGTGGGATTTAAGATTGAGAAAACATAGAATATACTATTATGTGAATGTGAGAAAATCAAGAGAATAGAATTAAATGAAACGATTACTTTTATTGATTTTAAAATAGACCTTTTATTAAGTTGATTTATATTCATGTTGTTTTCAAACTGATGCAAGTGGATCTAGTAAATCCGAATAATAGACGTTTATTTTTCATAATTTGCTTTAATTGTGTTTCTAGTTGGGCAAATTGGGAATGTCATAGTTGTTCAAGTCTTCCAAACCAATTGTAAAAGTGGGGATTGTGATTGTTAAAGTTAAATTCTTGAGTTAGCTAAGGTTGTGTACATGGTATTTGTGTGGTGTTTAGACACCTGATTATATGAATATAGTCATTGTTGTTCATTATGAAAAGTGTAGAATTTCTTGTTGTATTTCTGTACACCTTGTAAACCTTAGTCAAGAAAACTTAGATTCCTTTGTTATGTTTAGGGGAGTGGCTCTATGTAAGGGCTGACACACAAGGTGGTGTCAGGGTAACTTACAAAGAGTTAGTAAGTCAGTGATAACTAAATAACACAGTAGTTAGAATTAAAATTCTTAACAAGATGTTTATGCCTCACTTTTTGACTTTTGAACTAGTTCAGTCTTGAGTATAAGATGAGAAGGTTTGGAATGGAAAATTGATGTCTTGTTCTTCAAAAAACATTCGATTCCGCAATATCTTGCAATTGGGCCGAGTTTCGCAAGAGGTTACCATGGTAACCCAAGGTTGGGGGTCGGAACCTAGGAAGAAACACCAGGGTAACCTCTGCAACATTGTGATGACACTCCACCTAAAATAACAGTTAACCTTGTGTATGTAGTACATTCAATTGTCTAAAATCTGGAAGCAATGTAACCATCAGTTAGTTGTGTACTTGTGTCTAGGGTTAGTAGATTATATCTAGGTAACCATATTACTATCTCCTAGCACGGGGGGTGGACCTACAGGTACCACATGGTTGGGTGGAACGTGCACCTTACTCCATTGGGTCCCCAGTTTATGATCATGGCATCGAGAGCTTCATGGATGGAGAGCTCGTACTTGGATATAGATGTACTTTTTTTATTGCATTAATGTAAAAACTTGTATTGTAAAACATCTGTTAAATTGTTTATGAGGTGAATATTTGTAAATGTAAATGGTAACTATTATTTGAACTACCTGATCAGATGAATGGGTATTGTAATATCTTGCCAAATGCAATGTAAGAAATCAAGTTTGTACTTTATATTATCTTGAATGGAATTTTCATATGTTATGCAATATCTATTTTTAATGTTTATGTTAATTCATTATAAGCAATGTGAAATACTAAAGTCATCTATGGAAACTCAAGCAGTGTAATGTCGCGTAACTTAAGGAATGTATGCAAACTAATTAACTTAATATTAATATTTAAAAAATTAAATTATTTCACTATTATACACAAATGCAACATTCCTTAGGTTATTATGATGAGGCATTACAGATTGGGTATCAGAGCCAAGGTTACAAACACTGGACGCTCTGGGTAATCGTGAGCCCATTAGGTTGACCTAGTACGTAGTGTCATTATCTGTTAGCCTCGGTTGATTAGTATCTAAGACTTGTTATCGTTATGTGTAGGAACATTCCTAGGCAAGGTAGAAGAGGATGTGGTAGAGGTTGAGGTGGAGGCTAAGGGCCAATCCCTCAGGTTACTCCCCCTCTGAGCCCTCATCAGAGTGATCAAGTAGAATAGTTGGATTAGAGGAATGAGAGACAGAATCCTGAACAGTCAGGAGTAGAGGGTTCACAGATATGTCTTTATTGGAGGAGGTCTTAGCTCGTCTTGGACCTAGACAAGAAGTTGAGCAGGAGGTTGTCAGAGAGAGAGATAGATCTCCTAGGAGAGTAGATGATACAGTGCACCAGGATGCTATTACTGCAGGACACATGAGGGATTTACTGAGGGCACACCCTCCTACTTTTGACGGTGCAGGAGGTGGCTTAGAGGCAGAGACCTGGCTACTAGATTTGGTTAGATGCTTCACCATGCACCCTTACGATAGCAATACCCATGCGAGATGCACTATTATGCATTTGAGAGGATTCGCCTCTACTTGGTGGCACCTGGAGGAGTAGAAGCTCCACTTAGATATTGGGTCAGTGTCTTGGGAGATGTTTCTGGAGAGGTTTAGAGCACGGTTCCTATCGGAACACTGGAGGCAGCGTCGGGCCGACAAGTTTCATGATCTACGTTAGTTGGCTCTTTCTGTTGAGCAATATGAACGTAGATTCTATGAACTCAAGCAGTATGCTGGTATTGGCGATGATGAGTCGATGCTAGTACAACACTTCATTAGGGGTTTAAACACCCGCATTAGTGGTGGTGTCAGAGATTTTGAGCCAAATACTATGGAAGTTGCGGTGGAGAAGGCTCGCATAGTGGAAGAGAACCTTGTTATGGTGTTAGGTGGTCACACAAGAGTACATATTGGTAGTGTTCCTGCAGCAGGTTTTAGTCCACGGGGTGGATAGGCATAGACAGGAGGTTCCTCTAGGAACCAACAGACACCCACAAAGGGTGGGCAGCAACAACAACAACGTACACCTCAAAAGAATAACAATCCACAACCACAACAAGGTAATAGTCCACAAACAGGAAAGGGTCACAACTGGTGGCACAACAAGCACAATAGGCAGGATCAACCTACGCAGAGTGCTCAGTCTACTATCAGTAGAGGTAGTTTCCAACAATCCAATGCACCTTTGGGTGGCAGAGGATTCGGTAGAGGCACAGGTTGTTACTCATGTGGACAGGAGGGACACATAGCTAGGCAGTGTCTGATGAGAGGTTCTACTAGTTTTGGGCCTCGACCTACAGTTTCAGAGCCTACAGTGGGTGATGCAGGATGATCACATACAATATATGCTACGGTTAATGACCGCCAAGCTGATCACCAGAACACAGTGGTCGAGACTTTAGGTAAGTTACATGGTGTTAGTGTTTCCATTCTTTTTGATTCTGGAGCTACCGACTCCTTTATTTCACTGAACATTGTTGACCGATGTGGTCTTGTGGTGGTAAAGCAAGGTGGTAAGTGGCAGGTTGAATTCGCCTCTGGGGTGAAAGTAGCGGTAGAGAACTTAGTACATAATTGTGAACTTAAAATTGGTATGTTAATTACCCTAGTAAATCTTCATGTTACACCTTTAGGATCGTATGGCATAGTTTTAGTATGGATTGGCTAGCATCTCATCATGCTGTGATTTACTGTCAACTTAAGACAGTTAGTTGCATTAATGATTTAGGTGTGAAAGTGGAAATTCTAGGTGTTCAAAGACCTATCTCTTTGCAGATGATTTCTACTATGCAATTAAAGAGATGTCTTCATCATGAATGTCAGCTATTTGTAACAAAAGTTACTGATTTAGAAGAAGGTGAGAGTCAAGAGGTATCTCTTGATGATCATCCTATTCTTAGCGAATTCAAAAATGTGTTTCCTAATGACATACTTGGAATGCCACCGAAGAGAGACATTGATTTTAGAGTTGATCTAGTTCTTGGAGCTGAGCCTATATCTAGAGCTCCATATGGAATGACGACTCAGGAGTTAGAGGAACTTCGTATCCAGTTAGAGGAGTTATTAGAAAAGGGATTCATTCATCCAAGTGTTTCCCCTTGGGGAGCACCTGTTATCTTCGTAAAGAAGAAGGATGGGTCACTTAGATTGTGCATTGACTATCGACAATTGAACAAGGTTATGATTAAGAATTGTTATCCTTTGCCTAGAATCGATGATCTTTTTGATCAAATCAAGGGAGCTAATGTGTTCTCTAAAATCGATTTGAAATCTGGTTACCATCAATTGCGAATTGCTGAAGCTGACATTCATAAAATTTCTTTTCGAACTCGTTATGGGCACTATGAATTCACAGTAGTACCGTTTGGGTTACTGAACACACCATCAGTATTCATGAGTTTAATGAATGGTTTATTTCATACATACCTTGATCGCTTTGTCCTAGTATTTCTTGATGATATTTTGATCTATTCAAGGAACATGAAGGAACATGAAGAACATTTGAGATAGGTATTGCAATGTTTAAGGGAAAATCAATTGTATGCGAACTTGAAGAAGTGTGACTTCTTTCAAACTAAAGTAAAATACCTTGGACATGTGATTTTTGGAAAAGGTATTGCTGTGGATCCTTCAAAGATTCAAGCTATTGTAGATTGGCCCACACCTACTAATGTAGGTGAAGTGCGTAGTTTTATGGGTCTAGCTGGTTACTATAGGCAGTTTGTTGAGGGATTTTCTAGAATCGTCATCCTATTACTTCTCTTCAAAGGAAAGGGAAGAAGTTTGTTTGGACAGAGCAGTGTCAGTTGGCTTTTCAGACACTTAAAGAAAAGTTGACTAATGCGCCTATACTAATTGTTCCTGATCCTACTAAGGACATTGTGGTTTACATAGATGCATCCTTAGAGGGTTTGGGAGCAGTTCTGATGCAAGATGGGCATGTGATTGCTTATGAGTCTCACAAACTCAAGGATCATGAATTAAACTATCCCACTCATGATTTAGAACTAGCTGCAGTTGTACATGCATTAGTTCGGTGGAGGAATTTCTTATTAGGTCATTGTTTCAAACTTCATACTGATCACTGTAGTCTACAATACATTTTCACGCAACCTAACTTGAATGCTAGGCAGAGACAGTGGATGGAGTTTTTGTGTGAATACAATTTTGAAGTGAGATATGTTCAAGGAAAAGAGAACGTAGTGGCTGACGCTCTTAGTCATCGTCGACATGAGATCCCTGCTACTACTCTTGAAGTAGATTTGAGAGGTCAAATATTAGTAGCACTTCCTACTAATAGATTGTATCAGGAAGTGAAGTTGGAGATTGAATCTGGTAGACCTTTAGAAGATCGATTTGTAGGATATGTCCTAGAACCAGATGGTATATTATGACATTTAGGTTGTATTTATGTACCACATTTTGAGGGTCTTCGTACATTAATTATGACTGAAGCTCGTCGAGCTCCGTACTCAGCTCATCCAGATGTTAAGAAAATGCATGCCGATCTTTGACAATTGTATTTCTGGCCTGGTATGAAATGTGATATTGTTGACTATGTATCGAGATGTCTTGAATGCCAGTAAGTCAAAGCTGAGCATCAACATCCCGCTAGATTATTGCAGCCACATCTCATTCCTAAATGGAAATGGGATATTATATCCATTGACTTTATTGTAGGGTTACCTACGTCATCACATAGACATGATGCCATTATGGTAACTGTTGACCGATTGACTAAGGTAGCTCACTTTTCACCATTACGATCATCTTACAATGCTTCATCCGTAGCTAGGATATTCATGGAGGACATAGTTAGATTTCATGGGATTCCTCGTAGGATTATTTCTGATAGAGATCCTGTATTCACTTTAGCCCTATGGACTTCATTACAACATGCTCTAGGTACACAATTGAACTTTAGTTCAGTGTATCATCCTCAAATCGATGGACAAACAGAGAGAGTTAATCAATTATTAGAGGATATGCTTAGAATGTATGTAATGGACCAACAATCATATTTGGAGGATTATCTATATTTATTAGAATTTACTTACAATAACGGATATTAGAGTTCCATAGGTATGCCACCATTTCAGGCATTATATGGTCGTCCTTGTCGAACTCCTTTGAGTTGGGACCGACTAGAGGATAGAGTGTTACTTGGACCTAAGATGCTTCGAGACATGGAGCAACAGGTTGATTGTATTAGAGAACATCTGATAGCAACTCAAGATAGGCAAAAGAAGTATGTTGATGTGCATAGAATAGACTGACAGTTTGCTCATGGTGATAGAGTGTTTCTTTGAGTACGACCGCGAAAGAGTCCAATCCGTTATGGAAAAGGCTCTAAGCTTGCGCCTCGTTTCGTTGGGCCATTTGAGATCTTAGAGAGAATTGGTCTTGTGGCATATCAACTCGCCTTACCACCCAGTTTGTCATGTATTCATGATGTTTTTCATGTATCAGTTCTTAGACCATATCATCCCAACATTTCTCATGTACTTGATTGGAATGCGTTACAGGTAGAGGATGGGCAGTTGGCTTTGGAGCCCGTGGCCATTCTATAGTGCTGGATGCTCAGTCTCAGGGGTCGAGACGTTGATCAGGTGAGGGTCTAATGGGATCCTATCCATGAGGCTTCTGCTACTTGGGAGGATGCGACATGAATGAGGGAACTTTATCCCTATCTGTTCGCAGGCTTTCAAGAGCAAGCCTGATCCTAGGCAGGGAGGATGTAGTACCCCTCCATTTATGCTTATGTTTTCTGTTGCATGTTTTTTTATACTGTTAGACTTTGGTACTTGGTTTGGATATTTTGATCGCTGATTTTGAGCGACAGTGGATTCACTTTGTGACTTGATGATACATTGTATGGTGATATTTGATTTCTGACATGCTTTGATATAGCGTAGATGTTACTTTCAGATGATTATTGCTATGTATATGTTTATTTTGGACTAACTGTTATTTAATTCGTCAGTCTGATGTGACGTGTATTGGTGTGGAGAATGAAATCGCATCACTCGCTTGCGAGTGCCTTGTGATGTCCGTGATTTTCTCCGCACGGTGTGCTTGTACAGTGGATTATATATATATATATGCATGTTATTGCTTGGTTGCAGGATTGCAGGTACATGACACTGTCTCCACCTGGTTACTCAGGTCTGAGCGTGTCAAGACTCAATAGAAATGTTGATTGGGAGGTAGTAGTTTGGTTCATCCTAGTCTAGTCTATAACCCGGTCATAGTACATTGTCTGTTTTAGTTCAGAGTCTTGGTTGTCTTGTTTGTTCCTGTTTGGATTATTTGCTTGAAAAGGAAAATTTTGTTATTTAATAATAGTTTATTATGTTTTAAATTACTGTTATTTAAATTAATTTTTAAATGTTGAAAATAAGGTTTTACATGTTATTTAATAAATTAATTAGTTTGTTTGGTTAAATAATTTGATCTTAGAGATTAAATTTATTTAATTAAATAAATAAATTAATTAAATTAAATTGTTTTAAAGGTGTGAAAAGATTTTATTAAAATTTGAAATTAAATATTAAATTGGAAGTGGCATTTTTATTTGTAAATAAATTTTGGTATTTTGGAAATTGGAAAATTAAATAAAATTAAAATGCATGCAATTTTGAAAGGCAAGATTGCCGAGAAGTGGTTAAAAGATATTTTGTACTTCTCGACATGTGTGCAAGTTGCATTTATGATTTTTGTTGAGGAATTTTCCAGAGGTTAATTTGGATCTGGAAAAACACAGAGGGATGCTATTTTTTTCTCTTCACGGGAAAAATATCAGTGCTTGGTTAAATTTTTGTATATGCTTTTGGTATTATTGTATACTTGTGGAAGATTTCTGGTTCGTGTTTTGGGAATTGGTTCTCGGGAAGGGATTTGGAAGCTACAGGCAACATAGGTTCTTATCACTAGTCAGTTTTTTGAAGCAAGGGAACACAGGTATTCTCCTTGTGATTTAATTTTTGTTTGTTTATGAAAAAGAATGTCTGAGAAAAGAAAGTTTTAATTTCATTAATTTTTTTTTGTAATTCTCAGGAAAGTTAATTACTGTATAATTTCTGAAGGATTTGTAGATTACCTGTAAATTTTAGAAAACTTATTTCTCTATAGGATTAAATTAAAGAAGGGGAAATTATATGAATAGAAAATGAATTTTAAAACCTTTGGGGTAAACCAAATTTTGAATGGAAATTTTCTGTGTGTGTTATCTTTTGAAAACCCCGAAGGAAATTTTACAGTTTCCTCGATTTCCCTAGTGTAACCCTGAAGGAATTTCTGTATACTTCTATTATGAAACCCTATGAAATTTATATATATATATATATTTTAATATATATACATATATTTTATACATATATGTTTTCATATATGAATTGGATTGTTAAATTTTATTTAATTCCATGTTCGTCGCCGTATAGGCGTATTAGGAAATTTTAATTAAAAAATCTACAGTTTTCAGATCGTCGTACGAGCGAATTTAAATATAAAAGAAAATTTAAATGTATTTTGGGGAGGGCTAAAACCCTCCCCTCACCCCTTATGGGTGGGCGCAGCCACCATGGCCCTGGTAATGGCTGCGTCCTCCCCAAAAGGGAGGCCGCGACGAGAGCAGTGGTTGTATAAAGTTTTGGTTTATTTAAAATTTCATTTAAAGATTTTAATTTGTAATTTTTTAAGTTAGAAAAATAATTTTTGTTTCTTTTTTTTAAAAATTGCATGTGGGATTTAAGATTGAGAAAACATAGAATATACTGTTATGTGAATTTGAGAAAATCAAGAGAATAGAATTAAATGAAACAATTACTTTTATTGATTTTAAAATAGATCTTTTATTAAGTTGATTTATATTCATGTTGTTTTCAAACTGATGCAAGTGGATCTAGTAAATCCGAATAATAGACGTTTATTTTTTATAATTTGCTTTAATTGTGTTTCTAGTTGGGAAAATTGGGAATTTCGTAGTTGTTCAAGTCTTCCAGACGAATTGTAAAAGTGGGGATTGTGATTGTTAAAGTTAAATTCTTGAGTTAGCTAAGGTTGTGTACATGGTATTTGCATGGTGTTTAGACACTTGATTGTATGAACATAGTCATTGTTGTTCGTTATGAAAAGTGTAGAATTTCTTGTTGTATTTCTATACACCTTGTAAACCTTAGTCAAGAAAACTTAGATTCCTTTGTTATGTTTAGGGGAGTGGCTCTATGTAAGGGCCAACACACAAAGTGGTGTCAGGGTAACTTACAAAGAGTTAGTAAGTGAGTTATAACTAAATAACACAGTAGTTAGAATTAAAATTCTTAACAAGATGTTTATGCCTCACTTTTTGACTCTTGAGCTAGTTTAGTCTTGAGTATAAGATGAGAAGGCTTGGAATGGAAAATCGATGTTTTTTTTCTTCAAAATACATTTGATTCCGCAATAGCTTGCAATGGGGCTAGGTTTCGTAAGAGGTTACCAGGGTAACCCAAGGTTGGGGGTCGGAACCTAGGAAGAAACACCAGGGTAACCTTTGCAACATTGTGATGAAACTCCACCTAAAATAACAGTTAACCTTGCATATGTAGTACATTCAATTGTCTTAAATCTGGAAGCAATGTAACCACCAGTTAGTTATGTACTTGTGTCTAGGTTTAGTAGATTATGTCTAGGTAACCATATTACTATCTCCTAGCATGGGGAGTGGACCTACGGGTACCATATGGTTGGGTGGATCATGCACCTTACTCCATTGGGTCCCGAGTTTATGATCATGGCATCGAGAGCTTCATGGATGGAGAGCTCGTACTTGGATACAAATGTACTTTCTTTATTGCATTAATGTAAAAACTTGTATTGTAAAAATCTCTCAAATTGTTTATGAGGTGAATATTTGTAAATGGAAATGGTAACTGATATTTGAACTACCTCATCAGATGAATGAGTATTGTAATATCTTGCCAAATGCAATGTAAGAAATCAAGTTTGTACTTTATATTATCTTGAATAGAATTTTCATATGTTATGCAATATCTATTTTTAATGTTTATGTTAATTCATTATAAGTAATGCAAAATACTAAAGTCATCTATGGAAACTCAAGTAGTGTAACGTTGCCTTACTTAATGAATGGATGCAAACTAATTAAATTAATATTAATATTTTAAAAAAAAAATTATTTCACTATTATACACAAATGCAACATTCCTTAGGTTATTATGACGGGGCATTACAGAAACATTGTCCTTAGCAAGCTTTTCACACTCTTCTATTATTTATTTTAGGGTTTGATTCAGATGAACATCTTCTAGACCTTTGCTTTCTTTTTACTTCAACTAACCACATAGTTCTTTCCTCTTTTCCCTTGACTCATTTATTTTATCCTTTAGTGATTAAATGAATTTTTTGATAGCCACAAGATTTTCTTTTAGTTCCATGAACTTTTCTTTAGACTAATCAAGATCATCAAGTGCCACCATAAGCTGCTATTGAAGACCACCCATGTCTATTATAATCTAAGATCCACCTCAAGCTATTAAAATCAGAAGAGGAACAAGCTTTGATACCAATTGTTGGACACTAGGAACATTTAGAGGGGGGTGAATAAGTGTTTCACACTATTTGAATTTCAAATCAGATCTTAAATTATCAATAGCAATATTTAACCTTTAATAGCATTCACAACATATAAACAGAAGGAAACATGCAAACTCATTAAAGAGACAATGTGAACACCATAACACCAAAATTTTTACATGGAAACCCTGTTAGGGGAAAAACCATGATGGAGATTAATCCACAAAGTATATTCTGTTAAAATTATGATAAAAAAGGAATGCACTTGCATTCAGGCACATTGCCTAGAGCTCACTACTCAAAATAGGGAAGGCTCATTTCCTTACAAAATATTTGAGTTTACAAAAAAATGTTGAACTGAGAATATAGCATCTACAAATACCTAGATTCAGTTCCAATGAGGCACATAAGATATATTTTGGACCTCTTGTCCAATTCAAACTTCTACTCTGGTCTGCTATGCTTTATTACATGAAAACCCTTCTGCTGCACAAACAAAATTCACTTCAATAGATCTTCTGATATTAGCTCATATTGCCACTCTGCACTTTTTCTCTTACACACCTTCTCACTTCTTGATCCACACACCACACACCAAAAATGATTTTCTGATTTCACATATATATTCACTAACAAAATTTTATTGCTATATGTCAACTTCGAACAAAATATAATATTCTTCCACATGTCAGCACAAATCATCAATTAGAATTAATGCATACCCACAAAAGTTAGCTAGACTATAGTAGGGACCCAAATCAAAATTTCCAACATAAGAAATAGCTAGACAAATATTCATCATACATCTGGAATATGCCATACACAACAAGTCAGTCAAGAAAATAAACAATAAATCATTCTATTGAATCTCTTAACTCGTATACCGATTTCTGTAACACCAAAAAACTTACCAATAAGGTAACATACATGCTTGAAAAGCTTCCGTAGGGATCCACACAACAAAATAATGATTTGGTGTAGTATTCGGACCAAATTATCAACCAGATACTCTATTCTTCATATATTACAATCTTCTACTTTTCTTGTCGGTAGGAACTACTTCTAAATTGCAGACCATACTATTGACTCCAGTTGCCATCAATGACAACACTAGCAACCAAAAAAAATCTCCCAAATCCATATGCCAACATGTGATTCATATAGAAAAATTAGGTTTTGTGCATTTCCAGAACTCTATTCACTTCCAGACCTAAACCTCTACAACCTAAGACCCTTAAACATTTTTGATGGTTTCCAAATCCTATTTTTTTTAAATTACCTATCTAGTCTAGGGAACATAATGCCCCTATCCAACAAATTTGGGATAAAATATTCTATGCAAATCTTTGTTTGTGGTCTTTGTTCAAATTTGGTTCCTATTTATGGTAGTTTGTCTTGAAACTTCTAGATTTTTCTATGCATTGCCAATTTTCCCTAATTCAGTGTAATACCCCCTAAAAAGGATAATAAAAATATGATTTTTTTTCAAAAGTATTGTTTTGATATAGAAAAATATGGATTGTCTAATTTTTTTTCTTCTACTCCCATCTAGCCTTGCTCATCATAATGGTAAAAATAATGATCTTGTTGAGCAACTTCATAATACTCCAACTAGTATCTCCCTTTGGGACTTGATTCAAACATCACCTAAATACCACGAGATGCTCCAAGATACCTTACATAATATTGATATCTCACCTTCTATCAAACCAAATGAGAAAACAAGCTTGTTTGATTGTATACATGCAAAAAATTTGGATATTACCTTCCATCAACATGAATTACCTCCGCTTTTTAGATCCAAAACAAATATGAGGCTCTAATGATAGTGATTTCTATTAATAAAAAATGGCTTATTTGTACTATCATTGATAATGGATCAGGTCTTAATGTTTGTAGCATTGATCTTCTAGATAAAATTTGTGTGGATAAGAATCTCATAGAACCTAATGATTTTTCTATTAATTGATTTGATAATGTTAGTAGGAAACCATTAGGGACAATCACAATACCCATTAAGGTAGGACCCATGATTTTTCCTATCCCTATCCATATCATGCAGAGACCTCTTTCATATAATCTTGTACTAGGTAGGTAGTGGATTCCCCTCTACTCTTCACTATGATATGAAATATGAATATTTAATAATAAGATATATATAGTAAAAGTAGATAGAAAATGTTATAATTCACAAATTAAAGTCGAAGATAACACTTCAAACTCTCTTAGTACTTTGATTCCATATCCAAAAGTGGAACCATTACCTTCTAATATTAATGATACTATGGATACACTCTTAGGTGATGATTGGGGATCATTAGATTTTATACCTCATTTCAATGGGGAGTCTAAAATATCACCATCAAAGCCCAAATAATCAAATGTGGTATTATCTAGTATAAATAATGGTCAAAATAATGCTTTATCTTTAAATACATGTTTTGGTGACAATTGGGGTTCATTAGATTTTACACCCTCCTTTGTGGGAGAGTACAAAATATCACAATATCAACCAGGGTCTTGTGTTTCTTTTTCCCAATATTTTTCTACATAAAAAATTCCAAAAACATCACCCAATTATGGTGATGGGGGCTCTTTAGCCTTTGTCCCTCATGTGTTGGTGATGCTTAACTTTAAAAAATTTAAATAGAATTACATTCTTGTGAAAAAATCAATTCTTCTCACAAGAATTTAAATAATGCTTATCAACCTAAGTTGGAATAGTGTTATGGTATTGGATGTAAAATGCTTTTGAAAAGTGGATATAATGAAAAAATAAAACAAGGAGATAAGGATCATGTGAATTCTATACCATACCTTTCAAAAAAGGGTTTAGGTTTCCAACCAAATTCTCTGTCTTCATCTCATCTTCCATCATCTACTATATTTAAAACATCATATTGAAAGTGAACAAGATTTTCTTCACAAGAAATTTTTTTCTCCTCCACCTTTATTAGAGAAAGAGAATATTTTGTTGAGGCTTCTCAAAGCTTGCTTGGTTACTCTTCCTCCTCCAACATGAAAGAAATTTTATGAAAATAACTCGTTTTGTGCATATCATCGAGTGCATGGTTATTCCACCAATGAATGTCAGGCCTTAGGTAGTAGAATACAATAAATTATTGATTGTTGTTATCTTCCATGTGTTGATGCACCTAATCACTCTAAATAATAATGATTCATATGCTATGGTTTTTTTCCTCAATGTGTCATTTGTAGCTTCATGTGTTTTCTCATTTCAATTCATGGTGATACAATAGTAAGTGCAACCATATTTATTTATATGGTAGCAACATGATAGTACATTGTATCGTTGTATTTTCCTTTATAATTGAGGGGCAAGGATAACTAGTTTTGGGAGGTGTGTATTTTTTTTCAAGGATCCCCTCTTCATCTCTTATTTTCTTAAAATAGAAACATAGAAAGTACGTTAAAATTTTAAAGGGGGGATATCATCCTATGTATTTCATTGATTTATGATTTTATTTGACTTATTAACATACCCCTTTGGTGGTGGTGTTGTTTATAATGCTCCCTGAGGCATGGTTATCAATTCGTCCCCCATGACATTGAGCATAGATTTGTCCCTTATGATGTTAAACCTTTGTGCACTCCCTAAGGAATGATTGGAAAAATAGTCTATGGATTTGGAATAATAGAGCTTAATAATAGAGTTTGATGATTCATGAATTTGAAAATTTATTTACATGGCCACCTAGCATAACACACTTTTCTTGCCAGTGGAGTCATGCGTTTCATGAGTGATTTTAAATCCTTATGAGAGAACTATTTTTTCTAACACATTCGATGGATGATGTTTGGTATTTGAGACAAATTTAAGACTAAGGCCTCTTTACTTTACTAACTCAAATCCTTTTTATTACTAAACCCTATGTTTTCTTTTTATTACGTTTGTATTGTTTGTCTTATGTATTCCAGGTGTCTACTTTGTGTCTTTGGTGTGTCTAATTCATGTATTTCATGTGTTTGCTTCATGTATTATGTGTGTTTACTTATGTATTCTTTGTATACGATGTGTTTTCTTTCTACATGATTTGTGTATTCTTTTAAAATATACTTCATTGATTGTTCTTTGAATGTCTTATGTGTGAGTGAATCTTTTTTTGTCTTATGTGCATGTTTATCTTAACATTATGGATTGATGAGATCCTAAGTTGGGGGCTTGTGTGCCCCTCAACTTGGCATCTTCTTGTCTTTTTGGTGTTTTTATTTTCTTTAGTGTGAGTATGAATGTAAGATCATACTCTCACTAAAGTGGGGGCTAAATGTAGCATAAAAATTTGTCACCCTTGATAATTTTACATTAGGTTTTTCTCCCCTTTATGTTCTTGCACCTAATTATGCATTTAATTGTCCGTTTTAGGAATATATTCTAAAATCAAACAAGGAAATAAAAAGTGAGCATTTAATATTTCCCCTGACACTTTGGGCCTCAAAAAGAATTGGTCTGATCCAGGGAGCCCCATTCCCTAGACCACCTCTTTTTGGCTCCAATTTGAATATGTTGGTGTCGGTGTTTTTTATTTGAATTTCAAATTTCATTTTTTGGCCATCGGTACTTAATTTTTGGGAAATTAGAAGAATTGCATATAAGTACTAGCCATTTTAACTATTTCAATCATAACATTTTTATTGAGCAAATTGAAGATCCTAAAAATCAGGCAAGGTAATCAAGGGGATAATTAGTAGCATTACCACAACACTTTCATCAATCAAGGTCAAGCTTGGAAACCATTAGGAAGAAGGAAGCAATTTATGTGCATGGAGCTATTATGATTAATCATTCCAATTTATGAAGATGTGCTAAGTTATCCTCTACATGCTAGTTGCTACAATATATTATGTTTTGGGAACTAATATTTTGTATTTCTATCAAGAATTCAAGGCATCCATCCATCAACATCAATAATCTTGTAGTGTGACATCTCTTCTTCAAGGGTTTTCACATCAAGGTAACATTATCATTTGGAATTTATAAATTTTATTCAATTATTATTGGTTTGACCTCTTCCTAGCCTAGGGTATGCCCTCTTGATCATCATCAATCACTGTATGTGGAGGTAGAAGTAAAAAAATGGGGTTTTAATTAAGCAAGACCCTATACAACATGAACTTTCCCCCTCTTTTCATGTGTACAATTCAAATATGGGAGTTTTAGTAGAACACAACCACAAAATACAAAGTGCAAACTGTAACATACATCTTAGAACTTTCAAATCCAAAAAAATAAGATTCGGCCAGTATGGGGTGCACCACACCCTAGACCATTTATTTTAGCTTCAAATTTTTAGTAAAAATTCCTCACTATTGGTATTTCTTAGATCCAAGTTAGTTCTGCTACTTTCCATTTTTATTTGTGAAATAAATTACATTTTCAAATCAAGGGTTATATGTCAAATTGGCTTGTTAAATTACACATCAAATTTATCATCCTCACAACTCAATACAACTTAAATCATAAAAGTTTGGATCTCCATTTGTTAGATGCACATGACAATGGAGAGGGGAGGTGAATCAATTGTACATTAAAACATCAAAAACCTCATTAAAATTCAAATCTTTATTATCCCTTAAACCGTTAATTAGATTTAGCATGAAAGTAAAAAAAGCAACAACACATCAAAACACCATACATAATAGAACACTAGATTTACATGGAAAACCCAAGAAGGGAAAACGACAGTGAGGATTAGCTCGTAATATAAAGTAATAATAACACCAAATATAATAGGCTCATTGCAAAAGGAATCATTGTATAGAAGAAAGACGATAGAAGAGGTAGCTCACTTCCAATTTGAACTGCTAATAATTCATCTCTCTTATGTCGAAGGTAGAGTTCCATTGAAGCACAAAAAAATCATTCAATAGACCAAATTGTAGACACCTTCTTCTCACTGCATTTGGGAGTCATAGTCATTAAAGCTTGCACTTAGATCACCATAGTTGATCTCTTTTGCATCTTTCACATCACATACCTTCTCTCTACTTAATACACACAATAGATTTCCTTGTATTTATACCATCCACAACCTAAAACAATCTCAATTAGGTTGATCTTAAGGAAACGTATGCATATCAAAAATACATCAAATAGGTTGGCACCAAACACTTCCATGGTTTAAAGAAGTGAAGGAAGACCACACCACAACTTAACTGGGACCTAAATCTACATTGAAAAGCTTCTCAACACTTCCACAAGCAATAATCATCCTTCACAATTAGTGCTAGCACACTAGATCAACTAAACCTATACTAACACTAACAATTGACCAAAAAATGCCTCTCTAGGTTCAAAAAAATCTCACAGACCTTACAAAAAAATCCAAAACATCTCAAAATATTCCATGTCATTAGGATATTCACCACTACTACTATAACCACCTGAAACTTAAGAACACATTTATTCTATTCGACCAAACTCATAGGCACCAACATACAACACACCAAACAACCTTGTGGAACACCACATCACCTAAAAATTCAAGGAAAGGTAGATAAAAATAGTATAGGCACATTCCCAAATTTGTAAGACAAGAACCTTCACTTCAGAGAAATGCAAAGCAATATCATCTCTTCTAGACACCCTATTTCACTAGAAAAACATACTATCATACACAAATTTCATTGCAGAACAATCCAAAACCTGAAAATCTAGATATAGAACCTTTGAACACCTATAATCATAATATCCAAACCACACAGGCATATTTTCAACCTTGAAGAAATACAAAGAAAAACATTGAATGCCACTCTTTCACACTAAACTCTCTTTTATTCAAATTTTCTCAAAAGAACTTGGAAACCAAGTGAACCAAATGCATCAAAAACACTACTAACATCTCTGCAACACATATGCAACATTTGAAATTCATCTCATCAACTTATTTCACATCCAACTATATCTCCAAACACAAGTTCTACAATTATACTGAATTAAGACATTAATGACAACCCCAACATTGTGTTGACATCAATACCAATAACTCCAGGCTTCCAACAACTCCAATGCTATAGGTTGACATCATCAACACTAGAAAAATTCCAACATTCTCTTCATATAGGGGGTTCACATCAATGACAACACCCAAACTACTCACAAACAACTCAAGCTTCCAATAATCTACCACTTTTTCATTGATTGAAACACCAACTTTTTGAAAAAACATCAATTACAAAAGTAGCCAAGCAACAACAAGCAACACTCCCCTTGATCATGGAATCGCTCACACTTCATATTCCCTTGCTCTTGAGCACTCTCTCCCCACGTGGTCTTTAGAACATATTCTCTTTTGCACTATGCACTATGGTTTTTCAACCAATTCTCTCCCCCTTTGACATCAATGGAAAATGGACATAAACTCATCCAACTCTCTTTCTTGTATTGAAATATTTTTCTCTCCCCCTTTGACAACATTCAAAGGGAAACAACTACACCTTTCACACATCATCTGCATATATGATTTTTCTTTTCTATTTTCCTTTTTGATATTTGCATACACCACTTTGACACCACTTGCAACACCAACAAGCAACTTCACTACATTGCACTTAATTTTCTTCACTCTCCCCCTCAAGGGAAAAAAATATGCTCCATTTGACTTCACCAACCAAAAATAATACTGCAAATCCCCCTAAGAGGTAGCCTTCATTAGTCCAAAACAAAAAAATAAATCTTGAATTTCTCCACTAGACTGATGCACACTCTTATGCATCTAGCTAAAAGGAGGGGAAATAACCCCTAACTTTTGTTAGAGATACTCACATGTATCTTTAGGAAGATCCTTCATGAAAATATCTACAACTTGATCCTTTGTAGGAACATACTCCAACTTTACCTCATTTTCTGCAGTCTTCTCTCTCAAGAAGTGATACCAAATTGAGATATGCTTTGTTCTTGAATGCATCACTAGATTATTTGATATATTGGTAGCACTTGTATTATAATATAATATAGAAATAGGTTCATCATATGAAATTATGATATATTTTAATGTCTTCTTCATCCACAACACCTATGTGCATTAAGATACTGCTAGAATATAATCTTCTTCTACAGTAGATAATGACATTGAGTCCTACTTATTACTCAACTTTGAAGCCAATCTGCTTCCAAGAAAGAAAGCACCTCCACTTTTACTTCTTCTGTTATCCACACAACCTACCCAATTTGCATCAATATAGGCACTTAAAGAGAAATCAGTATCCTTTGGATACCATAACCATAGTCTAGAGTGCCTTGCAAATATCCAAATATCCTCTTTACTACTACCACATGTGATTCTCTAGGATCTTCTTGAAATCTAGCCACAAGATAAACTACATGCATGATATCAGGTCTAGTAGCAGTTAGATATAGTAGTCTACCAACCATTGATCTGTACTTGCTCTAATTATTCTTAGGAGATTCATCATTCTTGCTCAACTTGTAACCGGTAACCATAGGAGTACATATCGGTTTAGAGCCTTCCATTCTAAACTTCTTCAATATTTCCTTGGCATAATTTGACTATGAAATTAATATTCCTTTTTCTATCTGACTGATTTGTATCCTAAGGAAGAAATTCATCTCCACAAACATAGACATCTCAAACTCTTTTTGCATTGCTTCTACAAATCTCTTGCACATACCTTCATTTCCTCCAAGTATTATGTCATCAACATACACTACCACAATTAAGATTTATTCTCCTTCAACTTTGAAATATAGATTGCTATATACAATACCTTTATTGAATGAGTATTGCAACAATTACCTATTGTATCTATGGAAAATTTAGATAGTTAGCTTATTAAACAATAAACACCAAAAATCCATTGAAGTAACAAAGCACAAAGGAAATAAACATGAAAATAAAGGAATAATGTTACCATAAATCTTCATCTTCCATGCTTCACCTTTGTTACATCTTCTAGTTTGCAGCAAATTGAATGAGGCCCTCAGATTTCAAATGAGCACCTAGACTAATGCCAAAGCCCTACGCAAATGTTGAAGGATTTGTATAAAAGAAATGACTTCACAATAGACTAAAAATGACAATGATTGCAAATGACAATAATAATAGCCTAAGTTGATAGAATGAGCATGATCCAAAAATAAGAACAAAATTGCTATTTTATAGAAACAACAATTTTGTATGTGTGGCCAGGATGAGAAGATGACAAATACCCTAGAATCAATGGTCAAAATTGAAAGTTGTAGTATGGACTAGGGTTAGGTCAAAATT
Source organism: Sequoia sempervirens (assembly GCA_007258455.2). Taxonomy (NCBI): domain Eukaryota; kingdom Viridiplantae; phylum Streptophyta; class Pinopsida; order Cupressales; family Cupressaceae; genus Sequoia; species Sequoia sempervirens. The sequence goes on along the minus strand of VDFB02000017.1, from coordinate 87,607,039 downwards.
AGGGCAATGACAAGAAATGAATGGCTAAGGTTGAATTATAAGATAATTCAATCAAGGGATAAAATTGAATGAGATGTCAAGAGATAAGATTTTGATTTGGAAGATAAGATTCGCACAGACAAAGAGGTTGCTGGAGAAATTAAATAATAAAAATTATTTAATTTAGGTGACCAATGAATAATTAAATAATTAAAGATATTATTTAATTATAGAAGAATGTGACAAAAGGAATCATTTTGAATTAAATAATGATTTAATTCAAAATTCGAGAGAGTGGACCAAATTAAATAAATAAAATTTATTTAATTTATGAGAGAAGTGGCCAATGAATAATTAAATAATTAAAATAATTATTTAATTATAGAAGAATGGTGGATAAAAATTAAATAAATAAGAATTTATTTAATTTTAAAAAGAAGGAGACTTAATTAGTGATGTAATTAAATAAATAAAATTTATTTAATTAATCAAGGGAGAATAAAGATAAAAATGAATTAATTAACTAATTAAAATTATTTAATTAATAGAAGAATTATGACTTTAGAAAATAATTAAATAATTAAAAATTATTTAATTATTAAGAATGAAAGGGGCAAGTTGAATAATCTAAGAGTTGCAAGCCTAGGACAATTTTATGTGTCTACATTTTGCCCAGTGCAAAATAAGATGAGGAAGAATGATGAGGAGGGTTATGGTATGCCCCCTTGAGAGGACAGACAGGTTCCAAGAACATGGATGTGCTCTCGAAATTAATCAGAAGGCTAGAATATGAAGAGACAAAGAAATGTTAGTGCAAAAGATATGGATTATGATATGGATGCAATGCCTATATGAGATGGGAGAGAGAAGATGACACGACTAAAGAAGATGCATGTTAGTTCCTAGACCAAATCCTTCAAAACATTGCCATAGGACTAATATTTATTAGTCTTAATCATCATTGGGCAGTAAAAATGACACAAATGGACAACAAACACCATGATATGACGTAGACCAAGGTGTACAAGGTCATCCATTTGAAAAATAGACAGTCACAGACAAGGAATGTCCTAACTCATACTAAGGGTCATGTTGCCCCAGTCTTTTTGTCAAGACAATCCACATACAACAGTCAAAGAAAATAAAATAGGCCAGGAGACATCATCGCACCTCTAAATCCTTTATAGGACATCCTTGAGGTAGCTAGTAACATGACCAAAAAGACAAGATAGTAAAAATATAAGACAAAATAGCCAAGATAGTCAAAAAATAAGACAAGATAGACTAGAAAAATTAACAGCCATTTAATTTTGTTTGCCAATGTTTGTTTGCCAAAGATTGAATTCTTGCCAGTTTGACAGTTTTGATAATTTAAGAGTTTTTCCAATTTGACGGTGTTGATAGTTTGTCGGAGCCTATTGTCAGGAAGGACACACCCTGAAAAAGGAAAAGGACATTTTGACGAGGTCCAAATCCAAGAAGGACACATCTTGAAGAGGACCAAAGAGTGATGAGACTGACATTGTTATGACTAATATGTTTTGGCAAGTTGACTAGTGTTGACAAATGATTGATTGGACTGTGTTGTCTAATTTTGACCAATTTTGACATTGACGTTTTGAGTGACTGTCTTGTGTCTGAGTTTGACTATGTATGACTTATTTGACCGATGTGACGATTGTGAAAAATGCCATGATTTTATTTTGACCAACCTAAAAGGACTGACCTAATGTCTCGGGGGCTCCAAGAGGAGCCTTGCCTACGTAGCAAATGCACAGAGACAACGTAGTTCGACAATGATAAAGACTAATCAAGACTTAAATTGATGTGGCTATGCTAACTAATATGACTTTGTTTTGGAAGTTTTGTGTTTTCTTCAGGACGTTTTTCGATTTTTAGGTCTTTTTTTAGGACATTTTTTTATTTTTAGGTCTTTTTTTAGGACATTTTCTAATTTTTAGGTCTTTTTTAGGACATTTTCTAATTTTTGAGTTTTTTTTAGGACATTTTCTAATTTTTAGGTCTTTTTTTAGGACATTTTCTAATTTTTAGGTCTTTTTTTAGGACATTTTCTAATTTTTAGGATCACGTGCGGTACCCACTGCAGTCTCATGATAAAAGTTTTCCCCTAGTCAAGTTGAGTATGAGCCAGGGAAAAATGATATGTAAAGAAAAGGCATGACTAGCATGGACAGTGGACAATATGCAAGACTTGATTTCAACTATTATCAGCCATGGATAGAAATATCATGATATTAGGACAAAGTGTTATGATGAATGTCGAAAAAGAGTATGTTCATTAGGGACAAAGGTAGATAGAGTGACAGTAGATGGCACAACAATGACTAACTACACATGACGCCTGTTTGGTAGGTTTTCACCATGGTACTTATCCAAAGTGCCTGTTTACCAGGTTTTCACTGTTGGATGAATTATTTCTCTTTATTTTTGTCATTTTATTCTTTTTTTTTGTGGTGTCACTAGGATGCCTGTTTGCCAGGTTTTCATCCACTAGGATGCCTGTTTGCCAGGTTTTCATCAAGGTGACGATTTTTTTGATTTTACAATTTTTATTTTTTTTTGTATTTTTACTAGTTTTTGGACAGGCTTTCTGATGCTATGCATAGAATTTGCGCAAATGTAGACTGTTGATTGGCTCTATCAATTTTTCACCTTCAGGAGTAGCTAACTAATATGCTCTAGAACTAAATGATGCTATGATGACATAAGGGCCCAACCAATTGGGCTCAAATTTTCCTAGCTTCTCCCTATCTGACTGATTCTTGGGATTTTGCATGAGAACTAAGTCACCAATGTCAAACTGTCGAGTCATCACCCTTTTGTTATAGCTTCTGCAAAGACAATTTTGGTATGCTCGTAAATGATTCAATGCATTGTGTCTGCATTCATCTAGCATTTCTAACTCATGTAGTCTTGATTGTCTATATTCTTCATCAGTGACGAGGCCTTTCATGGAGACTCGCAAAGATAGAATTTTGACCTCTATGGGCAAGATGGCTTTGGCTCCAAAGACAAGGGAAAAAGGAGTGGTACCAGTGGGAGTACGAATGCTCATGCGGTATGCCCACAAAGTAGGGTTGAGTTGGATGTTCCAGTCACGACCAGCGTCATTGACAGTCTTTTTAAGAAGTTTGATAATGGTTTTATTAGATGCCTCAGCTTGACTGTTTCCTTGTGGGTAATATGGCATGGAAAAGTGGTGGCTAATATGGAAACGTTGACATAATTCACAGACTTCATGGTTTTTGAAGGGACGACCATTATCCATGATGATGGATTGTGGAATGCCATACCAACAAATGATATAATTGAGGATGAATTTGGAGATTTGTTTGCCGATAATGTAAGTGAGTGGAATGGCCTTGATCCACTTAGTAAAATACTTAGTGGCAGTGATAATGAATTTGTGTCCATTGGAGGATGTAGGGTGAATCTTGCCCATGAGATCAAGTCCCCATTGTGTGAAAGGCCAAGGAGAAGTGATTGGCCTCAACTCTTGTGTTGGAGCATGAATCAAATCACTATGAATCTGACATTGGCGACAAGTTCTTACAAATTCTAGTGCATCCTTTTCTAGTGTCAGCCAATAGTAACCAAGTCTCATAATATTTTTAGCTAAGGTTAGGCCACTTGAATGGGACCCACATATACCCTCATTTACTTCCTATAAGGTCACTTTTGCTTCATTAGTGTTGAGACAATGAAGAATGGTATTGTCAAAGCTACGATGGTAAAGGGTGTTGTTGATGATGGTATAATGTGCAGCTTTGTGGATAAAGGACTTCCTTTGGTTATTGGAAAAGTTTTGGGGAAGGATCTATGAATGAAGGTAGTCAAAAATGTCCTTGTACCAGGGGGAATTGGAACCAACAAGCTCACAGACCATTTATGATTCGGGGACATCATAAGTTGGAACCAATAACTGCTCAATGAAAAACTCAAACTGTGCGACATTGCTAGGAATATCAAGCAAAGATCCAATAGTTTCCATAGCATTAGTAGCCTTATTTTGTGTTCTTGGAATCAATTCAAAGGATAGTCTATGAATATATGTCAGGAAACTGTCAACCATTCGTTTATAAGGAATTAGCTTCTCATCTTTGGTTTCATATTCATCATTGAATTGGTTTATAACTAGTTGAGAATCGCCGAGGACCTGTAAATTCCTAATTTTCCACTTGATAGCCATTCAGAGTCCTGTAATTAGTGCTTCATACTCTGCCATGTTATTAGTGCATGGAAATGCTATGCGGAATGACCTTGGGATGGAGTCTCCTTGTGGGGTAATGAATAATATTCCAGCTCCTGATCCATGATTAGTGTGAGATCCATCAAAGTATAATTGCCAAGGCTGTTTAGATTCTGCGTTCCATACAGACTCATCTGGAAATTCTAATGTAAGATGATGGTTATCTGGTATTGGTGCATCTGCGAGTTGGTCTGCTATTACTTGTCCCTTGATGGCTTTTCATTCCACATATTGAATAACATATTCATTGAGGATTGTGATCCATTTTGTTAAACGTCCAGTCAATGTTACTCGACTCAAGAGATACTTCAAGGGATCGATCTTAGCTACCAAATGTTTCTTATGGTTTAACATGTAATGCCTTAATTTTTGGGCTGCAAATACAACTGCCAAACAAGAATGTTCAATGGGTGTGTAATTTAGCTCATACCCCACCAGTGTTCGACTGATATAATATATGGCCCTCTCTTTTTCTTCATAGTCATTTTGTGCTAGTAATGCCCCTAGTGCTAAAGTAGTTGCAGAGATGTACAAAATTAATGGTTTTCCTTGGATAGGAGGCATGAGAACTGGAGGTGACAATAAATACTATTTGATCTAGTTGAATGCTTCCTGACACTTATCTGTCCACACAAAGGGGATCCCTTTGCATAGAAGATACTGGAATGGTTGACACCTATCTACGAGTTGAGGAATAAACCGTTTGATGGATTGAAGTCTACCTTGTAGCGTTCTTAGGTCACTGATTCCCTTAGGAGGAGGCATAACCAATATAGCTTTGACTTTAGTGAGATCAACTTCAATTCCTCTACGAGAGACTATGTATCCCAATAACTTGCCTGATGCTACACCAAAAACACACTTTTTCGGGTTTAACCCAACCTTATACTATTCCAACCTCCTAAAAACTTTGTCCAATACTAAAAGGTGGTCTTTTCTTGTCAATGACTTTTCCAAAAGGTCATCTACATAGTCCTCCATTAATGTGTGTATCATGTCATGGAATATTGTTGTCATTGCCCTTTGATATGTAGCACCTGCATTTTTAAGACCAAACGGAATTACAGTCCAACAATATGTACCCCAGGGGCATGTGAAAGTAGTTTTGTGTTGATCTTCAGGGGCAATACGAATCTGATTATAACCTGAGAAACCATCCATAAGAGACAACATCTCATATCTAGCTGTAAGGTCCACAATGATGTCAATGTTCAGCAGAGGAAAATCATCTTTAGGACATGCTTTATTGAGGTCTCAGAAGTCTGTGCATACACGAGTCTGTCCAGTATACTTAGTGACATTTACAAGGTTGGATATCCACTCAGCATAGTCAATGGATTTGATAAAACCCACATCCAACAACTTTTTGAGTTCAACTTTAACCAACAATGCCACTTGCAGGTGCATTTTTCTTAGCTTTTGTTTTACTAGCTTAGCATCTAGCAATAATGGCAAGTGATGCAATAATAACTCATGATCTAATCCTGGCATGTCAGCATAAAACCATGCAAAATTTACCTTGCGTTCTGAGAAGAACTTTTGAAATAATGGTTGTTCAACCTCTGTCAATGATGCCGCAAAGAGGACCATTTTGGGGTCTTCCATAGTAGCTATATTAACTGGTATGGTGTCTTCTACAAGCATTGGTGATTTTTCTTTGTCCATGGGGAAAAAGTTCAATCCTCCACCCTTAGGTGCCTCAGGGAGGTTTTCACCCTCGGATACGTCCTTTATTTTTACTATTTTGTCGTCAGAAGGTGCCTTTTGGTTTTCACCTAGAGACGTATTATTTTTTACTTTATTTTTATTTTTAATTTTGTGACTAGAGGATGGCACAGTCTCCCCAAAATAAGCAGCACAATCCAAGTCAATGGAAAATCTAGCTTTGTGATCCCCATTCGGAATGCCCTCACGTAGTCTGAGAAATTCTGCTAAAGCCTCATCATTTTGAAAAGTGTCCATTACTGGTGGGCCTTGTTGGTTCCAGTCAATTAGGTCAGGGTAAACTAAATATATCCCATCATTAGCATTTACAAATTGAGATGACAAGGAGAGCATGCAAATGGATGTCGAGACATTAAAAATGAAATTGTCATCATTTGGCTCTATGTCAGATTCTATCCAGTATGCTCCTTCGCTTGTTTCATACTCACCAGCGAAATAAGGGACAAAGGGAGTAGCATTAGAGTCAGGATCAGTAGTGGCAAGTGACAGTTCAGGTGGTTCTAAATGACTATCATCAATTTGGAATGACTGGGTTGGTATGTCAGGACTGGGATGAATGGGGATAGAACATGATATGGACTGTACATCATTTGATGTTGTATCACTCTTAAAAATTTTCCAGAATCGTTCCTCAAATGTAGGCTCGCTAGGTTCAAGGAATAATTCATCAAGGCAGTAGTCACTTAAGGATCGCTAAGAGCCAAATTCCCATTCGTGAGAGTCAGTTTCAGAGGAGGTGTCCTCAGTTGTCTCAACACAGTTTGAAGCATACACTAACTCACATGGAAGCACATTAGTACTCGGATCACTAGATTCTCATGGACCTAACCCTAACCCAAGATGTTTTGGTCTTTCTGAAACTGATAGTGGCTCACGCCTTCCATTTTTATCCTTTCCAAGACCACTTTTTCCATCATAACCTTTTTCTTTTAGCATGTTATATCCTTTTCCATATATTGTTACTGGAAAGGGAGTTAAGTCTCGTGGTTCTCTATAAATCCAGGATAGTATATCATCTGTGTCCTCTTGACTCATTTCACCCCACTTTATGAAAACTGTATTTGGAGGAACTCTGAAAGTTTCTTTTGCTTGTATTCTAAAACAAGGTTTTCCATAGACTTGGGGAGACTTGGGCATCATGGTTATGCAATAGGCCATATTCAACTTGTACTCTCCACATCCTTGATCCTGAATCTGGAATCTCAGGTCGACACTTGGGGTGATAAATGAAGTGGAAAGTGTTATGGAAGTGGTCATGGTGGTCAAAGAAGTAGGAATGGAAGCGATGGATGAAGAAGCGGAAGATTTCATGAGTGTTGAGGGATCAATGAATTTAGAAGGCAAAGATGTCAGAGCTTCCCTATTGATAGGGACTTGACGTTCTGAGACACCCCATAAGTTGGTACAATATTGGAATGGATTAGGGTCTCCGTATATAGTAATCTCAGTTCCTTCAAAAGGAAACTTCAAGCACTGGTGATATGTGGAGGGAATGGATTTCAAAGCATGGATCCAAGGTTGACAGAGTAAAATGTTGTATGGCAGGTCCAAATCTAGAGCTTGACAAGTGGTGTCAACAATGACTGGCCCAATCTGAATTGGGAGTGTAATTACACCCCGAGAGGAACATTTTGCATCATCATATTCCTTGATAACAATATTTCTTGTGGCGTCTACACAAGCATCAGAAAAGCCTAGTGCCTTGACCAATTTTAAGGAACATATATTCAGTCTTGCTCCGCCATCTACTAAGACTCGTCTGACCTTATGTTTATGAACAAAGAATTTGATATGAAGGGCATCATTATGGTTGGATTTGGATGAAAAATAGTCTTGGTCAGAAAAGGTGATATGGTGGGGTGTCGTGAGATATCCTACCATGGCTTCAAATTGGTTGACATCAATATCTTGGGGAACAGAGGATTCTTTCAGTGTTTTGTCTAGGATGGCCTTATGGGCAGGCGAGATGCATAACAACTCAAGAATAGAGATTTGTGCGGGTGTTTTTCCAAGCTGGTCAATAAGATTAAAGTTTCCTTTAGGTTGGGATTGCTTGTTTTGTGGACGGGATTGCGACTGTGAAGTGGACGGGCCAACTATTGTTACCTTTGGTTGTCTAGGAGGAGGAGGGTCGGCTATGGTGATCTTTCCACCACGAGTGGTGACATTGCATTTAGGGACCTTTCTAATGGTGACTGTGTAGACATGTTCCTCAGTTGTTCTAATGTGATGTATAACAGGTCCCTCGGAATAGTCGTATGCAATATGTGCATGGTTGGCTCGAGTATTATTATTAAGGTTTGACATAGAAGGGTTTCCTAAACCATGATCCTGCAGTGGGTTCTTGTGTATTGTATGATCCACATTAGAGGAAAACTGTGGCCTTCCAACTTCAATGATATGTTTTTCAATAAGGTCTTGTACCATATTTTTCAATTGTTTACAAGAAGATGTTTTGTGTCCTTTTATTTGGTGATAGTCACAAAATGCATTATCATCCCACCAAGATGGTTTAAACTGTATAGGGTCATATGGTTTGGGGTCCTGAAGTGTGATGACACCATTTTGAACACATTTCTTAAGTACTTCATCAATAGGTTTTCCCAAAGGGGTATATGTGCGATTTCTAAGGAATTGTCTTGGTTGTCTAGGCTACCCTTGAATTTGATTGGTTTGTTTGCCTTGGTTATTCTGATTTGTCTAGATAGCATTAGCAGCATAGTTTTGTGTCATCATTTGTGTGTTTTGTGGTTGTGTCTCTTTTAAAACAATCATAGGACCCATAGTGTTGACAACCTTAGCATCAACTACACCATCATTGGTAACATGTTTGTTCTTAACCCAAAATTTGGTTTTGTCAGCAGAAGGATGGTTTGCATTTGTGTTTTTAGGACTGTATTTTAGTCTTCCTTCAGCTATGAGGGCTTGTTCAACTTGGACACCTCGTTCAACTAGGTCCGCAAAAGTTGTGCAACAATGAACATGCAAGCCATTTTTCAGTGGGCCCATTAACGTTTGTACGAACATGTCAATTTTTTCCTTTTCAGGTATGTCTATATGACGACGACTCGCTAGGCCCCTCCATTTTTGAAAGAATGGTAAAAAGGTTTCACCCGAATCTTCTTTGTGTGAGTTGGCATAAGTTGGTAATGGAGGTGTCTGTGTCAATGTTGTATGTGTAATTTTTCACAAATTTTTCAGCAAGTTCTTTCCATGACTGTATTCCAGGTTGCAGTGTATAGAACCATTCTAGCACTGGTCCTGTGAGGCTTTTAGGAAATAGTCGCATCAGATATGTGTGCTCATGAGCAATATCCACACAACTTGTTAAGAACTCTCTGATGTGGTCAAGTGGATTTGTTTTACCCTTGTATTTGTTGAAGTTTGGAGCCACATAACCATGTGGAAATGGTGGCATGTACAAAGTTGTATCAATAGGATATGGACATAATTCGTATGGAATTTGTGTCTTCTTGTCAGAGGTTTTCATATTTTCCATCTGTTTTTGAAGGTCATCCACTTTTGCTAGCAAGGTTTATACGATGGGATCATTGGTTGCCTGAAAGTAAGGTATGTTTTGCTGATATTTCCATTTGTGATTGGGGATATGTTGTTGAGTATGAATCTAGGACGAGTATGTGGGAATATGTAACCCCACCATGTTTGTCTGTATTTGAGGTCCCTGACTTATTTGATGTCCAAAGGTATGCATTTGTTGTGTCATTTAAGTTCCTTGTCCTTGTTGAAAGAATTGTCCATGTGGCATGGTAGTGTTTGGTCCTTGAAAGTGTCTATGTGGTATATGTGTATTGTGCCCTTGTCCATGTGGGATGTTCATTTGTGATGATGTGTTAATGTTGTGTTGAGGGCCTTGAATGAAAATGCGTCGTGAGTTTTGTCTAAAGGGATTAAATGAGGCTCCACCATAAGGATGTGATGAGGATGACCCCATTGTCATAGATGAAGAGCCAACCATAGGATTTGAAAAAGTGGTACCTACTGATGTGGATGCAAAGGTGGCTCCTATTGTTTGTGAAGATGATATGGAAATTGTAGGCATGGTCATAGTGGATGTTCCTCCAGTTGCGTTAGTTGAAGAGGAGGTGTTTTGATTTATGGTGCCACTAGATGTCACATTAATGATGGTAGTAGCAACTTGCATAGTAACAACAGTGTGATTGGTCGAGGTATTGTTCGTGTCATGTTGGGATGTTGTGTTTTGTGTCGTATGATTAGGAGAGATAGGTCGTATGGTATTAAGGTCAAAGCCTTTTGGTAATCTTGCGCCTTGGTCTAAGAGCATAGCGAGGTATCGTTTAGGATTGTTTAAGACCAATTCTTCTACAAGTGAAGTGAATTCCGGATTTTGGGCTGCTGCCTCTAAGTTTTCAATGTAAACTTGTCCATTTTGGTCTCTTTGTATGAATTGTTCAAAAAGTGGATTTTGAAAAGAATTTGACATGTTCATGGAAGATTGTGCATTCAAATTGCCAAATGGGTCATCAAAGATCCAATCATTGGGATTGGTGTTGATGTTGGTGTGGTTGTCAATGTCTTGTCCAAAGTTTGCCATTTTTTTTTTCTTTCGTTGAAGTCTTGTCTCCACCATCAAAGGAAATTGCTCAAATGAAGATAATAACAATGCAAGTATGACACTAACCTATGTTTTTGTCTTTTTGTGTGATAAAGGATGAAAATGCAATAGGATGATAATGTGTATCTAAGGAAATGTGTAATGTCAAAAAGTGAAAGTGACAATTAGAACTAGGATGATGAGGTGCAAAATAAGGACTAAGATGACTATGTCAACTAAAAAGGAAACTAATGCAAAAGCCTAGGTTCAAAATAACAACTAGGATGAAATAATGTTTTTGGATTTTTTTTTTTTTTTTAATAAAGGATGGCAATGCAAGATTATTTTTGTGGATTTTTTTTGACAATAAGGGATGCAATATGACAATGTTGTCTAGAGAAAATGACTAATGCCAAAGGACAGTGAAGACTAAGATGACAAGTTATAACACTAATTTTTTATTTTTTTGTATTTTTTGAGGATGTCAATGCAAGGTGATAATGATGTTTTCCTAAAGAAAATGACCAATGCAAGGTGATAAATTGTTAAGAAAGGATGTCAAATGACAGTGAGGACTAATGTGAAGATGTTGGAAATGGAAATGACCAATGCAAAGTCTAGATGCCAAATGAGGACTATGATGACAATATTTTGGATTTTAAAGATATGCAAGGTGAGGACTAAAATGATTTGAATATCTAAGGTATGCAAATGCAAAGGTCTAAAATAATTTGGAAAAAAAAAAATTCCTAACCACCCTATGCTTGATCTATGTCTCAATTTTGGAATATCAAAGGACTTGTTTGAAGGACTAAATGACAAGGACAAATGACAAATGAGTCTTCCTAACTAGACTTTTGAGTTGGAAGAATATCACAAAAAAGATAATGACTAAAGGAGATAATGATGTCTAAGTCCAATGATAACCTAATTTTGAAAGTCAAGATTTTACAAAGTGAGGTAAGGTTGTCCTAATCCAAAATATGCAAAATGAGATGAGGACCTAAGTTTTTGGTTTATGATTGAAAATGCAAATGGTGAAGCCTAAGGATGAAGCTAAATATTTGCAAAGATGACCCTATGGTAAGATGCAAGCTAAAGTGTACAAGGAATGAGAGATTTGAGCAATTTCATGATTTGGTTTTGACATAAGACTTCGAGGCGGAGACTGTTGTTTTGATGTTTTATTGAAAAGTTTGAGTTGTTTGAGGCTTTGTGTCCAGATTTGTGAATGTTGTGTATATTGTTCGAAAATCTAGAAAAAACTTGACAAGCATGACGTTTTGGTGTATGCAAACACACATGAGACAAACACAATCCTAATAGGCCAAGGGTTTGTATACTTGGTATAGCCCATCGATATACCCCGGATTGGTGCTAAACACCTTTCCTTCTCGAGAGCGAATAGCTTAGATGTTTGGTGGCACTGGCTCCCCTCCATGGCTCATTAACGTCATTCAGGCACACCAACTTCGGATTCTTGGGTCATCACTTCCCAAGAACTGCTATTTCTACTCAAGGGAGTCAGTAGTGAGTATCTTCGGGCATGATACTATACCCTGCACTATACCAAACAACGACTAAAAATGGTTGGCCTCTAAAACAAAAGGTTTCTAGTTAGGGCATCCGTTCGAGTGGCCACACATGGGGCAAGAGATTAATCACCAATTAGGTGGCACTCCAGCCTGAAGAGGTTATGCTCGACAGGGTTTATGGGAGTACTACTCCGTCCGTGTGACACATCCACACTCGTGGTACTTGAACTTTTCTCAAGCACCCATTTTATATCCTGGCTGGAAGTGGCTTGGCTTTAGCCTATTATCGGTCGCGTTGTCTCTTAAGGTGAGTACTTTTTCCCTTAAGGTAGGCTCATTTCTAAAAAATAATAACTATTTTTCTTACACCCAGGATCACTCGAAAGTGCAAGGGGAGAGGATGCTTCAATTATTAAGTCCTGAGGGTGACAAAAAGTAAGGTGGGTCTGGTTTTTTGATCACCTATTTTTCATAAGGTGGGAGCATAATCACCTACCACCTTCAAGCACAATCAGACACTTGCAAACAAAATTCATTTTAGAGCACCAAATGAAATGTTCCTAAATTAAAAAAATGCAAACAAGTGGTTTGAGAGATAAATCTTTAACAAACGTAGCTGCAAAACCACATGTCAGTAGTTTGAATAAATGTCTTTGACCCACGAAAAATTTCAATGCCACATGCTGCCAACAAAGATTAGTAATAAAAATAAAAATAAATAAATAAATAAAAAGTAATGACAAGAGCAAATTAAAACAGCGATAACTTGCTCAAAACTTAACGAAATTTTAAGTGGTAGATATCCATGGGAAGCTAAATGACAGACCTTCAAAACCTAGAAAATGTTTTCCACAATTCTGAACAAAAAAAACGTTATAGACAAAAGAAAAACGTGGGTTTTAAAAGCTAAATTGAAAAAATAGCGATCACTAAAATGGCCATAACTTTACCAAATATTAATGAAATTTAAAACCGTTTAATGTTCTAGAAAGCTGAGAGAAAGATCTAAAAAACTCAGAAACCATTTTAAAATATTTTATTCGCCCATTTTTTTGTGCTCAAATGAAGGTGACGGGATTTCATATGACTTCTAGGTTGTAAGTTGCAAAACAGTGAAAACAAACAAGAACACACAAATTTCTATCCAAAACGTCGGGTTCACCAAATATATCTATGAAAAATTTAGATAGCTTATTAAACAATAAACACCAAAAATTCATTGAAGTAACAAAGCACAAAGGAAATAAACATGAAAATAAAGGAACAATGTTACCATAAATCTTCATCTTCCATGCTTCACCTTTGTTACACCTTCTAGTTTGCAGCAAATTGAATGAGGCCCTCAGATTTCAAATGAGCACCTAGAATAATGCCAAAGCCCTATGCAAATGTTGAAGGATTTGTATAAAATAAATGACAATGACTGCAAATGACAATAATAATAGCCTAAGTTGACAAAATGAGCATAATCTCAAAATAAGAACAAAATTGCTATTTTATAGAAACAACAATTTTGTATGTGTGGCCAGGATGAGAAGATGACAAATACCCTAGAATCAATGGTCAAAATTGAAATTTGTAGTATGGACTAGGGTTAGGTCAAAATTAAGGCAATGACAAGAAATGAATGGCTAAGGTTGAATTATAAGATAATTCAATCAAGGGATAAAATTGAATGAGATGTCAAGAGATAAGATTTGATTTGGAAGATAAGATTGGCACGGACAAAGAGGTTGCTGGAGAAATTAAATAATAAAAATTATTTAATTTAGGTGACCAATGAATAATTAAATATTAAATTATAGAAGAATCATTTTGAATTAAATAATGATTTAATTCAAAATTAAGAAAGGGACCAAATTAAATAAATAAAATTTATTTAATTTATGAGAGAAGTGGCCAATGAATAATTAAATAATTAAAATAATTATTTAATTATAGAAGTGGATAAAAATTAAATAAATAAGAATTTATTTAATTTTAAAAAGAAGGGGACTTAATTAGTGACGTAATTAAATAAATAAAATTTATTTAATTAATCAAGGGAGAATAAAGATAAAAATGAATTAATTAACTAATTAAAATTATTTAATTAATAGAAGAATTATGACTTTAGAAAATAATTAAATAATTAAAAATTATTTAATTATTAAGAATGAAAGGGGCAAGTTGAATAATCTAAGAGTTGCAAGCCTAGGACAATTTTATGTGTCTACACCTATCCATTCTTGTATACCAAGCTCTGAGATCTTGATCGAGACCATACAATGCCATATTCAATTTGTAAACCATATTAGGATTTTCTGATAACTAAAATCCTTCTAATTGTTCAATGTATACCTCTTCTTTCAACTCACCATTCAAGAATACATAATTCACATCCATTTGATAAACCTTAAAGTCCTTATGTGTTGTAAAGGCCAAAAACATCTTAATGGCCCCCATTCTTGCCACCAGAGCAACTCTCTCCTCAAAATCTATTCCTTCCACTTGTGGGTAGCCCTTACACACAAGTCTAGCCTTATTTCTGACTTCTCCATTCTCATTCAGTTTGTTCTAGAATATCCATTTAGTTCCTACTAGATTCTTGTTTTATGGTCTTTGGACTATTTGCCAAGTTTGATTCTTATCAATTTGCATCAATTCTCCTTCCATAGAGTCAGTCCAATTTTGAACCTCACATACTTCAATCACTATCTTAGGTTCTACTTTGGAAAGTAGACACAAATTTACCTTTTGTTTTGTCATAGCAGATTTTCTACTTGTCAAAATGCCTCTGCTCTTATCACCAATAATCTGATCTTTAGAATGATTTTTCTGCACATACTTAAGAGTCTAAGGAATTCTTTCCAAAGCTTCTTCCTCTTCAAGCTACATATCCCTTTCCTTTTCTTCTTCTTTTCCTTATTCTCTACAAGAAGACTCATCAAATTCATATCTTTCTATCAGTACTAAGCTTTTATGTGGTTCTTCATCTAATTTGACACTTGTACTTTCAAATCTCTTCTTTAGCCTCTTCTTGTAGCATTGGTAAGATTTGCTTCTTTGAGAATATCCAAGGAAGATTCCTTCATCTGACCTTGCATCAAACTTTCCCAAGTTTTCTTCATCTCTTATGATATTGCATTTTCTTCCATACACTCTAAAATATTTGACAGTATGAGTTCTTCCATACCATAGTTCATAAGGAGTCTTTGAAATATTTACTCTTGGATGTACTTTGTTGAGTACGTATACTTCAGTGTAAATAACTTCTCTCCAATAGACATTTGGTAGATTTTCTTCCTTCATAATTGTCCTTGCTACTTTGTGAACTATCCTATTCTTTCTATCCACCACTCCATTTTGTTGAGGAGTTCTAGGATCTAAAAAATGCCTCTTTATCCCATGATCTTCACAAAAGTTAAACTCATTGGAGGTGAACTCTCCACCTCTTTAAAACCTTAAGAAATTTATTTTCATATCCATTTCATTTTCAACCATAGCTTTAATTTCTTTAAACTTGTCTAGAGCTTCTAATTTTTCTTTGAGGAAAGTTACCCAAGTCATTCTAGAGTAATCATCAATTAACAACATGAAATACCTATCACCTTGAAAGATTCTTATTCTTTTAGGTTCACATAGGTCTATATGCACCAATTCTAAAGGTCCCACGGTAGAATATTCTTTGATATTGAACCTCTTTCTTATTTTCTTCCCAACCTGGTATTCCTTGCAAAATGCATTGATAGGATTTTTAATTCTTGGTAGATCTCTCATAGCTTGAGTAGAGCTAATCCTCACTAGACTATCAAAATGTCTGTGACACATTTTTCTTTGCCATAGCCAAATTTCATTGATATGAGTCATAAAGCACTTACCATTAGCACCTTTGAGCTAATAAGCATTCCCATATGTCCCTCTTCCTTCAACAACCAAATTTCTAGATCTTCCTTTTCTAATTTCACAACCACCATCTTGAAATACAAGATTATATCCTTTTCTACACATTTTTTCTACACTCAAAAGATTATGCCAGAGACCCTTTACATAAAGAACATAATTTGTATTATTCTTGCCATCAAAACTAATTGAACCTTTTCCATATATCTTAGTAGATGTATCATCACCAAACTTAACAAGACCACCTTCAAAATTCTCAATTTTGAAAAACTTAATCTTATCACCTATCATATGATTTGAGCATCCACTATCAATTATCCAATGATTTTACCCTCTCTAGCATGAAAAGTGGTCACTTTAGTCCCTTTAATGTTGTGACCTATTTTTGGGATAGTTTCCTTCATGTACATGTTTTATAATTAGTAGAATTATTTCCAACATTTAGAACCATAAACAAGCATTCATCATTTTCATCATCTAGGTAGTCAAACTCATCATCAAATATGTTAGCATCTTATTTAACATAATAACTTCTCTTAACAAATTTACCTTTGTTATCCTTATATTTTTCATTTGAAACTTTGGCTAGACATCTTGCAGCATAATGACCTATCTTTCCATAGTTAAAAAATTTGAAAGGAAACTTACCTCTATACTTTCTAGTGTTTTTTTTCAATCTCTTGACAAAAATTGCTTCTATCTGAAGAAGATCATCTGGATCTGATCCATCATTATTCTCTATTTTTCTAGATTTGAAAGTAGTCTCTTTTCTTGAATCGTTTTAACCAAACTCTCTCAATTCAAAAGTAGTTAAAGAACCAAACAACTAATCTCTAGAATAATTATTTGAATCTTTAGCTTCCTCAATAGCAGAAACTTTATGACTATAAGATTAGGAAGAGTTCTTAATACCTTCTTTACCACCTCATCTTCTTGTAGTTTTCCACCAAGGCCATTGATGAAATTGCCAACTTCATCCACTCTATGCATGTAGCTTGCAATATCTTCATCTTCTGACATCCTTAGGGTTACAAAATTAGTCTTAAAATTTTACACCTTTTCTTTCTTGACTTTATCGTCTCTTTCATAGACACTTTTGAGATTCTTCTAGATTTCTTTAGCAGATTTGTAGCTCATAACCTTTAAAAGTTTTGAATCAGCAAGACCACTCAAAAGAGAATTCCTTGCTTTTCCATTGTTATCATATGCCTTGATCTAATCATCAGTTGTCAAACCATTAGTGGGCATAGTATATCCATCTTCAATTGATTTCCAAACTATAAACCCTAGGGAAACAAGGAAACCTTCCATCTTAGTTTTTCAAAATACATAATTCATACAATCAAACAAGGGAGCCTCCTTCCTATGCACCATATGGATCTACCTGAAGTGGTTAAGATTCTTCCAAGGAACCTTGTTTTGATACCAACTTTTAGATGCACAAGACAACTAAGAGGAGGGGGGTGAATTAGTTGTACATTAAAACATCAAAACCCTCATTAAAATTTAAATCTTTATTAGCCCTTAAACCCTTAATCAGATTTAGTATGAAAGTAAACAAAATAGAAACACATCAAAACACCATGCAAAATAGAACACCAGATTTATGTGGAAAAACCAAGAAGGAAAAAACCATGGTGAAGATTAGCTCACAATATAAAGTAATAACAACACCAAATACAATAGACTCACTACCTAAAAGAAAGAAGGGCTCATTTCCAAATGAATCACTATAAAAAATAAAGAAGATAGAAGAAAGGGTGGCTCACTACCAATTTTAATTGCTGATAATGCATCTCTCTTATGGCGAAGGTACAATTCCATTGAAGAAAAAACAACTCATTCAATAGACTAAAATGTAAGCACCTTCTGCTCACTACATCTAGGAGTCATAGGAATTAAATATCACACTCAGATCACCACACTTGATCACTTTTGCATCTTTTAGATCACACACCTCTCTTTTTTAATCCACACAACAACTCGCCTTGTATTTATACCATCCGTGACCTAAATCAATCTCAATTAAGTCGACCTTAAGAGCAACAAATGTGTTGAAATAATTAAGAAGATGTGTTGTCATTGATGCCAACAATAATTGGTGAATATCAAAATGGTATGTTAAGTACTTCTGCTATGAGTCTATGTCGATAGTTTTTCCTCTTTGAGCCCTCCATAGATTGGTTTGCATTTCATCACACATTCAAATCACTTTTTGTGATTCCAATATGTTGTTTGTGGATGATATCAGTTCCTAATTTTAGAATCTTAGCTGGTCTAGATGAATAGTTTAAAAATTGCATTTGATAGAAGTTATATATATAGAGTGTTCCCAGTTTTTAGTGCAATGTGCATAACCTTTTTTGTCTAGACTTCTTTGCATGTGTGTGCTTGGCCTTGCAGTTTTGGGATGATGTTTATAGATGTATGTGAGTTAAGATTTCTAGCTGGCATGACATTTTGAGATCCACATGTTCTGTTTGTGTTAATTAATTGAAGTATTCTATTTTAGGTCTTATGCCTGGCCAACCTAAAATATGTAAAAGTTTGTGGAGATTAAAATTATATTGTGAATGTAAGAAGGAGCTATAATAGGTCCATATTGACCTATATCTCACATGTTTGTGGCATGAAGGTAATTGAATTTGAATTGGGTGCTAACAAGACACATTTTGCATTCCCTTGGTATCATTGATTAAGGCCGACCTAGTTAGTATTTGTAATAATGCTCATGTATATATATAGAAGATCATTTTGAGATTACCTATGTGGTGTGCTAATAATGTGATCTGAATGCAAGCATAAAATAAAATTTCTATAGAAGATTGAGGAAAGGATATGTGAATAAATAGATTTGTGTTTTTTATCAGGCAAAGTGATTTGGATTAGAACCTTGAGCTTCAAAGGAACTGAATTCAACATATGACAGATGCATTTTGTATCAGTTCAAATCTTGGCTATGTA
Organism: Sequoia sempervirens; assembly: GCA_007258455.2. NCBI lineage: Eukaryota > Viridiplantae > Streptophyta > Pinopsida > Cupressales > Cupressaceae > Sequoia > Sequoia sempervirens. The sequence continues at coordinate 87,588,111 of VDFB02000017.1, read as the reverse complement.
GCCACCTTTCTTTTCTTAATTTTTTCTATGAATAGTGAGTTCACTTTGATAGTGAGTCCTTTTGGTAGTGAGCCTCTATGCAATATTTTTTGACTGGTCATACTATATTGTGAGATAATCCTCACTATGGTTTTTCCCATCTTGGGTTTTCCAAGTAAAAATTCTAGTTTTCATGTATTGCATGTGTTATGGGGTGTTTATGCTTTTGTTTCTATTAATTGATATGTATGCTATGTTAATTGGATGGTTGGTAATTAAATAGTTTTTGGGAATAATGATTCACCCCCCTCTTAATATTCTAGGTTTTCAACAATTGGTATCAGAGCTTGGTTCCCCTAAAGGAGCTTAACGACTTTGGGAAGGTCTAGGAATTTGAACTCATGGTTGATAATGGTTGCATACTTGATAAGGATGGAGAACTTAAAGTTTATCTTGAAGATATTGATAGAGTTGAAAAAGAAAATAGAGGTCTAAAGGAAAATCTCAATGAATCCAATGAATGCATCAAGAAATTAAGAGAATAAATTAGGAAAATTAGACAAAGGCATAAGGAATTCAGTGAGCAATTGAGACAAGCAAATGAATACATCGTCATATTAAGTGTATAGGTGGAAGAAAAGAAAAGAATTGAGGAATGTATGAATATTATGGAAAAAAGAAAACCTGATGAGTGCATCAAAGCTTGAACAAGAAGTGGTAAACCTAAGAACAAATTTTAAAAAAGAAAGAGTTCATGAAGACAAGTTTAAGATGAGCTCTATAATGCTTGATGAGTTGATTACATGTTAGAACACATCTAAAAATAAAAGTGGTTTGGGACTCAAGACAAGTGAAAGTTCAGAAGTAGAAAAGATTAGTGAACCTAAGAAGATCAGAGATAAGGAGAACAATGGTAGTTATCAAAATCAATTAAGACCTCCCATCAGACAAAAAAATGCTCAAAGGTACTCATCTTTCAATGAAATTTTTTATTTCTACAACAATTTTGGTCATAAAGCAATGGAATGTAGAAGAAAAACAAATCAAAATTTTTTATCCTTTATTGGTCAATGCTTTACTTGCAAGAAGTTTGGACATAAAGCAATTGAATATAGAAATCAAATGAGGAATACTTGCGCCAATAGAAGAATGTTTCAATCTTTCAATGGCTACTATTGTACATGTCATGGATTTTGACACAAGGCTAACCAATGCAGATCCATAATGAATGAAAAGAGTAACTCTTAGAGGAATATTGTATCTCACAATTGCAATAAACCAGGACATATTGCTAGATTCTATAGAAGTATAAGGAAGAATAATCCTAAATAAACAAAGAATCCAATCACAAAGATTGATCTGACAAAAGTAAAGAAGGAAATGGAAAATATCTAGAGGAAAAAAGAAGAGCCTAAGAACAAGAAAGAACTGAAAACTACAAAAAAAAATTGTACGATCCTTAGGTGCATATAACTCTCTTGAAAACTGAACCTAGGCTTTGGCTTAGGGGGAGCAATTATAGAAAATTAAAATCCCTCTATTAGCATAAGGTGTCATATCTCAACATAAATACATGAGATAGAGATTGATAGTCTAAATATTTTGGAGAAAATTATGGAAGAAGATAAGCTTTTGTAGAGTTCTGCAGAGTAAATGAGGGTTTGTTGTTACATAGTGAAGAGTTTTTGTCATTTTTTATGATCGGTGCTTTAAATATGAACTAGGGGAAAAATATTGGGTTATAAGCTTCTATACTTGGCCTAATTCACTCACTTTTATGTATTTGGAAGAAAATTGAAGCGAATTCAAAAATTTGAGAAGTAGAACATCTCAAACCCTAGAATCATTGAAGTGAAGAAGAGGTATTTATCATTTCCTTAAATCTTTCTTTTAATCATTTGAATTTTGAAGAGATGGCCACACCTATCTTAGTAAATGTAAGCATAAAGCCTTAGCCAAAATTTAAGAAATACCCCATGAAGATATTTGAGGATGAACCGCTTGGAGCTTTTTCGGGCATACCAAACCAATTTTTTCCTACTGAGGACACTAGGGATTTTATTCATGAAAAATGGAAGAATATAATCATGTGAAACTCATTGACCGATGGATAAATGAGTTAAATAGAGATGATCATCAGATCAAGCCTGAATATAAAAACCTAGTGACAAAGAATTTGGACATTTGGCTATTGTTTCCAAATTTTACCTATGATAATTCCCATTAGTTTGTAAGGATGGAATTGAGTAGAATACATGATTGCTATTTATGGATAGATTGGCCTAGTTTGATATCAAAAGAGTTAATAAGGGAAGCAATAGGACTTTGTGCTATTAGATCTGTGCTAGAATTAAAATCTGTAAAGAACAAAGATGTAATGGAGCTAATTGGAGCCACATTCGATCATAGGGCTCTCATAGTGGACACTATTCAAAATCCTATAGTAAGGTATGCAAAAATGGTCAGAAGATACAAAATTTATTACACTAATAGGGAAAATTTAGTGTTAGCTACAACAATGCATGTTTCCTATAAGATGGCAAAAAAGGGTAAAGACTATGATCTGTGCGAATTGCTTCAACAACAACTATTTAACAACTTGAAACAAACCAAGGATAAGAAATATCTGTTCAAATTTGGTTCTCTGGTAGTTTTTTTATTATTCTACTTTCCAAGAGAGCTTACATGGAGAAGTAATGTCATATGGAATCAAAGGAAACCGGTGTCACACTAGATTTTGGAGCATTTGTGCAGTATTGGTGACTTAAAGGTTCAAGAAGAGGCACTTATTGCATTGTTTACAATATTTTAGAAGAGAATGAATGAAAGGGAAAGGATCCCTCACACCTTAGTGGAAAAATATCAAGATGACATCACCTTCTTATTTTCCACCAATTTTTGTATTGCTGAAGCTATGGAACCCAAAATAGTCTGGATTCCCCCAATCAGATATGAGATGAATGCAATTGAGGTTGATTGTCTTGATAAAAAAAATTTCAACAGTCCTAAGGACCTTGACCGAGAAAGACATGGGACTTATGAAGAAAAATCAATGAAGTACATATGGAATTGTTAGAACCTGCAAGTAAGAAAATAGTGAAAAATGATTTTTTCCAAATTAGTGGACTTACAATAAAAGAAATATAGTTATTAAGAAAAAGATCTGCTGAATTAGCAAGTTCTATTGTTGAGTCCTTTAGAACTAGTTGATTTGGTAGAACTGGTTCCTCTACTCAACAATAGCCTGAACCAATTTCTACTCTTTGCAACACTAAGAGAGTGGAGACCAGTGCTTCAATGGAAAAAGAATCTTAGTAAAAAAAAAGAAAAGCTACTCTGGTAGCCTCCTCATCTTCCTCTAAGAAAAAAATAGGAAAGAAGTAGAAAGATCAAAGAGAAAAGGACATGAGTGTGCTCTCTAAAGAAGAAGAGGATGAGGATGAAGAGTCACCATTAACTATGAATAGTCAAAGAAAAGAGATAGTTGTCTCCTCTAAAGAAGAAGATATAGAGAAAGAAAAATAAGCTTTTAGAGTACATGTGTACAAGGTAAAAGAAGAGAAAGGAAAGAAGCCCAAATCTAGTGATTCTAAGAAGAAGAAAAGAAAGAAGTCTAATATGGAGAATCCTCCAAGCCTAATGATCTTGAATGCACTATTTGAAGCTAGTTTGCATAGCAAAATGTTGAAAGAAAATGCTATCATGTATTCAAATAAAATTGAGGAAAATAGAGTTACAATAATCATAGTTGTCATCAAATATATTATCATTATTGAAGCTAATATGGAGTATATCATGAAAAAGGTCACAAATGATGTATGGAAGGTTTTAATAGAAAAGAAAGAAGAAGTCACTGCATTATAAGAAAAGATCAAATTAGATGTTGTGGAGAAGATTGGTCTTTCCCTGTCTATAGCTAATAAGGCCACATTAACTCAGGTTTGTAGAAAAAAATTTAGATCAAAGTGAAGGATAAATCTTCTCATGGGAAAAGTTTAGGATCAAATTGAGAAAATATAGGAGATCGAAGAGAAGGTTATTGAGATAACACAAAAATTTGAGATGATTCATGTTTGTTTCTCCAGCAAGGGGCATGTTTCAAAAAAAGAAAGTAGTGATAATGAAGATGAAATTCTAGATAATAATCTTTTGGACATGGAAAAACCTATGCAAGGAAATGATCAATATATGCATGATGTAGAAGGAAAGACCATGCGTGGAGAGGAAATTATGAAGGTTGACACTCCTATCACTCTAGGAAACATAGTCCAAAAAAATATTGAGATATTTGTTCCTTCGACAGATACAAAACATGGTATTAGTGAAGGCAATAAGCATGAAGCAGAAAATGAGAAAAGAAAGAAAAATGAGGAAGAAAAAGGTAGAAGTAATGATGAAAAGGAAGAAGAGAAAGAAAAAAAATGAAGGCAAGCAAGGAGAAAAAGGAAAAGATGAATGAGAAGAGGAAGACAAGGACAAAGATAAAGATAAGCCCTCTAGTAAAGAAGAAGGAAAGGTAGAAGAAGAAGTTACTAGTTCTCCAAAAAGAATGAAGAAGATGAGAAATTTGAGGAGTTCCCATGAACATTGGCAAGTCCTCTGATGATCCTATAAAGAGTCTTCTATCCACTCATAAATGGTTCCAACTAGAAGTCTCTTCACAATTGTTGCAATTGCCTACTAATGACTTAAGTAAGATACCCTATGAGTATAAGAATCAACTAAGTGATGTGTTAAATGTATCAACAAGAAGATAAATTATTGAAACATTCCAATAGAGTAATGATTTGATGGAAGTAGTGAAAGTATTGCAAGAAATCACTCTAGGTACTAATATTGATACTGCATTATCTTCTATGGAGGAATTTAAATTTGTAGTTGATTATTTTAAAGGTTATTACTTCAGTTTGAAAGGTCAAATGGAAATAGAGGATATAAGAAGGCTTACAGAAAAATATGCATCAACCCATATTAAGATTGAAGAATGCCTAAAAAAAGTACATGCTTGTGAGGATAAGGTGAAAACACTGATTTTATACTACATAGATGGCCAGAAGCCACAGAAGGTATAAAACTTGAAATGGACTCGATTAAGTATCATATTACAAAAGAATCAAATGAATATGATCTAGCACTAGATAGAAAGTATCATACCTAGTCTACTATAGTAGATCTGTATGATAAATTCCTTACTTTGCAGACCTAGAAAGAAAATATTATTAGGAAACTTGAAAAGTTAAGAGACTATGTACAATCACAAGACATACCTATTTCATGTGCCCTGGCTAGTGTTGATAGGATTTCACAAATAAATCTTAATCCTGACACTATGGAAGAAGGAGAAGATGCCTTGATGGAGCTTGAGACTTTACAATGGTTGCTTGTTGCAACAAAAAGAAGTTGGGAAGAAGGAAAGCCTATTTGGAAATCCGTTCTACAAAAGCTTGGGTCAACATCTTCGAGTTGACCATTTTCATGTTTCTTAGATCTCTTTGTACATATACAGATGTATGGGGAACTTTTTTTAAGGGGGAGTCATTTACTTTATATTAGTTTGTACATATGGTTAATATAATTTTTTGGGTGTATGCACCCTTTGCCCTTGATGTTAAAGGGGGAGAGATGTGTGGAGAAGAAATGTTGGCACAGGTTGCCATCAATGAAAAAGGGGGATATTATTGAAAGAATGAAGCAGATATGTGTTGTCATTGATGTCAGTGATACTTGGTGAATATCAAGATGGTATGTTAAGTACTTCTACTATGTGTCTATGTCAACAGTTTTTTCTCCCTAAGACCTTTGTAGATTGGTTCAAATTTCATCACACGTTTAGATCCCTTTTTGTGATTCCAATATAGTGTTTATGGATGATATCAGTGCCTAATTCTAGATTCTTAGCTAGTCTAGAGAAATAGTTCAAAAATTGTATTTGACAAAAGTTATATATATACAGAGTGTTCCCAGTTTTTAGTGCAATGTGCATACCCTTTTCTATCTTCACTACTTCACATGTGTGTGCATGGCCTTGAAGTTTTGGGATGATGTTTATAGGAATTTGTGAGTTAATATTTCTAGCTAGCATGACATTTTGAGATCTACATGTTATGTGTGTGTTAATCAATTGAAGTATTTTGTTTTAGGTCTTATGCCTACCTGACCTAAAATATGTAAAAGGTTGTGGAGATTAAAATTATAATGAAAATGCAAGAATGAGCTATTATAGGTCTATATTGACCTATATATCATATTTTTTGGCACAAAGGTAATTGAATTTGAATTGGGTACTGAAAACACACATTTTGCATTCCCTTGACACCATCTATTAAGGCTAACCTAGTTAGTGTTTGCAATAATGCTCATGTATACATATAGAAGATCATTTTGAGATAATGTGTGTGGTGTTCTAGTAATGTGATCAAAATGTAAGAAATAAAAGGAATTTTTGTAGAATATTGAGAAAAGGATATGTGAATGTAGAGATTTGTGTTTTCTATTAGACAAATTGATTTGGATCAGAATCTTGAGCTTCAAATGATCTTAATTCAACATACGACAGGTGCATTTTGTATCAATTCAAAACTTGGTTGTGTAGCCACCTTTCTTGTCTTACTTTATGCTATGTGTGTGTGAAATGTGGGAGAGAGAAATCAATACTAAAGCACACAAACATCAATGAGACATATTATATTAAAGATTTGAATCAAAGAACTAATGTATTTGCAGCAAAAAAATCTCTAAAAATATCTAAAAACGTTTCATTATTCATTTTTTAATTAATTAATTGTTCTTGACCGATTTTAAGTGTATACATTTTTCCCCTCTTTGAAGTAATGTGTTTACACATTGCTTCCAAGAAAAAATTGCTATTGATGTCGATTTTTTTTTCCAATGCCCTAGATGCTAATTTTTAGGTGATGATGAATATATGCCCCCTCGGGAGATAAATCAATGAATTTTTGAATTTTTAGGATTTTTTGAAAATTTTGATGATTTTTCGATGATTTGATGATGATCTAAAAATTTTATGATTCAAAAATGATTTATCTCCTAAAAAATGATATATTAGCCCTCAGATGATGATTTAATCAATTAAGCCCCTTTTGAAAATAAAATAAAACCCCACCAAAAATCCCACTTAATTAACCTTAAAAAGGTTAAAAAGAGTGATTAGAAGTTCATTTGAGCATTTAAATTTTGAAAACTTGAGAGTGAGAGAGTGACTTGTCCAAATTTGGTGAAATGGTGATCCCTTACCACACACATCAGTTTGAATGGGTTAGGCGTCACAACCACCCAACGGCGTATGGACCTCTGGTATGTATCCCAAAAACCTCTCTCATAATTTGTGCAATTTATTTTCCCACCCATTTTTCTCATTTGAATTTGGTTTGAAATGTTTTAGCACATATGGGTACCATAGGAGCACATTCATCGACTGTTATAGCGCATTTGTTAGGGTAGTGCATAGGGTTAGGGAATTAGTGCATAGGATAAATGATTTAGCGCATAGGTGAATTTAGCACTTAGGGTTAGAGTCTTAGCGCATTGGGTAAAAAAATTAGCACATAGGTGGGCCGAAGTAGCACATCGAATAAATGTTGTAGCACATAGAATGATTTGACACTTAGGTGAATTTATTTAGCGCATCGATGAAATGATGTAGCACATAGGATGATTTGATGTATTGGAACTTTTTTTTAGCACATTGATGAATTTTTTTGATGCATAGAGTTTTTTAGCACATTGAAGTATTGTTCTAGTGCATTGGTGAAATTTAAACCAGACTGATGATTTTCTTTTTATTGGACTCCTTGATGTCAATGATGTTTGATCACACCAGCCTTTGATTTGATGATGATTGATGATATTGATAGGTTAGATATCCATTGATCTCATGATAGGTGAGATTCAATGACAGGATGATGATAATTGACCTCATGATAGGTGAGGATCAATTATAGGCTGATTGATTGATTGACCTCATGATAGGAAAGGTGCATTGATTGATTGAAAAACCTCATGATAGGGGAGGTTGAATTGATTGATGAACCTCCATGATAGGCAAGGTTAAAATTGATTGATTGGTGAACCTCATGATAGGAAAGGTTGAATTGATTGGTGAACCTCATGATAGGAGAGGTTGAATGATAGATTGATTCTCATGAGATTTGATCAAAGTCTCACCAGAGCTGATTAGATTGATAGGTTGATTGATTTTTATTGACTGATAGGCTAATTGATATTGATTTTTTTATTCAAGGGGTAAATTCTTTTGACCAGAGCTATAAACCAGAATACAACCATTCAACAATACCACCCCAACGGGGTTTGAAACTTGGTGGCAAGAACAATAATGCCACCAATAAACCATCACACCATGCCAATACTGGCGGCTGATTGATATTGATTGATTGATTGATTTGCAATTTTGTGATGATAGGAGCCATTGACGAGTTTGCAGATTAGAGAGTGTTTTCCCAAGACATGGGATTTGATTCCACACCTGATACTACTTGATGTGGCCATGATCACATGATGCAGATTGTCATTCCTAATTGATATGCCCATATTAGGATCAACAGGGGTTTGTTGAAAACTTTAGTAGAGAGATGGCATAGCTATCATAACACCTTTCATTTTCCCACTAGTGAGATCATAGTTACTCAAAAGGATGTATATCAGATTATGTGGATACTCATGGCTAGAGAGCTTGTCTTATATGATTCTCAGGAGCAGGGTCAGACTGATGCATTGTACAGAGTTTTCAAGTATGATTAGATATGTGGTTATGAGATTCCCTGGAGGGATATGGTCGATGCTTATGCCACATTTCCTTCTGTTCTTTCCAAATTCATTGGAGGATTACTTTGTCCTGATCGCAGGTCAAAGGGACTTTCACTTGGATGGGGGAAGATTTTGGAGAGCATGATTGCTTAGGGCACTAGATATGCATGGCGTTGTATGCTTGCTCATCTATACCATGAATTACACCAGGTGGTCTATCTTCATGGGGCCAGTTTATCAGCTAGGGTCACATTGCTTTAGGTCTGGGCCTAGGAGGATATAGAAGTCACACAACTAGTTGGAGAGAGACAATGACCTGTCATGAGATCGTATGTACACATTTATGTCGGTTGAGTTGCTCAGTCTAGGCTGGGAAAACTAGAGTATTGGAGGACACTGGATGACCTTGAGTCTTTGGTATGGTGACCATATCTTGATTGTGAGTAGTGGCCTGAGGATGACACCAAGATGCCATTTTTGTGTCAGTCATTGTACCTGATTGGCCATACACAATTCAATATTGAGATATTCTTGCTACTCAGAGTACTGAGATAGTACGACATGGTTGAGGGGATGCCATAGGGAGTGGCCCATTATGCACAACGACGGATGGATTCAATAGAGTGGGGACCTATTTTGTCTTATGATTCAACAATGCAACATTTCCAGGGGTTACAGGCTATCATTTGGGAGGTGCATTTGGAGATCATCGATGCACCAATATTAGAGGAATATGCACAATACATGTTCTTGCATCCATACCCAGGGATTACCATCCCGAACAATCCAACACCATTATTAGAGGAGGAGGGGGTAGGAGGTCTTGGGTGGAGGCAACAGAGAGGAGAGGAGGAGGAGGAGTCAGAGAGTAGTGATGATGGGGATTGTGATGGAGATGGAGGCAATGATGATCATGATGGGGGTGATGGGGGAGGAGATAAGGGTGGAGGAGGGATAGGTATCGATGTTGGAGAGATGAGAGTGCCTCGTAAGATGTGACATGTGGAGATTCAACTACCCTCGCCACAACAATAGACACAAATTGCTGCACTATAGGTACAGGTTGAGACATTACAGGGTTAGCTGGAGCAGGTTCAAGCTTTACTAGCATAGGCCTAGGGGCAGATTACTATATTGACAGTAGAGAGGGATATTGCTAGACAACATGTATAGGCTCAGTTTGCATAGGTCCAGGCCTAGGGATAGGGATAGATGCAGACACAGGTTGCCAAACTTACTGCAGAGAGGGACACTCTATGATAGCAGGTGGATCAAGCTGAGGGTGTCTCTAAGAGATTATAGTAGGCTGCATCGGCTATTGATGCTTTAGACTATTTTAGGGAGATACACCATACCACATAGGAGGCAGAGTTTTATAGGGTTTGATATCATGATGTGGTTCCTCCCGAGCGGTGGGAGAGTTTTGCATAGTTTCAGTCACAAAGGTCCTAGTCTCAGACCACAAGCAGAGGGGTGACACAACCACTTATGGGAGATTGGAGATATCCTGGTGCAGGTCTATCTGTTTGGGGAGGCCTTGGTCATGTGATTCCAACACCGTCTAGGGGGAGCAGGACATAGAGCTTTGATTATGATGAAATTTTTTGATGTATTTTGGGACATGATGTATACCTCTTTATTCAGTTGAGACATTGATGACACACCTCGTGATTTCATACATTATGATCCACTACTATTTTTGATATTGATGTATCTCTTTATACCCTTGGATATCTTTGTACACTTTGACATGATGATTTTGGGGTTATATGATATGCGGCAATGATTATGATCTACGTGTTTGTATGATGTTTATATGGTGATGATCATGATGATTATGATGGATGCATTTAATTTCTATTATATATGCTATGTGATGTTCTATGATATGATATGTTATGAATGCAAATGATGATGCAACTAATGTGTTTACAATTCTATGATGCTTTATGAATGATGTCTCTATGATGTATGTGATGGATCCTATTATGCCAATTAAATGTGATACATTTTATGTTTTTGTACTTTTCTAATGCAAATAAATGATGCAATGAATGAATGAATGATGTATGAAATGATCACAAGATGGTGCATATTTCTATTGATGTTATGATGTTTATATGATGATGATCATGATGATTATGATGATTATGTAATGATGATGCTTATGTAATGATGATTATGGGACGTATGCGATGATAATATGATAAAGCATGATTAATAATTCTATATGCTTAATGGATGATGTTTTATGCTATGTGAGATGGATTTTATTATGAAAATGATGTATGATGTGTATGCGATGATCTAGTTATTCCTTTGTCAGTCTTGGATTTGAGTAATAAAAAAATCATCTTCACTACTAGTTTTAGATCTTCATAACAATGTCATTATGTTTTTACCAGTCATGTTCTTCAACAACTTTCTCTTCTTGGAAATCTTACCCATTTATAAAAGGAGTAAGTGATTTTAGTGATGTATCAAGTTTAATTATTCCCTTATTGAAATAGAGATGTTTTTCTGCTTGGAAATCTTACTTTGCTGGACATGTCTTTCAATCATCTTAAAGGACCGATTTCTTAATCCATTAATAATTGATGAAATGATTTGGATCATGCAAGTGAGATGGAATGCACTTATTTTTTAGTTTTCTAATGCAAATATTATGATGTGATGCATGGACAGATGAATGATGTGATAATGTTTTCTAATGTATGCAAATGATGACGCAACTGATGTGCAATTATATAATTTTTTTTTGTTTTTGGTAATGTCAAGTGTACTCAATCCATTAGTGCCAGGGATACCATCATTATGACATTGTTGTAGCTTTGGAAATCCCATAGATACAAATGCAAACTACCATGGATGCAATATACTTTAACCATGCAGATATAATATGCAGATAATTTCATTCATAACAACTAATTTGTCGTGCTTTTTATCATCATCGAGCCTTTAAAATGTTGAAAGTTAGTACAAGCATTGATGGTATAATTAGACCATGATGACCTGAGTGCTACTCCCATGATTTCTGATATTGCAAGTTAACACAAGCATCTAAGTATAATTAAACTGAGATGGCTTGAGTATTGCTTGTGTAAATAGACAAGAGTTAATCATTTTCCTATGCAAATTCGAAATGCCATTAGTGATACTTTATAGAGCACATCTTGTGACAATTTGCACAGTAATAATGATCAACTCACAGATAGAAGACAAAGAAAAATCATACTCCTTCCCGAATCCTCTAGTTCAATACATCATTGACATGCTCTAGAGATATGATAACAAAAATCAAAGTTCAATAGTTGAGCATTCATGCCACAGTGATAAAGCCATGATTTAGAAGGAACATCATCCGTTTAAAGCTTGTTTTGATTTGAATGATTTGGCTTGTTTGATTTGGATGGTTGATGTGCTACTAATGGTGATTGATGTTCAATGTTGGGTTGCACTGTGATCATTATGTTTGTTGTGTTTGTCTGTTGGTTCAAGCTCAAATTTTATTGTCCCTAGTGAGTTCAAGATTTTTCCCCCATTCTAGGGTGAGACATGACTGTGATGCCAAGATATATACATAAAGCTTTCTGATGATATTCAGAATGATGGCGAAAGAAAATGGTTGGAATACTAAAATAGATGGAAAATCTAGTCTATCACAAATAGCGCTTATTGCCAGGTTTTCACTACTTTTTTTTATTGCACTTTTTTCAGATTTTATAATTTTTTTTATTTTTTTCATTTTTCACTTTTTTGTATTTTCCTCTTTTTTCTCTTTTTGTTATTTTTGATCTTTTTTCTAATTTTTTTTGTATTTTTGATTTTTTTAAATTTCTTTTGTTGTCACCAAGATGCCTGTTTGCCAATTTTTCATCAAGGTAACCATTTTTTCAGGACATTTTATGATGTTTTTGTATTTTTTCAGTACTTTTCCAATGCACTGGATGATTCAGGTGTAGAATTTCTTGAGATGTAAACTGTTGAGGGTTTCATCAAATAAATTCCCTTCTGGTGTGGAAAACTAATATGCTCCTAATTCGAAGATTGATACAATGACAAAGGGACCTAGCTAGTTTGGTTCAAATTTCCCCTTCTTCTCTCGACTTTGTTGATTACGGGGATTTTCTTTCAGGACTAAATCACCCACCTGAAATGTTCTAGGATTTACTCTATGGTTGTAACTTCTGGATATCCTCTATTGATAAGCTTTCAGGTGATCCACTACATGTTGACGACTCTCATCCAACATTCTAACTCTTGTAACCTAGACACTCTGTAATCCTCATTTGAAATGATCCCTTTTAGTGACACACAGAGTGATGGTAGTTCAACCTCAATAGGTAGAATGGCCTTTGATCCATAGACTAGAGCATATGGTGCGGTTCCTATCAGGGTGCAAATATTGGTTTTGTAAGCCCATAAAGAAAGGTTCAATTGAACATTCCAATCACGTCCAACCTCGTTGACGATTTTCTTCAATATTTTTAGGATAGTCTTGTTCGAGGCCTCTGCTTGGCCATTTCCTTGGGGATAGTAGGGTGTAGAAAACTGATGCTATATATGCAACCTCTCACATAGTTCTTAAATATCTTGATTCTTGAAGGGCCTTCTGTTTTCCATGATATTGGATTGAGGAATGCCATACCGACAAATGATATAATTTAGGATGAATGATGATATTTTCTTTCCTATGATGGTGGTTAGGGGAATAGCTTCAATCCACTTTGTGAAGTATTATGTGGCTGTGATGATAAACTTGTGTTTTTTGGATGAAGATGGATAAATCTTTCCCATGAGGTCCAATTGCCACTGACAAAAAGGCCATGCTGATGCAAAAGGTTGCAACTCTTGTGTCAGTGCATGTATCAAGTTCCCACATATTTGAAATTTTGTGCACCTTTTGATATATTGGAATGACTCCTCCATATTTGGCCAATAATACCCCAAACATAGGAGTTTCTTAGATAAAGTTAAGCCACTTGAATGTGTTCCACAAATACCATCATGGACCTCACATAAAGCGGTTTTAACTTTGTTATGTTCTAGACATTGAAGGAGAGTAACATCAAGACCTCGTTGATAAAGCACATCAGCTATTAGGGTGTGTTGAGCTACTTGTCATATCGAATTTCATTTTTGGTTCTAGGATAAATCAAGTGGGAGGGTATTTTATTTCACATGTGTAGATTTTCCTATAGCTAGAAGCGTTAGTCTCGGCTATATGGTAGATGACTTGGGATTTAGGGTTTTCATAGAATGGGTTGAACAGTTGTTCTACCATGAACTCATAATGGGCTCGTTTCTCAAGAATCAGTAAGAGAAGCAATGGTAGCCATGGCATTGGTAGCTTTATTGTTTCCTCTAGGAATCTACTCAAATTTTATCTCCACAAAGTACTTTTTGAAGTCAAAAACCATTCTTTTATATGGCATTGATTTTCCATCTTTTGTTTGGTAATCATCATTCACCTGGTTAATGATTAGTTGGGAATCACCATAGACATGTAACTTTGTGATATTCCACTCGACTGCTACTTTGATTCCAATGATCAATGCTTCGTATTCGGTTGTGTTGTTGGTGCAAGGAAACATCAGTCTATAGGACTTTGGAATGGTATGTCCTTGTGGCGAGATAAACAAGATTCTTGTGCTTGATCCATGTTGTGTATAAGAGCCATCAAAGTACAACATCCATTGTTGTGTTGACACTGTTAGGACATCAACATCTAGAAACTCAATGTTTATTGGATGATTGTCTTGCAGCAGTGCTTCAGCTAGTTGATCTACTATGGCTTGACCCTTGATTTCTTTTCTATCCACATACTAGATGTCAAACTCACTCAATATTATGACCCACTTGGCTAGTCTTTCTGTTAGGGCAGTTTTTCTGAGTAGATACTTTAAGGGATCAATTTTAGCAATGATTTTAATGGTGTGAGTTAGCATGTAATGTCTTAGTTGTTGGGTAGCAAATACTACCACCAGACAAGCTTTTTCAATAAATGTGTAGTTAATCTCATAACCATTGAAGGTCATTTTGATGTAATAAATTGCTCTTTCCGTTCTTGTGGAATCTTCTTGTGTGAGTAAAGCGCCCAAAGATATCTTGGTTGTTGCAATATATAGTATCAATGGCTTTCCTTCGGTTGGTGGTACTAGTATTGGTGGTGATGTCAGACACTACTTGAGTTGATTGAAGGAAGCTTCACATTTCTCATCTCATTTGAAAGAGACATTCTTGTGTAATAAGTGGTTGAAGGGGTGAGTTTTATCAGCCAACTATGTGATGAACCTTCTGATAGACTAGAATCTCCCTTGTAACGATCTGAGTTGGCTGATGTTTTTAGGAGGAGGCATCTCCATGATGGATTTGACCTTTGCAGGATCCACCTCAATGTATTTAGCCGATACAATATACCCCAAAAGTTTAGCTGATGTTATGTTGAATACAAATTTCTTGGGGTTCAACCTTACATTGAATTTCTCCAGTCTGGTGAAGATCTTGTCCAAAATTTCCAAATTTCCTTCTCTAGTGTATTATTTTTCTATTAAATCATCTACATAAATCCTTTATAAAAGTGTGCATCATGTCATGGAAAATGGTGGTCATTACTCTCTGATATGTGGCTCCAACATTTTTCAACCCAAAGGGCATTACATTCCAGTAGAAAGTGCCCCAAGGACATGTGAAGGTTGTTTTATCTTGATCTTTGGGTGCTATCTTTATCTAATTGTAACCTGAAAATTCATCCATTAGTGAGAGAATTTCATGTCCAACTATCAAGTCTATAATGATGTCAATGTTAAGTAGAGGAAAGTCATCTTTTGGGAAAACTTTGTTAAGATCCTTGAAGTTTGTGTATATCCTGATGCTTTTGTCTGGTTTTGAGACTTGAACAATATTTGATATCCACTTGGTATAGTCAATAGGTCTGATAAACCCCACATCCAGTAGCTTCTTTAATTCAACTTTTAACAAGAGGGCGATATGAGGGTGCATTTTTCTCAACTTTTTCTTTAGTAGTTTCACGCTAGGTGGTAGTGATAAATGATGCACGATGAGCTTTGGATCTATGCCTAGAATTTCAGCATAGGACCAAGCAAAGTTGATCTGCCTCTCTTCAAAGAATTTAGTGAAACTGGGTTTTTCCTCCTCTGTCATGGATGTCACTAGATGCAAGGTCTTTACTGTTTCACCTGTACTGACATTGATGGATTGTGTGGGCTCAATCAGCACTGACAATCTGTCCTGATAGTGCTTGGGAAGAGTGTCAAATATTCCATCTCTCAGTGCTTCAGAGAGGTTTTCACGTTGAGATACACTCTTTATTTTTACTTTTTCTAGATCTAATAGTGCCATTAATGGTTTTCACCATTAGATCTATTTTTGGTGTTCATTTTGCAACTAGAAGATTTGTCACTCCCCTTGTTTGATGTTCCATTATGAGATTCAATGATGGAACATGTTTCAAGGTTATCAAAATAGAGGAAGTTAACAATGACATCATCATTCGGAAAGGTGGGTAGATCAAATAGCTTAGATTGGTCCCATTCAATCAATTTAGTGTGTACTAATGGCATGGAATCGTCAGATTGGCTAAGGTCAGAAGGGGTAAGCATCATGATGGAAATTTCATCAAATTTTTTGATAGCAATATTGAGGTCTATGACGTTACTCCCTTTTGAAGTATCAATCTCACTCGAAGTATGATCATCTTCACTTGAGTCATCAATATGTTGTGATCCAATTTCAAGTTGTCTGTAACCTGAGCTTTGTCACTCCATACATGTTGGTGTATACTTTTGTACCACATCAATCTCTTTATCATGACAAGACTCTTCAGAGAGGGAATCCCATTCATATTCATTGGAGTCTATTTCAGAACTATCTCTCAATTGAAGGATTCTCTCGATAACTTGTCTAGTTTCTTCTTTTGTTTCTTCCCTATACCGTAGTCCCGTCTTGTCCTTTGAATTCATTGTGATGGGCTATATTGGTTCTATGATGCTATCTTTTCTTTTACCAATAGGACCTTTTCACTCATACCCCATCTTTTCCAAGATTGTCTTGCCTTTTCCATACTGCTCTATTAGTACATTTGAAGTGGATGCTTGTGATTGTTCTTCATCATCTTTGTATAACCAGTTTAAAACCTCCTTGTCTTTTGATTCATCCACTAAGGTGCTAGATTTTACAAATTTTCCATCAAAGAGTGTGGTTGGTTGTTATGATTGTTGTCTTGATGTTGATGGCTATCCATACGACTTAGGAGAAGATGAAAGTTGTGATAAACACAAGGATTGCTCAAATGAGTATTCCCCCATGCCTTTATCTTTTGATTGGTCCTTTTTCTCCACCCACTTTGACAAGGAATTCAATTGTCTTTCACTGTTAGATGAACTAGGATTTGTAGCTTCCCTGTTGTGTGGCACAAAAGTGTCTTGGCTTGTTCTGAGTGTGTTGCAATGTTGGGGGTTGTTGGAATCAACAACAATAGTGATCTCTTGTCTGTTAAAAGGAAATTTTAAACACTGGTGATATGTCAATGGTACAGCTTTCATCTCATGAATCCACAAACATCCCAAGAGTATGTTGTATGTCAACTCTTTATCCAACACTTGGAAAACTATATCTTTGACAATTGGTCCTACTTGAATTAGTAAGACAATCAATCCTTGGGAGGATCTGTCTTCATCATCATATGCTTTTATTGTGATTTTACTTCTAGGATCAATAGCATTTTTAGAATATCTGAGTGCATGGACAAGTTTTAGAATGAAGATATTTAAGCCAACTCCTCCATCTATTAGAACACATTCAACTCGATGTTTGTGGATTAAGCCCTCAATGTGGAGAGTAGCGTTGTGTGGATGGGTGATAGATACATCATCGTGTTCGTAAAATGATAAGAAATGCAGTGCAGTCAATTGTCCCACCATAGTTTGAAACTGGAAAACTTCCAAGTTGTTTGGTATTATGGTGACCACTAGAGCTTGTTCTAAGATTTCTTTATGCACTGGTGAAATATTGAGAAGCTCTAATATGGATATTTGAGTGGGTATCTTCTGCAAATGATCAATGATGTTATATTGGGTTGTAGGGACAACAATAGTTGTCTTGGACATGGAAGGGGTAGCTCCTTTCAATGTTACCTTGGCTTGTCCTCTTGTATTTGCATTGATCGATGAATTGTTTTTTCCTTCTTTGATTTTAATGACACTAATTTGGATGTCATTTTCAGCAATGTTGGTGATCAAATTTATTGGGACAAGGTCATTGATTTGATGTGAGGTGGTTTTGATATCGTCATAGTGATTTTTAGTTGTAGCAATGTTTCTTTGGCTCTTGGTTCAATATCCTTGGTTTGATGTTCAACTACCTCAACACAATGAATGGTAGAATCATAAATATAGTTCATGTTTTTTCCCTTGGTAGTTGAAGAAGATTCCCCTTTTTCATAGTTGGGTAGAGGTTTCTTGAATGCTCCATGATCATTGTTTATTTGGAGTCTTACAAATATCAACTTGTTGTGAATCAAGTCTTGTATCAAGTGCTTCAATTGCATGCAGTCATTGGTTTTATGTCCTTTGTTTCGATGAAAGTCACTGAAATGTGCATCATTCCACAATGGAGGCTTAACTTGTGGCTTCAAATTTCTTTCCTTTGGTAATGTTATGAATTTAGCTTCAAGAAGTTCCTTTAATGTTGATTCTAATGATTGTCCCAAAGGTGTGAACCTTCTTCGATTTGAGGTGTTCGATATGATGGTGTTCTAGATCTAGCATTACCTTGATTGTTGCTTTGGATGACATTTTGGTTGTTGGGTGGATTGTTGTTCTGATTAGCTTTGGTGGTCGTTGCTGTCAAGTTGAATATAGGTTTTTCATTTTGGTTTTTAGTTGTTCCATCATTGTTACCCACATTCTTGTTTCATTGCCAAAATTTTGGTTTGTCACTGTTGTTGTAGTTGTTAGAGGAGTTTGATGTGTTGTTTTCATTGTAAAGTTTTATGAATCCTATTTTTATCAAAGCTTCTTCAATTTTAATCCCATTTTCAATCAATTTTTTGAAGGTAGGTGGGCATTTCAATTCCAATATGTAGCTCATCTTGTCATTTAGGTTATCAATAAATATTTCCATCTTTTCTTTTTTTAGGCATAGGACAAGAATACCTTGCAAATAACCTTCTCCATTTTGTAGAAAAGTGAGGAATGATTCACCTTTTTTTGTTTCAAGTTGCAAAGGTCTTTCATTGTTATATCATGTTGGATGTTATAAGAATATTGGGTGATGAACTTGTTAACCAATTCTTCAAAGGTTCTAATTGGTGGTGCGAGTTTGGAAAACCATTCAAGGCATTGTACACCTAGAATTCGTGGAAAAAATCTCATCAAATAATTTTCTTCCTGAGAAAATTCAAGACTCATGGTTCTAAATTCCCTCACATGATCTATTGGATCTGTTTTACCATTGTATTTGTCATACTTTGGGATTTGCAATGTTTGGGAAAAGGAATTATGTGGATATATTGATCAAAAGGATATGGAAAAATGTCTTGGATCAAGTATCATTTTGATGTTCCCCTTTGCATATCAAGAATTTGTTGTTGAAGGTTCTTCATTTGATGAGTTAGGGAAACCACTTGTTCTATTTCTTTTTCAGGGTTTTTGAGAGGTGCTTTTAATTGATTAACATCAAATTCATTATGCAACTTGGAACCTTGTTTAGCTAGCATTCGTAAGTATTTTTCCCCATTTCTTTCAAAAATATTTTCTAAGCACTTGTGGAAATTTGGATCTTGTTCAACATTTTGGATATCTTCCTCAGTTATTTCTTCCCCTTCATTGTGTTGGTTTTCATGGAAAGGATTCTCTTTAGCTTCAGCCATGGTGTTTTGGGTTTCACTGTTTTGAGTTTTGATGTTTTGAGTTTCGATGTTTGGAGTTTTGATGCTTTAGGTTCCAATGTTTTGCATTTCAATGTTTTGTGTTTCAAGTTATTTTTCCTTGAGTTTTTGCTTTTGTAATCTTGTTTGAACGGGCATACAAGTGTTATACTTTGACTAAAATTTGATCTTTTTTTGGAAGAGTGCCAAGGTTACTAAGTCAAATAGAATGAAAAATTCTATTGATGAGACTATGTTTGATTTGATTATACAACTTTGTTTCATGATGAGAGGATGATAAATCTTGATGATGAAACTAGGCTTAACAATCAAAGATATGATAAGTTTGATGATTTAGGCACTTTGAGATGTTATATCTTGGTTTAATTTGGAGAATTCCACTTGTAGAGGTCATTTTTAACAAGTTATACTTTGTTGTACCCGAGGCATGATTCTAGATTGGAAAATATTTTGAATTCTGGTTCAAACTATGAAACAAGGGATAAATTCAACTCTCAGGTTTTGCATTTAATGGATATGCTAAAACAGAGCCCAGATGCACTAAAAGATTTGAAAGATGCACTAAAATAGGGAATGAATGCATTGGAAGGTTGCACAAGTGAGCTATAAGATTTCCTAGATGTGCTAGAACAAAGGGTTGATGCGCTAAAATATGTAGTGTATGCACTGAAATATGATGTCTATGTGCTAAAATATGACTCAGATGTGCTGGAAAAAGTAGTGGATGCACCAAAATAGTGTATGGATGCATTGGAATAGATTTCAGATGTGCTAAAATATGGCAGAAATGTGCTATAATAGAGAATGAATGCGCCAATTTGGAAAAAAATTGTGTTGTTGTGACTTTGTCTAGTTGTTTGGCTTTGAATTTGTGAATTTGAGTGTTTCCAAGGATATAATCTTTTGATCAGTGAATTTTGTTTGGTTTCCAGCTTGTGATCCTAATGTTGGTTATCCTAGCACATCTCATGCAAATGGAGCCAATAGATCAAGAAATAGAGATGTTTTTCAAGATGATAATGCCTCTACTGTCCTGATTTCCCCATCACCACAATATGAGAATTATGGGGAGTTCCAAGTTGCACGTCAATGAAATTTGAGAAAAGTTGATCAAATGTCTTCTGTTAAAAAAATGTATGAAATGAAAATACATGAGGAATAATCACCCTATGAATTGTTCTCAAGGTTCTTGGATGCCTTGATAGAAATAATCAACAATGTCCAACCTGAAGTATCAATTTGCATTGATTTGTTTTATGAAATCTACAAGTTAGGGATGAGTACCTTGCCAAAGGAATTGAAGCCTCACAACTTGGACCAAGTAATTGATTGGATAAAGATTATGGAGCGAGCTAAGTGTGATTATGCACAACATATGACACCTCAGAATGTTAATGATAGCTCTCCTTTTCAGTAAGATTAGAAAATAGTGCAAACAGAATTTGAAATAATATATGATATCATCTAGTAAAATATGATCATTATCTGGATATGGTCTAATCTGTGTCAATAATTATCTGTCAAAAAAAATTAATGATCAAGGTATTGAAAATTAAAATTTAAGTATTCAGTCTGAGGAACATGATTGTAGTCTCAGTATTGGTAAGCTCTCTTGCTATGGTAATTTTGATGGCATTGAGTTTGTCCAGTCCTCTATTGATTATGATTCTTCTTATGAAGTAGAGATGGAATCCTTTGCTTCAAGTAGGGGATATGATGATAACAATGGGAATGTATGTTTGCTTGAGAGTGAACAATTTTCTTCATATGAAGATTTTTTAGAATGTGAGTTAATGGTTTTAATAACCAATGATATGGATGATGTTGAAAATATGTCTGTATGCTCTTCAAGTGATTACAATGACTTTGAGTACAATGATGATTTGAAAGATTTGGACCTTCATTCCGAGGAGGCAGAAGTTTTTATGATAACAATGAATGTGAGAAAAAATCCCTTATTTGATGAGCCTCCAACCTTATTTGAGATGAAAGATAATGATCCTTATTGGTTTAGAAATAATCCACTCTTTTTTGAGAACCCTGAAGATGCATCTAACATAGGGTTAGAATGTGACAATGAGCAAGCAAAGCCACACATTTATGAGTTCCTTGGGAGAATTTTTTATGAAAATTTTACTTTTGATACAAATGTTGTGGGTAACATTGAGGATCATGATGAGATTGAAGTTTCTAATTGTCTCTCTGAGGATTGTAACTTCTCTTGTGGGGATGATCCAAAAATACTTGAGTCCCATGAAGGATGCAATGTTACAAGTTTTCATGAAATCACTTGTTCACAAGTAAATAAAAAAATTGCATGCGATGGATACCTAGAGTGTGATTTGGGTTTACCATCAGTGGAGCATGTTAATTATGTGGATAATGAGAAATTTTTTGATGAATCTCTAGATTGTGTTGATACTGCAAGACCTTTTGACCTGTGTGTAGAGCAACCAAGTGATACAAGTAAAAATGGGGGTGATGTTGGTAAATATGAAATGGAGTTCTTTGATGACATTCCTTATCTTCATAGTATGAATATGGACATGTTTTCATCCAATGTGGGGAGCATTTATGTGGAAGAGAACAAGGACATTGATTCAATTGTCAATGAAAAAAATTTAGAATATAATGAGTCTCCCACTTTTGGGTTAGTATACTTATCAATTGATTGTGCACATGAAATTACTAATGCACACTTGCTCCCTTATGTTGATTGCGATAGTCTAGAATTGTTTGAACCTACTTTTGAAGCATTCTGCATTGAACTAAATGAGGGTTTGAGAAATGAATTAGAGTATGTTATCCAGCCTGAGATGAGTTCATTTACTCATTTTTTGGATGATGATGGTGCATATGATGCCAACCTCTTAGATACTAAGATGTGCTTTGGTATATCTGAATCAAAGTGCTTAGACATATGCTTATGTCATGATGCCTAGTTTAATGAAGCCCTTGAAGATGAAATGTTTCCTTTTGGTACAATTGAGGGTTGTTTGCATGACATACACCAAAGTATTTATGAAATTTTTCAGTTTGATGTGCAAATTGAATATGATGTAAAAGTTGGTGATGTTAATGATCAAATATAATATGAATGTTTCACCTTTTCATTTCAATTAGATAAGCTTTTATTGGAGTGAGCTAATGAATAGGGTAGTTTTACAGCATGTGGGGTTGATTTTGTTAATCACAATGGAGCTAATTGTTTTGAAATGCTTAATACAAATGCTGATCCATTACAAGTAGCACAAGACAAAGTCTTTGATAGAGGAAAGTGTCGGTTCCAAGTTTTTGGGGGTCTTGGGCCACCACTTTGAATATTGAAGCCTATGGAATTGTCTGAGGTAGATTTAATGGTCTATACATTAGAAGAGGCTTTTAAGAAAAAAGGGAAGACATAGTGTATAGTTATGTAAATGTTTTATATCAGTTTGGTGTGTTTTCTTTTTGTTGTGTCTGCTTGCCTTGTCTAGGAAAGCTCCTAGGTTTTTTTTCCTTCCTTGTTGGTCTGATTCAACTTGAGATCTAATTTATCACCATACCCACCAAGGGTATGCGTCCCCGAGCACGAGCCACTGGTAGAGCTTCTAATTTTTTTTTTAATTTTCTTTTCAGCTTTTTGCTTTGTCATGATTTTGAGCCTCTGAGTCCAAGAGTAGAGTTAGCGTTCCAATCTAAAAAACCTCATTTCAAATTTGCACCATCATAAACCCCTAGACATTCTATTTCTACATTAACTTGTTTCTACCAATTGTCGATCACCTAAGTTGTATCTCAAGCCATTAGAATCATCATTCTCACTGGCCCTATGGTTTAGGTTTGTCAGTCATCAAGCACAAGTTTACAGTTTCAATTTTCCTATAGTCGGGCTTAAATTTTATGTTAAAGCGACTTAAGTTTTAGGTCTGTAATCTTAAGAGTCAAGTCTCATCAACCTAGTCATGGCCCCATCCTTAAGAATAACTCTATTTGCACGTGTAGATTACTCATCGTTAGATCATCAGATTTGATCTGGACTATTTACCACCAACCACGCGTGATTAAAATATTATTTTATTTGAAGCCCCAGGGTTAGTAGGTGGTGGACATGTGTCCCTTGGCGGGTGTAGGTTCTGACCTCCACTATCAAGCCTGATGCTATGGAACTTCAAATCAACGACTGTAATGGAATGTTGGGAGGTGATCTCAACCATTCCTCACCAACCCCATGGGAATTAAATAGTGTTTTATTTGAAGCCACAGGGTCAGTGGGCTTGTGACATGTGGAGTTGTCCTACACTAGGAGATGAATGGTGGAGCCCGCAGATGGATGTGTTGGTATCTAATTGGTTGAATGACATTGTTCGAGAATTGGAAAGCAATTATAGTGGAATTTCAAACATGATTGACTCATTTTGAGTCATCCAATGCACCATTTCACCAAGAGATCAATGGACATTATTTAAAATTAAAGATGCAAATAGGATGGTCATTTTGTTTCACACGAGCAAGCATTAATGGTAGAAGATGATTGTAGGATTAATCAAATTCAATCCTAATGTGTGTGAATGATTAATCTCCTATAATCATTGAAGATGATGCAAAAAATTTCATGCACCTAGGAGATTAACGATCATGATGTAAGAGCAAATGATTGACCGTCTGCTCGCTTGTGTGGGATTTCACTGAGCATTGATGATTGACATAATCAAATTGCTCAATAAATGGGAGTTGGTAGCCTTTTTCTTCACCATTGCAATCAAAAGCTAAAATTTTGTATGTATGAAGAGAGTGGTGATAGATTTTACTATGCAAAATTTTCCAGGAACCAGTGAAGGGTTAGTTTGCAATTGTGAAGTCTTATTGTTCTTAGCTTGCCTTTAGTGAAAATGAGTAAGTCCATTGTCTTTGCTTTCCCAATACGAAGGCCCATAAGACTTAGCTTGTAGGAGTTACATGATGATGCTCCAAAGAATTAGCAAAGCATACCTGGAGTTATGCTAACTCCAAGGAGGAGAACAAGAAGGGTGCCTATACGAAGAAATCAATGCAAGTTAGTGTGAAGAGCAACTATTAGTTGAGAAGTTAAGTTGTCATGGGAGAAGAGACCAAGCCTAAAAAAAAGGAGCTTGCGAGGTCTGTAAGGGAGGCAAGGAGGAAAATTAAGTATAATTGACCTTTTTTGGGACAACATAGTTATCCCGTTGAAATTTCAAATGGTCGCTCGAGTAGTATGACTGAAACTGAATCAGGTTATCGCTACTACTTTCTTGCCATGGGTAACCTAAAGGAAATTGATGAAGAGGAAGTGGTGAGTTCTCTAGCCTCTGCTAGGACATGAAGTGGGCATGTATATTTTGGTTCTAATTGAGTTGGATTGTATCATGGTCCTAGTTTTTGTGTTTTGGTGATAATATTGTCATAGTAATTTTTCTAGCTTTCTGTGTATGTGGGTTTTTGTCCTATGTGCTAACTGGGGTGCTTGTTGGTTAGTATCATGAAGAATTTTTTTGATTAACATGGATGTGAAATGTGGAAGCTCGACAACAATTAACAATGATTTTGGCAGTATCGGTTGGTTCTTCTTTAGAAAATGGTGTAAGGTTTTGTTTTCCCCTATATTGGACATTATTACATATAACCACTTGGGGAATATCTCAAATGCAAATGAAATTAGTTTTAAAATGAAATTGTAACTGTAATTGAGTTGGATGCTTGTTGCTCCCTTGTTCTATAAAAGGTATTTCAAGGCTCATTACAGGGGGTTCAAATTTTGAGTCGCATAATGGTCTAGGTAAAAAGCTAAGCTCAAGGATGAGGCATATTGAAGAAATACTGATGAATAGAACTATATGGAGTCTAGGGTCTAAGTCATGTATGTAATGATCTTAAATTTTTTTAATAGAAGTCATAGATATGGAAGAAAATATTAGTTCTAGAATGTATACTCTCCTATGTAATTCTCTTTCAAATTATAAATGAAATTATCAATGATCTTATTGTTTATCATTAGTTTCTCTAATTGATGTGTGGGTTCATTTTTGCTTCAACTCAAAGAGTTGATTAAATGCTAGAATGAGGTCACAGGTTTGTGAGGAAAGATCATAGGATTTGGTAAGAAGTTATGTTTTAGATACAGTGAGTTGAATACTATAAATTAGTATGACAATAGTCCACCAATTTTTGAATTAAATGGCTAATATATTACTAGTTTTTACAAAATTGACTCCATTTTCCCAACAGATGAAGCACTAATCTATTTATTAGTTTATTTCAAAACATAAATGAGCTAGTAATTCATGTGGCTAGGGATTCAAAGTGAGAATGAAAATCTTAAAATTCTTTCAATTACAATGTATGA
Organism: Sequoia sempervirens; assembly: GCA_007258455.2. Taxonomy (NCBI): domain Eukaryota; kingdom Viridiplantae; phylum Streptophyta; class Pinopsida; order Cupressales; family Cupressaceae; genus Sequoia; species Sequoia sempervirens. The sequence continues at coordinate 87,562,096 of VDFB02000017.1, read as the reverse complement.
ATTTGAAGTATTTCCTAATTCCTAGCAATAGATAGTAGTTTACTCAAAGGCCAGCCAAACCTTTAGTTAATAGTATCTATTTGCACTAAATAGGAATTCATCTATGTACAAATGTGTTCTCAATTAGATAAGTATCACTTGAACACACTAAGGATAACCCTCCTGGGTCTCATAGAGCTTGAAGAGAAGGAATGAGTGCCTTAAAATCCTTATTCATTTGTTGGCCACTAACTTTGAATTTTCTTGAGCATAGGGGTTGGCTTGGCTACCCTTTAGATGATTTCAAGGTTCTGCTAGAAAAAATACCAACAAGAGGGATTCTCAAGAGCCCCTTACAAACTTCCCAAGTATCCAAATGACAAGGATTTAATGTTAGAGGTGAAAAGGTAGCTTTATACCCCACATTAGCTATTGAAGAGAAAGAATAGGATAAACTTATCCTCTGACACTTGGAAGGAGACTATATGCTTGTCCCTTAGCCTAGTCAACTGAATTTTTGGATGTTGAGATGTAAAACTTTGGATTCAATTTACATAGTGGGAGGAAGTATTTTGATCTTCTTATATAGATGAAGAACTAGGTAGGAAAATAGTGTGGACATCAATTTAACATAGAAAACTTCTAGGCCAATTTCCAAGATGAATTAGAGGTAAGAAAAAGGACTTACTCTAGGTTGACAATGGAATACATAAAAAAATCCACCTCTTTGTCATTCTTGATCAAGTATAGGAATATGGATAAGTATTATAGGAACATGAATATAATACAGTGGAAAATCAACCAATTCCACTTCCTGACTATACTTGAGAAGAGGTTATTAACTTGGATATCATAAATAGACTATTCCTAATAAGAACTTAAAGATCAGTAGAAGCTCAATCCTTTGATCTCATGGCACAAGGATTAGATTTGACTTATGAAAATGTTGAACAAGTAGAAGAAATATCTAGTGACAAGAAGCAAATTGAGGAATAGAATGGCCATAGTGAGTATCTTATGGAGAAGGAAGTGGGAAATCCTGAAGCTAAAGGAAAGGAAAAGAGGAAAAAGAAGTGAGACCACTCACTACCAAACAAAGAGTATATAAGAGGAAAGACCCAACCAAAATTAGTCAAGAGCTAGAATAGTATCATTGGGTCCAATTGAAGAAGACTAGAAGGATTCTTCTCCTTCACCTCTCCTTCCACCTCTACACCTCCATCTTCACCTCTCATTGCCACATCTTATTCCCCATACACTATCCCTTATTTTACCTTTTCTTCACCTCCTCCCATTGATATCTCAGTAGACATCACAATCTCCATTCTCGCTCCTTCCATTTCTCTTTGTTTCATTGGTTCATCCCCTTCTCCAAATTCTCTCCCTTCCACTGCATATATTCCTCCTTATTTCACTATTTCAATAATTTCCTCCCACTTCACTTAACCTTCCACAATCATTCATCTCTCACTTTTCTAACATTATTAAGAAGGTTTATACCATGGTTTTATCTTAGATCAATAGGTCTCTCTTGAACAAATTGGAAAAAAATATTTCCCCATCTTCCTCAAGAGAGGTACTATAGCATCTATCTTTATATATTATGGAAAATATACAAGAGGAATTAAAATAGTAAGAGAGGGAGGGTGCAAAAAATATAGCTCCATTCCATTTGTATAGGATAAGCCTTTGGAAGAAGAGAAGGTTGTAGAAGATATTATTAGGTATAGAGAAATCAATGAGCCAAGAAGAAGTGAAGACTAAAGAGGATGCTCATAGTCACAAGCCCAAAATAGATCAATCAAAGGGATATGAAGAAGAGGTTATAGTAGAGAATATTCAAAAGGATACTTCCTCTCCTTCTTGATGAACAAAATATATAGATAAGGCTATTGTTAGAACACAATGATATAATGAGGGGATTAAATTTGTATATCCTGCAATTCTATCCAATTCAACTTTATCAACCAAAAATTATTACTACCCTAAATAGATAAAGTATAAAATGCAATTAAAAATCAAAAGCACACAACCATAACACCAAATTTATGTAGAAAACCCTAGAAGGGAAAAACCAAAGTGAGAAATTTGTTTGGAGCCACTATCCAAATCCAACCTCACAAATAAAAGAAAAGGTTTACAATAATTCTTATGGGTTACAACCCAAAGGAAGCTACAACTCCCTACAACACAATTTTTATGGCTTCAACCAATGGAAGCTACAATTTGCTACAAATAGAAAAAATTAAAGAGAGGCTACAAACTCTATAAAAATACCTTATGAAGTCTACTGATTAACCACTACTGTAACAATCTTCACACTGACATATATTCTTCAACACCTCTGCTTAACAACCTATATCGCCTTTAGCTCACTAATTTCAACATACTTCCTCATACATATACCCAAACATGCCTCCTTGTATCCTCACATGCACACAAACCCTTTGCAAAAAACTTGATCTTTCATTTATATCCTCCACAAGCTTCAAAAAGTTTCTCCTTAGTCGGCCTAACTAAAATGTGTGACATGAAATGTGCAACAACCACAACAAGTTGACTCCAAAACATATGTGGTAAGAGGGAATAAAATGTGATCCAAACTAGGAGATAATCAAGACCTATTTTACCTTAACACATCTTCATGTTGGTGCACACTTGGTGAAAAAATCTCAACATACCAAGTTGGCCCAACAAACACTTAATCTTTCATACATTAGCTCTAGAAAAAAAGTGGTATTAGAGAGACTAAACAACACCATGAAGATAACTTTACAAACAATATATGACATTCAAAACTATTCTCATATAATATTTTCAAAATTTCATGCTAGCTTATGTTGGCACAAGCAAAAATAAACTGACCCCAACATCTTTTGCAAACCTAAAAAAAAAAGTCTTGAGATGGAAAATTTAAAACTAGACTTGCGATACACCTCAAAAGCTAAAAATTGAAGGGAGAAAACATTGTTTCAAGCATGAAGGTGTTTTAATTGATGTCAATAAGATGTCTACTAACTAGTGTTGTTATTGATGTGAAATTTGTGTTAAGGAAGTTGTTGCATGGTGAAAATGTTGGGGATATTGAGAAAATTGTAGAAAAGAGGAAAACAAGTTATTACAGGTTGTGCATGTATAGTTGAGATATTGAGAAAGTGTTATGAGTACATGGAGCTATCTTTTGTTGCAGTGTCTAGAGATGAGTTGGAATGAAGTAATGAGTTGAGATGATGTCTCTAGTACTTGATTTCCAAGTGCTTTTGAAAAAAATTGATAATTAGAGAAAATAGTGTTGTGCAAGTGTTTAGAGTGTGATCTGGATTGTGCTCCACATTTTTTATGTATTGATGCTATTCATGTATAAATTTGGTATGACAATTGAGCTTGTAAAAGGTTTCTATATTTAGAATTTTGGGTTATGGATCATTGGTGAGAGGAAGTTGTGTTTACTAGTATGAGAACTGGTTTTGTAGTGTTGTATAGAGGTGTTGAGGAGAAATGTATTTTCTCCACATTTCTCTATGGTTGCTTTTCGGGACTTTTGGTTTTGAAGGAGAGTTAATGGTGTTGTTCTCTTGTTATTTTCAAGAGGATTTGTGGTTAGGTGTATCATATTTTTCAAAAGTGTGTAGTTAATGTTTAATGTGTTTTCATGGGTAACAACTGACTTGGTGTCTACACTAGATTCTGAAATGTTCAAGTATTAGTGGATGTGTAGCATGGCATGTGAGACTTAATTTTGGGTCTCAGTTAAGTGTTGTTTTGGTCCCATTTAATTCCTATCTATCATGAGAATTTTTAGGTTCCAACCTAATTTGAATTTGTAAATACAACGGATGGAATTCCGACCTCAAGGAAGATGTTTAAGGTTGAGGTTGATATAAATAAGAGTGGAGTTGTTATGAGTTGAGAGAGGATGAAGAGAGAAGCAAGATATATGTGAGATGAATGCAAGTGATGTGTGTGATGCAAATTTATGTAGAGTAGTGTGAACTTCAAAGTATTGGATTCCTAAATGTAGTGAGCCCTGGCTATGACCGTTTTTGGCTAGCATGTCCTATTCTGGCAGTAAGCTCCTTTTGTACCAGTTTTTCAATTACTTATATTGTGAGCTAATCCTCATCGTTTTTTTTCCCTCATTGGGTTTTTCACGTAAATCTAGTGTTCTCTTGTGTATGGTGTCGCTATTTTAGTTTTTTTATTTGCATTTCATGATTAATCACATTAAAAAAATAAGGGTTTTTTAAATGCATGTGGATCTGATTACAGTTGATGGCTTTTGATTTTTTGATTAGATATAATTGATTCACCCTCCCCCCTCTTATTTTTCTTGTTCATTCAACAATTGGTGTTAGAGAAAGGTTCCTTGGAGAAGAGCTTAACCACTTGAGGTAGATTTGGGATGGTGAACAAGGTTTCTTTGGAATTCCCTAGATTTGATGGCACAAATTATGTATTATGGAAGACAAATATGGAAGTATATCTAGAAGCTCAGGGATTTGAGGTTGAAAAGGATTATCTTACTTGGTGCAGGAGCACCCAAGCTTCTTAAGGAACACCTGAGAGGTCAGAAGGTTGCAGGGGTTAGGAGGACCTTTCCATCAAATCAAAACATCAACTATGATGTCTTGAAGCCTATAATGGCATTTGGCATGGATGAATATAATAAGAGAGTCAACTGTCCTAAGGGTCCTAATAAGGACCCTAGGACCAAAATGCAATATAAAGGGAAAAATCATGTTCTAGGAGGTTAAATAGGTTTCTAATGCTTTAATGGTGTTAAATAAGGTTGAAAAATAATAATGCAATGGTTTTTAATGTTTCTAGTTAGTGGGAAATAATAAAATGTAAGTTTGGAAATTCAAATTTTTGAATTCCAATTTGGGCAGGTAAATGAGTTTTGTGAGTTTTAATCATTTTTATGTAATATAATCAATGCAAATCAGTTGGATCAGTTGGGGAATGGTTCTATAACCCCAAAAAGATCATTTTTATGGAGGTTGGGTGTTTGGAGCAAGTACTGTACAGACTGTCCTCAGAAAACTCAATAAAATTTCTATTTTTTGCATTTTTTCTGTGTTTTCTTGATGAATTACTGATTCCTATTGAAGGAATAAGTAGTTGGATGATTTAGGAGTTTGTATTTGCATTTTTTATCACCATTTAATGCTTTGAAAGACAATAGGAATCAATTTATTGTATAATATATTGACTGTCCTCAAGGAAAATATAGATTTTCCACTAGTTTGAGGGTTCCCATGGATGAATGATCCATTTCATGGGAATGTGACTAAAACCAATGAAATGGACCATTTTTAACATGTATCATACAAATATAACTGGTTAATGTGCAGGAAAGAGGAATTTTAGGGTGTACACCGAAGTTTGGCAGTGGAAAGAGCATGAATATGGAGGCTAGGGTATAGCAGTAGGAGATCTACCTAAAGGAGGGATATTTTTTTGAGTTGGGATAGTGTGAATATGTTGTCCTAATGGTGTAGGGTCAATAAAAAAGTTCTGGAAGTGTGTGCAAAGCCAAGATCCAAGAAGTCCTAGTTTTGAGGCAAGTTTGGAGGGTTTTGTGTTTGAGCATGTTAAGGGTGTCATAGAAGATTAAGAATCTAAAAATATTTGGTTTTGAGTCATTTTAGGAGAATTTTGAAAGTTTCATGGTTAGGGGATAAAGTTAGTGAGGGGTTGCTTTGGAAAAGAGGGCTAATTAGGCCTAGTTTTTGAGGAGACAATAGATTTTGGAAGGGTTTGTTTGAAACAAGTGCTATCAGGAACCTAGTATGTTGTATAGGACCTAAAAGGGTATCTCAATCCATAATTTAGTTGGTAAGTGTTTTGGAAATTTTGAGAGAAAAATCAAAAAAACCTTTGCTAGAGGCCTAGTAGGGCTAGAAGGCTTGTCAAGGTGCAAAAATTGGGTTTTGTCTAAGTCAGTGGCTTGGTATTTTGAAACCATTCAATACAAGTCTAGTTGAGTCTTTTAAGAGCATTCAAATGGTTTGGAACCATAAAGGAATCTTCTAAGTCACAAGTGAACCTTTGAGCCTTGCCTCCATTAGGGTGCCTGGGAGATAGCTTGAGATTGCAACCTTGTAAACCTTGAAATCATTGTTGTTTTCCTAAAGTCCCCGACCCTCTGCATCAATACTGCATATACTCCACCTATAAATAGTACAACTACAAGCACAAAGATCAAGGTTCATGAGATCAATGCTAAGGAAAGATTATTATTGTGAATAGTCTTTCAAATACTAAATTAGTAAAAGTTATGATTTTGAAGACTGCTAAAGAGGTTTGGGATAGGCTAGAAAGAATTTATGAAGGAGATGAAAATGCCAAACAAGTGAAGTTGCAGAATTTGAAGGAAAAATTTGAGACCCTGCATATGTTTGAAGATGAAAATATAAAAATCTACATGCAGATAGTTGATGAGCTAGTGAGAACAATAAGGTCTTGGTGCACAAGTCAAAGAATCTAATGTGGTAAAGAAATTTCTTAGATCTCTTCCTAATTTTTATAGTGAAAAGGTGTTTTCTATTGAGGAAATTGCAAATCTTGATACTTATTCTAGAGATCAAATGATTGGTACACTAACTTATTTTGAAATGAGGAAAAAGGGTTTGAAAAATGGTATAGCTATGGAGACTTCTTTCAAAGCTGGAGTATCAAAAAAGGTTGAAGATTCATACAAGGAAGATCTTGATGATGTGGAAGATAATTTTGTAAGAAGAAAGAAGAAGGGCATCAGTAAATACAAAGGTAAATTAGCTTTCAAATGTTTAGGTGTGGTGATATAGGTCATTATGCTTCTAGATGTTTGAAGAGAGAGTTGTAAACCATAAGAGTAAGGATAATAAAGGAAAGATGATTAAAAAAGCTTACTATGTTAGAGAAGATGCAGATATTTCTAATAATGAATTTGATTATGGATACTTCGATGACAATGAATGCTTATTCCTGGATATAAAAGAAGAACCTAGTTCTACTAACTCTGAAATTTGTGTGAAGGAATGCATTCTAGAGAAGAAGGATAAGGTCAAAGGTACTTTGGTATCAAATTTTCATGTTAAAGAGGATAATAATTACTGTGCTGTTGATAGTGGCTACTTTAATCACATGAACGTAGACAAGAGTAGGTTTGTTAAACTTGAAAAATATGATGGAGGACTAGTTAAATTTGGAGATGATTTAGGAGCTAAGATTTATGGAATAGGTTCAATCAGTTTTGATTGCAAGCATAACATCGATAATGTTTACTATGTTAAGGGTTTAGGGCGCAATATTTTGAGTGTTGGATAAATGTGTAACAAGTAATATAATCTTGTGTTTAAGGATGAAACATGTGAGATTAGAAAAGGCCCTAAACTATGATTGTTGCTTGTAAGAGAACATATGGAAATATTTATTAGCTTAAGGGTGTTGATGGCCATTGGTTTATGTCGTAGATTAGTGGAAGTTGGTTATGGAACAAGAGGATGTGTCATATGAATTTTGATAATTTGGTGAGAATCAATTTAGTTCATGTAGTGAGAGATCTGCCAAGAATCATAATGCCTATCAATGTTGTCTATAGGGATTGTTAGTTTGGAAAGCAAGTAAGGAGAAGTTTCAAGGGAAAGGAATAATTTGGTACTAGAATACTAGACTTAATTCATACAGATCTTTGTGGTCCTACAATATTGAGAAGTCTACAAGGTGACAGGTATTTTATGCTTTTGATTGATGATTATTCTAGAACCACAAGGGTTAATTTTCTTATAGAAAAAATTGATGCACTAGATAAATTAAAGGCATATAAAGCTATGGTTGAGAATGAAATGGATCTTAAAATAAAATGTTTAAGGTATGAAAGATGTGGTGAATTAACATCCAATGAGTTCAACATGTTTTGTGAAGCTCATGGAATAAAGAGGCATCTATTTTCCCCTAGAATTCCTCAGCAAAATGGAGTGATTGAGAGGAAAATTTGGACAATTCATGAAGCTGCTAAGACTATGATGAAAGAGGAACATATACAAGAAGTATATTGGAGAGAAGGAATTCATACTACTGTCTACATACTTAACAGAGTACAAACCAAAGCTAACAATACAAAGACTCCTAATGAGTTATGGTTTGGAAGGATTCCTATTGTGAAGTATTTTAGAGTATTTGGAAGTAAATGTTATATCAAAAGAGAAGAAGAAAACTTAGGAAATTTTGATGCAATATATGATGAAGGTATCTTCCTTGGATATTCTACTAAAATAAAAGCTTACAAATGTTACAAAAAAAGGCTAAGAAAGATGGTTGGAAGTGCAAATGTTAGGGTTGATGAAAATTTACAGAATTCAATTGTAGTGGATGTATATGTGTTAGGTGAACCTAATTGCAGAGAAGTAGGAGAAGAAAAAATTGATGAATAAGAAGTGAAAAATGAAGAGGAAGATGCTCTGAAGAAGACCCTTAAGACCCATAAGTATGTGCAAAAGAATCATTTTGAAAAACAAATCATTGGAGACAAAAGGAAATTATGTAAGGGGGAAATCGAGAAGATGCAAATGATCAATTTGAGTGAATAGAAACTAATCTAAACAAACAAAAAGATGATTCATGCCCATTGCTCATGAAATGAAACTACAACATTAAGGAACTCAAGAACGCAATTAAAATGAAACAATTAAAATAGAATCCAAATAATATAGTTTTACCATCCAGTGTCAAAGTTTGTTTGCAAAGATGTTGAGGTTTTTGTATCAATGTGAACCCTCCATTGTGTGTGCGAAATATTGAAGAACATGCATGTGTTGATCAAAGATATGTGTGAAGCTGTGTCAAAATTTTGATTAAGATCTTTGCATTACTTTTTTGTGTGAATGATATTGATTCTCTGATCATTTTTGGAAAGAAAGATGGTTGCTATATAGATTTTATGTTTCAAAATGAATGCTTGAGATCACATAGTAGAATATCTCAATCATGTTGGACTTAGGGAACATTGAGAGGTGGCGTGAATCAGTGTCCAACAAATTTGACTTTCAATTCAGATATTAAATAATTTTCAACACATAAATAGAAATAAAGAAGCAAGCACATAAACAAGATGATCAAAACACCATAACACCAATATTTTTACGTGGAAACTCTATTAGGGGAAAAAACATGGTGGTGACTAATCCACAATTTATACTCTATTAAAAGTATGAACAAAAGGGAATGCACTTGCATTCAGGCACACTGCTCAAAATAAGAAAGGATCACTACCTTACAAAATGTTTGTGATTACAAAAAAAATTGAACTAAGAAGATAACATCTACAAATGCAAGGATTTAGTTTCAGTGAAGCACATAAAACAGATTCTGAACCTTCTATCTGATCCTACAAATCGCTCTGCTCTACTCTGCCCTAAGTCAAAATAATCTTCTTCTGCTCAAGAAAAATTTACTCACCTGATCTTCGAATGTTCACTCATACATATGCTATGCTTTTTTCACACTTTCACACCTTCTCATCAGTTCATCCTCACTACAAAAATTAATTACTGATCTCATATATATATCCACTAGCAAAGATTTTAATCACTTAGGTCAGTTTTAACAAAACATGAAATATTCTCCAACAGTCAGCTCAAATCATAAGTTATATTTAATGCACACCAACAAAGGTTAGCTAAGACATAGCCAAGACCCAAAACAATATTCTAAAAATTAGAAACACTTAAACAACTACTCCTTATACATCTGTGAAATGCTACATTCATTGATTCGACCATAATGAGAAAATAAATAGAAAATCATTCTACTGAATCTCCTAACTCATACACTGATTGGTGCAACACCAAAAATGTTGGAATATGTGCCTCAATTCTTACTAGCATGAAACTCTTGAAGGGAAAAGTCCGTGTAACATTATTGATGTTTGGCTGACTAGCTATTTTGAATCCTTTTGAAATGTCCATATCGCCGAGACAGAGTTGATGTCTTGTCGATTGAAGTCTATCACTGAGACCTATTGTGTTCGGTGTGACCTTTTGTCAAGTGGAGACCTCTAGCCAATAGAATTCTCTTATCAATCGTTGGGGAGACTCATAGCTACCGGGGGCTTCAGGGTGACTTGAACACTCAAGAAGAAGTCCCAGCGACTGAAGAATTTCTCACTGATAGCATATGGCCATCTAGGTAACACAAGGGTCTCGAGAAGAAGTCTTAGCGATGGTGGGATGTCTTGCCAACAATGATTCATTAGGATGTCGGGGAGACCTACATCGATTGGAGTCATTGGTGTAACCATTTCCTTCGATATGAAGTCTTACCGATGGAGGGTTGTCTCACTGATACGTATTCACTTGGAGTCTTCGCGGTGATACAAAGACTTCGGTATGAAGTCTTAGCGATGGGTGTGGGTCTCGCCGATGATGAGGGGTCTTCAGTATAACCTTGGTGAATGGTGGTTTCGGGATAACATGAAGCCCCGGTAAGAAGTCTTACCAATGTGTGATGTCTCTCCGAATGGTGTCATCGGTGTAACATGTGACTTCAGTGTAATCTCCTGGAAAAAGTGATAAGTCTTGCCGACTATTATTTGGCACTTGGTATGACTTGAGACCTTGATGTGATGTCTTGGTGAAAGCGATAAGTCTCGCCGACTGTTGGATGCTTTAGAATAACACGAAGGCTCGGTGGGATGTCTTGGCGAGAGCGGTAAGTCTTGCCGATGGTATGGAATTTCGATGTGGCTTTGAACATCAGTATAATGCCTCACCGAAGAGTGGTATGTCTCGCCAATAGAAATATTGAAGTCGGTGCAACTTGTGATATCGATGTAACCTCTTGCCGAGTCTATGGACTCTTGGAGATATGAACCGTGAAGACTTTGTGGCATTGGGGAGACATGGTTACTGTCTCACCAACATGCCAGCAAAGTTGAATGTTTCCTTTGACCGTTTGAATTTCCTATGTGGCGTCTCATTGACCAATCAGAGGAAGCAAAATTCAAATAGTTGGTGGTTTGATTTTTGCAACAACTGTGACGCTGGAGCTGAACTGCATGCAAGGAAAAATCAATCACTCGAAAGGAAATTGTCTATGATGGGTAATGGTGGATAAGGATGAACAGAAGATAAAAATCAGAATGTGATAAGATTTAAAGAATGGATTATGAGTTTGAAATAATCAGATTGTTGAGAGCATCTTTGTAAGAGATTGAATAGTGAATGAAGCTACTGTGAACTGATACCAGAGATTTGTATCTCTGCATTGTATGTAATTGTTTGATACTATAATACAAAGAGATTTAGCTTGGTGTGGTGGGTTTTTTCTTGAAAGGGTTTCCCACGTAAATCTATTGTTCATTATCTTTGTGTATTATTTTTGTTTCTGTAAATCTTTC